>CM042220.1:19933672-20391172 GCA_023566465.1 Cottus gobio | reverse complement strand
CACGGCATAGCGGAGCCCGAGCTTCAATTATAAGAGCGACGTCGCCGCGTGACCCTGCTGGACACTCGAGTGGAAGTCGGTTGAGACCATGAGCGGTAGGCTAATTAGGGACACGCACCAGCGGGCACACCTGCACGTACACACGCAGCCAGAGAAGCACACAAGTAGGCCCACACACAATTTTAAAAGGAAATTCAATCTAGCCTCTACCTCAGCCCACTGATCTGTGCCATTTCCCCTCCTGTCTCGTTGGCACTGGGAGATGATAAATCTACTGTGTTGACCCCGGGGCCCGGCTGTTCCTCTTATTGCACAGTCCCTAGGTGTCACGGGCTGAGGAAATTAAAATCTCTTACATTGAAGATAAACTGACAGGGAGGCAGATACTGAGTGAGGGACAGGTGCACCGGCACATGTACAGAGATGAAGAAGTGGTCGCACAGGGCGATGGATGTATCCTTGCATCCTATTTTTTTTTTTTTTTACCTTCTTGCAGGCGCTGATGGATGAAGCCACGGTGCTCTCCGTGCTTCCTCCCTCCACCTCGACAGCCTCTGAGCCTTCAAACATGGCAGACGACTGGAAGTTACTGCAAGGGAAAAAGGGCACAGAGTTGACTTTGTCAGAGCAAGTTATTGTCAAGTGCTTAACACGTCCCTTTAAACAAATAAATAATAAAGTCTTGGATCAGTAGGAGCCCGCTGCCTCTCACATTTGTTCATATTGTACAGATGTGTCAGTCAGCCAACAAATCATTCAGCTATTGTCGGACTGGGGAATAATGTCAATATTCTGAGCCAAATGCTTAATTCCTTCACTTAGAGTATTCCCAGGCTTGTAGGACAGCTCCAGCACAGCCTCTATTGCCCCATTTAAGAAAATGTACAAGTTTATGGCCATCCAAGGTGACACCTTCCATCATTTATTAAAAAGTGCAGAGAGTTTTAGATGTCGCTCTTTGAATGTCAAGACCTATTTATAACATTATTATTTATGAGAAGCCTTTTTTTAAGCTGTAATAGAAAAGAAAGTTTCTTTATGGATTTCTAAGATGTCTTCTCTCTGCATAAATATGCTTAAAAATGCTTTTGGAACAGACTCCATGTGAACGCAAAGCTCACTGACCCCCTTAGCGAGTTGTAGCTTTTTGCAGAAGGCTATCGTGTATATATATTAGTATGAAACTAAGCATTAAAGTCTCAGAGATTCCTAGCCACTTTGCCAAATTGTGAAATTTGAGTTTGACAGTAATGCCGGCAGAGGATATAGCAGAATAAACAGGAAACACAACATGTGTCCCTCATCTGGTGCTTAAAACAAAATGATTGAATAATCGGGAACGTCTGTCTGACTACAGTGTGCCTTAACACATCACAGCGAACTCAAGATCCCAGGAAGGCATCATTATCCTCCGTGCATGCTTTCACTGAGATAAGCCAAATCGAAGCTTATCTGGAATGGCATTAATGAGGATCAATTTGGAAAATAGGGAGGATGGGAGGAACATTTAAATAGAAGCAGCTTTTTCCCACCCCCACTGTAATCCACATATTTCAAACAAATTAAAAAGCATTTTATTTTGAAAGAGCAGCCAGGGATCACACAATTTGCAGTTAATGAACATGCCTGAATAAATAATTCTGTCACATGAAAAGTGATGATGCACTCCTGGAGATAAGTGGATGTGATGTGCTTTTGAATGTCATGCTGTATCTGCCACACACATCAAAACACCCATCGATCGCATGCGCGCACACACACACACACACACTATGTTGGATTCCTGCAGAAAATTGAACGCTTACGACACTGCAAAAAAATGGAACCCAATAAAAAAAAAAAAGGAAAAACAGCATAGGCCTATTGGTCTGCGTTCGTCATGC
The DNA here is from genome assembly GCA_023566465.1 of Cottus gobio. Classification (NCBI taxonomy): domain Eukaryota; kingdom Metazoa; phylum Chordata; class Actinopteri; order Perciformes; family Cottidae; genus Cottus; species Cottus gobio. The sequence continues at coordinate 20,389,289 of CM042220.1, read as the reverse complement.
AAATTATGAGTGATTTCCGCACGAAATAGAAGAAGACCAACGGGATTCGTCATGCACGACCTAATTTATAATCTTTGCGCTTTACGACCTTTCCATCACGACACGGTAATGATTGACAGGCTGCAGCGCGAGGGGCCCCCAGGTACCCAGCAGACATCCGCCTGCGGTGGAGGACACAATTAACCCCTGAAATGTCTGGCTTCCAATGACGGCCCCCGCTCCGCTGTGCACGCTTTGTGGACCCATTGAGTGGCCAACAGGCAACTTTTGGAGGCAGCCTTCTGATTCCACTGCTTCGGAAAGAGTTCAAATGCACAACATTATCAATGAGGCAGGTTTAGTCCCGGAAGACTAGAAACCATTTGCTATAGGAGGATGAACTGGCCAAGTGTTTACATCTATATTTTGAACGTGACTGCTGTGCACTTTTTTTTTCTTCTTCTTGCATATGTAATGTTACACAAACATCTATCATTCAGGCCAGGCCAGCTGAAACATCTCGTCAACGACAGTTGACTGAAAGCGGCTTTACTGCATCACTCTGCGGGGATTTTGTTCTCCAGCACAAAGTGTCAAAAGATCACTCCGCTTTGATTCAATACATCAAACATCAAGATCACTTCAGTGGTGTTGTAAAAATATATGCTATATTTCCAAAAGGTGCAGTAAAGTAGATGTTTATGGACATCGGACGTGTAATTTAAGTACCCAAAGACATTTGGGTACATGCTGATTTCGTTTGGGGAATATGCGCCTATGATCGACATTTTTTTTTTTTTAAATCCCGGTAGAATAAACATACTCTTACCTCGGCGTTTTCAGAAGGCACTCCGCGCCTGCCATTCTGTCAAAAAAATAAAAATAAACAGCCAAACTGTCCACAACCGGTGTGATTATTTCCTCTGTGTGGGCAGTGGGACAGGGACGCGTAATCGTCACCGGGACACGGTCAGGTCCAGATGCGCACCCAGGACCGAGCACTGAAGGAATCCCAGGCTGGAGGATGACTGTGGTGAACTGAGCCCTCTGGTATCAGCAAGCAGCAGCACGCCACCGACCGTCCTGCGCTCCGCTCCGCCAAATGCCGAGTGCAGGCGCAGGAGCCCCGCGTGGATCCCAACGTAACGAGCGGCACGACGCAGGCGAGGGTATGGGTATGGACAGTGCGCGCGCATGTCGATGCGTATGTGTACACACAGACGCACGTACGTACTTGTTTTTCTACCAAATGCAAGGCTAATTAATCCATGGCTCACTTAAGTCTGATGTACGCGCCACCGGAAGTGAGGTAAGTAACGGGAGCAATAGTGAGACAGGAAAAATGAATAGTAACGAAATATCTCCCACATCTCACATCTGGAACACGTGATTGACCAAGAGGTGACCCCCCCCCCCCAGGCTTATTGGACACTATCAGACATCGTTCTAACGTCCGGCTGCACGTGAATGCCTCTTCAGGCAGGTGCTCTACCTCCAGCACAAGGTCATTGCAGCAGATTTGATAGTTGACCTGCCTTCTGCCCCCAACAAGCACTCAGCAACACCACATGCCTGAACACATTCAAACAGCTTCTATCCAAAAGCAGTTCCTGTTGTTACTGTACGGGTGACCAAGCTATGGAGGACTTAGACACTTTCAATGAGCCGTCTCCATGGAAATATCGAAGTCTTCAATGCATCTTCAGTAATTACAGAGTGCATTTGAACGTTTAGTCACATTGTCCTGTAGCTGTCTGCAGAGTGACAGCGAAAGACGTGTTAACGCTCTGGGACCGTTTACAGAGACAAGCTTATACTGGATTAAGCCCATATATTAATATAACATTAATATTATATATTACATATCACGCTGTTCAACAAACACATTTTAGAATAGATGCCATAAACTTGTTTTCTTCAGATATTGTCCTAATGTAAAGGCATTGCAGTTTCTTATTATGGCAAGTTGCTTGCAGCTGACATGCACACCAATATGAAATATCTGTGATAAAATCAAATTAGCTGGGGGGTCACCTGGGGGGGCACAACAAGCTGTAGATACAACTGTGACATTGATTCATCGTATTAAGTTAATATTGCAAGTTGCTGGTGTTTAAAACAACTTGGCTGAATTTAAGTTGAACATTCACTTTCTGTTATCTCTTTTTTGGTCTCCACCAACTTCTGCAAGAAACATTTGTCTCTTAAGCTGCTGAATGCTCCACAATGCTCACCAGCTATAGAGTTGTTTGGTGCTGGCCAGATCGTACAGTTTATCAGAGCTGGTTCTGGAAAGAAGGTTGGTGAGAGCCGTGAGAGTGAGCTGTCATCTCCTTGTCATCACCTTAGCAAAAATAAGACAGCCTGGAGAGTAACAGCTATACGTTCTGTAACATATACCAATATATAAATCAGGAATGGAGGTGAAAGGAGTCGTGACCTTCAATTCTTTATCATGATGAAGAAAATAGAGGAAAAGAGTATAAAAAAAGCCTGACGATGAGATCTGCGTCTGTGTGTGTGTGTGTGTGTGTGTGTGCCCGTCAAAGAGAGAAATGATGCTTTGTAGATTTGTACGGTGGCCAGAGTTTACATCTGCACTCTGCTTAAAAGGATCTTTTCTGCCAAAGGGAATGCTTATTTCCAGCGTGCCCTCAATCTCAAAGCAGATAGATTTGTACATGCTGTTATCAGCATGCTATTTCTCTCCCTCTGGATGCCATTTGCCTTCATTCAACTGCTAACAATATCAAACTCCAATTTCTGCAATTTCCCAGTGCACTATGCAACCCAAAATGAGCACAAATGCTTACAAACACTTGCTGGGCCTCACCTCAAATATGAAACATTTCAAAGAAATACCTTTCCCAATAATATGTATTTGAGCTTTTCTTTTTATTATGAAACGTATCCCCAAAGTTTTGACTGAGAAGAGGAACATAACTAGCTCAGCCAGTTTCCGACAAACCTCTCATTATTGTGATATAAATAGCAGACGCTCTGCATTAGCCAGCACTTTTCACCAACTGTTCGTGTTATGGACTGTACCTTCTAGCTTCAGGCTTCCCAGCAGAGACACTGTTTCTCTAGCTCAATGTTAAAACATTGTTACAATGAGGTGCTAAGAAAGCAAAGTGGTGTCTTTAACATGGACCCAATGATGAAGCGAATACCCATTTTAACATTTGAAAAATGTAAACGTGCGATACCCATACAGCTACAGGTTATCTCGTCAAAAACAAACAAAACGAGAAAAAAGCTTCAGACTCACCGCAGTCTGACTTATTGCAAACAAACAACAACAAACAACAAATGCAGTATATTGTAACACACTGAATACTTCTCAATGTTTCAGAAGCTAAAGGTAGTCGGTGAACCATTTTTAGACAAACTGAATGGAGTGCACTAAAAACACAAAACAAATGCCAATTCAATTGGCCATATTCACACTGGGTCAAGTGGCCCTGCTCCCTCTTTCTGTCAAAAAAAAAGACACAAGGCAGTGCTATATCACTATATTTCCTGTAACGTCAAAGTAATTGGGTAGCTGACTAAATTTAACCTGTATGTTGGTGGTTGAAATGTTGATCAAACGGCTACTAACGTCAGTAGACTCCTCTCTATGAGACAAGAAAAACTGTGAAGTCTGAGGTATGAAGCTGAAAAGTATTTTGGTTTTGGCGGAACAGAAACTCCCACATCGTCTCTCAGGTCTTTGCTGTTTTCCGTTGCACATGAGTGACCTTAAAGGCTGACCCAAATAGAATATCAACATAATCCCCATCATCACCTGCACGGTCTAAATATAGGGGGTTTAGAGTGAAGAGCATGAAAGCATCAAAGAGTGTTACGGGTTTTATGCTGTTGCACCGATTTGCACTTTTAATTGCAACCATTAAGAAACATATTGACTTTAAATGAGGCTCGCTATGACGAGGAAGAAATAGTAGCATTTGTTGGATTTCACGACAACATGGTTAATGTATATATTGACGTAAACTTTGCTCATTTCTTATTTTGCTCACTGCTTAAAAGAACAGTAATCCCCTTTCTGTTCATTTTCTATTCTCAGCTCAAACCAATACCGGTTACTGTACCGCCAGTAGGATTTACTGGTACGCACACACCACCTGACTGGGCTGCATTGATTGACTTTAGTGTGGTCGTGAAAGCTGAGCTCACAAGATGCTTTCTCCCAACTCACGGGTCCTGTTCCCCCGTTAGATGGATTGGGTTTCCAGAATAAACCCGGGCTTCAAAAGTGCAACATAAAGTGTATGACAGAGTACGCTTCAGACCAAGTGCTTGTTTAATCATCTAACAGCATCTGAAGCACCCTCACCCTCACAATAAAAGGAGACCAGAGAGTAGCCTGGTCTCTCAGAGCCACCGCTCTCGTTCTCTACACAACCACTCCAGTCCCTGTTTGTGTGTGTGCAGCAGAGTGCAACGTTGTGAAAGGCTCCTGATGGGAGACGGTCCGAATGTGTGCGCCGCCATGCTCATGTGTTGCGTGCGCCCCGCTTTCTTCAACGCCAGGCGTTCAGCTTCTTCTTCTTCTTCGAGTGCCGCCGCATACGGATCCCATTTTTAACTCCAGGTGTAAACGGGGTCACGGTGTGCCGTCGTCACCAACAGGCGTCACACCGACAGACCTGTAGACGAACCACAAAGGCCTTCCTCCCGTACTGACTGACTTTGTTTCAAACAAAGTCAAAGTCCCCCTGACAGCGCCGTGTGACACCCGTGCCTTCAGCAGGCTCAGCGTGCGTCGCAGCGACATGTCGCAGGGCTGCGAACTGGTTTCCAACCGTCGCAAACAGTCGCATGGCAACAGAGAGTCACTTTTTGTGTTCTTCAAAAAGCCGCCGACAGACGGATAATAAACTACCAGAAACAGTTTACTAGTAACACAGTGGCGGACATGAGGCTGCACAGATGTTGAATACCAAACACCAACAGGAGTCAAACCACACACACACACACACACACACACACACACACACACACACACACACACACACACACACACACACACACACACACACACACACACACACACACACACACACACACACACACACACACACACACACACACACACACACACACACACACACACACACACACACACACACACACACACACACACACACACCCTTGAGTCCTTCCTCTCACTCTGTTTTTCTCCTCATCATGTCCTCCTTTCCTCTTTCGTCTATTCTCTTTCTTCTTCTTCATCCTCCTCTCTGGTGCCCCTCCACACATCTTAATCCAAAGGCTTTTCAAGGGGAGAACTAATCCATTGCACACATTCTTAAAATAAAAGATGGAAGGACCAGTAAAGTGGAGATGAAAGCGCAGACTGCTCTCATCAGCAAAGGGGAGACATCTGAGGGAGCTGGCAGAATAAAACCCAAATGAAGAGAGAATCAGCTGTGCAGACTCTCTCACTGTCAAAGTCTCGTCTCAGTGGGGCTATTTTTAATAATTTTGTTACAAACAACAAAACAAAAACACGGCACGTGAGAGGAGGAAAGCGAAGGGAGAGGAGAAGATGTGAGGATGGACCTGAGCGGTTGTGATGTGGAAGATAATTATAGAACATCAGGAGTGCAGAGGGATCAACTTTGCAGCTGGAGGGGAGGGGGTGGGGGGTGGGGGTCAGGTAACATTCAAGGTTCGGTCAGACAAATCTTATCAAAATAAGTCAGAGAGCATGCAGTTCATATCTTGGGTTCTTGGAGCTCTGCTTTGATGTCTAGATCCCAATAGTTCAGATAACGTAGTCAACCCAGAGAAAAATAAACAGACCTGATTCACATTTGTATTCGCTGTGTAGTCAAGTAAAGATGGGCAGTGTTCCAATTACTTTTATCAATGAGCTCTTAAACTAGAACAGAAAAAATACAATAGATTAAATAGAAGCTAAGCTTATATGTCTATAAATGTTGCCTATTCAGTGATGGATAAACCGCCGAGTCAATTCTCCAAATCCTGCTAATAAACTGAAACAAAGGCAACCAAGGTCAAATTCAGATATTAATGGGAAAAAAAACAACAGATATTCAAAGTTACTGCAGTCTGAAAAATATTGTGCATGAGAATAAAACTGAGTGTTACACTATAGGTTGATAAAGACAATCCTGTCTTCTGGCTGGCATTAAGTGAAGCATAGACTGGCTTTATGTTAAGCCACAATTTGCCTCAGTTGGAAGTGTGGAGAAGTAGAGAGGACGAGGATCAACCCGCCCACATTTATTTCAGAATTCTAATGTAAACGTTTTAACCTCATTTTAACAAGTTAAAGAGCTGTAAATGTTTCAGTAAATTTGGCACTATGGCATTATGGCACTTAGAGCCATAATACTTTGATGGATTTTCAATAAATCAAATCATGTTTTTGATACTGCTCATGTGTGCCATTTTTTTCAGAAGTAGCCTTGCAATGAACAATCTGTATGAACAACCTGTATCTACATCCTGAAATTACTTATTATAATAGTTTCACTGTATATAGTAGTCGTCCTTGTTAGTGGCTGAGTCTGCCGTTTGCGTAAAAAGTCTAAAATTAAAATAAACAGAGCAAATCAGGAAATCTGTCATAGTGACCCCTGGCAAACATTTGCTCTATTCTACTCTAATTCATCTATTATAACGACACATGCTGCAAATTGGGTGATTTTGACAGGTCATAATTTAAAAAAAAGTCATAACTGTAACAGAAATCAAGCACTTGAAGTCAATCAGAACAAACTGATTGACGAAGACATGAAAAATTGGAAGGTAGAATAAAGCATCTGTGAGAGCTGAGGTCTGCAGGGACCCCAGTTGATAGGATGAGAGTCAACGCAGCTAGAGTCTATGTTTTATGTATCGCGTGACAATGTGGAAACAATGGCTGCAGCAAGCAGCAGTTTGCACTGAACATGCTGTAAAAACCCTAAAGCTGCTCAGCACCAAGAAGCCGACAGACACTGTAAGACACATACAGGAGCATTTAGCAGCTGAAGAGCACGGCACTTCCCACTGGAGCTGGTAGAGACCAAATCAGAGTGAAAAGAACGGGAATATTGGATTTATTTTCAACAGGTAGAAACACAACTCCACATGAATGATAATGTTGTTCAGTAACTGCTGGATGGGTAAATAAGCATATTTCACGTCAACTATGTCAATGTTGTGTTTGGAGCTTGTTTTTGCTGCCAAAACGAGGCCAAAAACAGGGATTAGGGATTGTTTTATGATACATTTCCCTCTGTGGTTTGATGTTGGCATGGGGCTTTAGCCTGGGTGGGATTCGAGACTTCAAATAGGCTGCATGGCGTCTCACAAATGAACAAAACACACGCACAATGTACACAACAGGACACAACAGGACAGTACAAGGCTGTGTACAGGAAATACAGGATTCGGTGGCGGACAGTGAGTTCTTAGAAGCAATTAGAAGCAATGGCCTTGTTAATTAATCAGAGTAATCACAGCCCCCGCTCACCTCAGTTATTACAGATTTATTTTTGTTTAACCTTTCCATCAATCTTCCCTTCCACATGTGCGCTCGTCATAATGGAAACCTATGATTACAGGACCTGCTCATTATAGCCGCACGAAAAGGTTAATGATGGACAGAGTCATTGGTTTTGCCACATCACTAGAACATTGTTGTCTTTTAAGAAGACACATAAAACTAAAACAAAGTAAATAGGGCCACAATTAACATTTTCAATATGTATGATTTAATTTTGATCAAAAGCTTCTTTTTTTTTCTTCCTTTGGCCACTTTTACTGTCAGTTTCATAATGAAATGTTTCTCATTTGCTGCATTTTTTGGGTCTCTGCACTGAGAGAAGAAAAAACCTCTTCACAGACTCCATCAGCATAATAAATGTCTCCGGAGACATTTCTGCTGACTGTTTTGCTTTGTTCGTGTGTTTGTATATAAATACTGATCCAGCATTCAGCTCTAGGATTTTTGAGTTGACTTGAGTTTTTCTTTAGTTAATGTCTACGTCACACACAACAAAACTCCAATTGAAACCAGCTGATGAAGTCATCCCACAGGTAAACAACCGCAGCTTTGTCAGCATTATCGTCGTAGTTTACACTGTTAAGCCCCTTCACAGGTTTCACACAGGTTTGCGCTGCACTTGGCGAGTGAAAAGGTGGCGTCATTGGAAGTAATGGGTTTCATGGCACAGTGACCCCTGGCGGCACCATGTTGAGAGCCGTAGAGAGGCAATAGACTTCTCCCATTTTTGTATAAAGCACCTTTGAATCAAGTGTTTACTGTGCTCATGTTTTTGGGAAATTGGAAGTTATTCAGCATAAAAACAGCCTATCAAATGGATAATCGACTGATAAAATCTTAGTCGACTTGGCCCAAAACAACCAACTAGAAAACCAACTAATTAAACCACTAATTAAAGACCTGCTATCAAAACTCTGATTGACCCCATGTGGGGGTCTAAAATTTGTGTTATTGACCAGTTAAGGGGTCAATTCTTGTTTCTTGTATCAATAAATATGGTTATAATCATGGTTGTATTCGACATGATGTAACTTGATCACAGACAGTTTGTTCTGAGATTTCAACCTGATTTTATGGGAAGGCATAACATAGTAAAACACGTTTAAGACATTCCATCTTATTGTACGCCACGTCATTACTGTGAAATGGATGCAGTTAGGTTCAAGCAACAAAACCACTGAGGATTTAAGAAAAAAAATCACAATTTGATTTGTAGATTTCCCTCCTAACCAACGTAGATTTGAGTGACATAATTTAATGCAATATATCAAACTTCGAACAGCGCCCTGGAGCCACAAAAGGCTAAAGAACATTTTTCCACATATTTATGGATTAGTATTCCCCAAGACTTTGATTTTGTACCCGGTAGCCCCCAAACTCTCCATAAACAATTAAAACCTCACATTTTTCCCATAAACGTTTATAGAGAGAATTGGCGTACTGTCACACACTCATGCTTGGTTTAATGTGTTATGAATGCTTTTCCAAATGCAACATTATTTTCCATCTGCTTTGGCGTTTCAATATTGCATTATGATGCAATAAAGCAGATGGGGTTGTTGACTGAAAACTCATCTTTCCAAATATGTCATGTTAACATATCTCCTTTCTTATCATTGAATTTCCTCAAAAAATGTTGTTTCTAACTTTCCCGCTGCTTTAAGCTGCATTTTCCTAATTACGTAGGAATCGTCACAGTTCAGCTGTCAACCTCAAGCGCGCTGATGAAAGGGTGGATGACAGATGAAGCCAGAGTGGTACAGTGCACAGTGTGAAGGAGATTGGATGATCAGGATGGATGGAGGGTTCGAGGGCAGGGTGGTGACACTGGTGAAGGGAAGCGTGTGGGAAGGATTGATGAAGGCTCGCGAGAGATGGAGGACAGGAGAGGTGGCGGGCGGCGTTGTACGACAGGAGGAGTCGGCGGCGCTGACAGATTGTGGTTCCGGTCTGCTGCTGGGAGGACGCCTGAAGGTTTGGACCAGACGCAGCCAGGGGCCTCGTTTGAGCCAAACTCAGTGACAAGCCTGCTGGGTAATAATGTAATGAGTTGTATTTAATGCTGATGAGCATATTGGCACTCGCATATTTATTATGCACACGGGAAAAGCTCCTTCTGGTACTGTTGACTTGGCCTTACGCAATATCTGAACACAATGCAACGTACGGAAGCTGGAAATAAATGACACGTCTCAATATTTTGAGTATTCGACTGCAACGTCGCCGTAGTTTTAAGACGTCACTCTCAGATAACTAAGCTGCAAAGCTCATTGAAAAACGGAGCAGCAGGTTAAATTGATTTCCTGAAGACTCAGTATAATCTCTCCCTCTCTATCTCGATAGCCGTCTCTCTTTCTCTTTGCCTGTTTTTTGTCCCGGTCCCTCTCTTACTCCCTTCTCCTGCTCTGAATGTACAACAAAGCTCTGCTTCATTCTCTCCATCCGTCCCTTTGCTCTCTCTTGGCAGTTGATTAGAGTCTGTCCATCCTAATCTTCCCCGCATGGTGGACAATTGGCCTCCTAACATTTTAATCTTGTGGGTAGAAAAACAGATGAAGATGAGCACACACATACACACTTGTGTTCAGGAATATCAATTGGAGGACACATAAATATGGATGTTGGTGAGACTGTTTTTTTTTCTTGATCATAACTAACTAAACCATGAAATACAATATTAAATTCACGTTTTAAATTGGGCATTGATATGTGATAATACCATCCTACTATTCTACAGTCCATTTGTTTAAAGGTACATATCTATGACTGATCCTCCACACTGCTCTCAACATGAAGATGGCTGGGCCGTAAGCTAGCCAACAGCGGCCGTAAGCTAGCCAGCTGGGTGCGCACACACACACACTAACTCGCACACACAACCGGGCCGACAATGTAAACAAAGCACAGAGGAGCTCAGATTAAAACACACACAGAAGGAGATCGACTCAGCGTGGCCAGGTGTCATCCAGATATGACGTAAATAGTTGTTAAGCCCCTTAACAGGTCCAGTCTCTATATGCTGCTGTAGGTCTAGACTGATGGAGGACATCTTAGGATACACTGAGCTCCTCTCTCCTCTTCTCTCTCTCTCCTTCTGATGAATTCATGCACATTACGAACTCTACTTCTTCCAGTCTTTGTGCTTTCTCGTCTCTCAAGTTTCCAGGGATCGTGGCTGTGTCTGGAGTCAGTCCTGCCTCCAGGGCCCTGCCTCTTAAAATATAACGTCACACACAACAAAGGTAATGCAATAAACAATGCTTTTATAGAACAAGTTGTTTGCCATTTTGTCCATTGTGTACCTCAAACTGTCATGCTCAAGACAATACAGCACCACATTGTATGGCCTTCACAAACTGACATGGTTACATGTCTGACTCAAAAACTGAAGAGTGAAAATGAGTAAAAGAAGTCAGATTTCTTTGTTAATTTTTAATAAGTAATATTTGAGGTGGCCACTGAGGGTGTAAACCTCTTTGGTCATAATTGATCCGAGTCCGCTGTAAGGCACTTTTAGTCAGCTGCCATTGGCTGTATGGATACAAACAGAGGAGGAAACACTGACAATGTTTAGAAAGAACCTAATTAACATCCCCAATTAACATGAAGAACAAATGGACTACCAGGTGCTTTGACTCCACAATTTAATTAACGCTTCTTACGGAAAATTGACTCAGTGAAGGTCAAGGCCATGCCATAATTATGGAGCACTGTGCACCTTAGCAGCACGGAGGATTGTTGAGAAACAGAGGGCTCTCTTTAGCAGGTGACTATGACATATGCGGTAGCGTTTATTAATAAGCAGGGTGAGAGAAGGAATTGTTTTTCTAATTAAGGGACTGTGAAACACCGGGCACTAAACATCAGGGAAATGTGGCACGACTGGAGATAATTACTGTGGTGCACTGAATCTCTCCGAGCGTACAGTACAGGAAACAGTCGTAGTGATCCAATCATCGCTCAAAGCTGCTTGATCATCTCCACGTCTAATATAGAGACGTGGAGATGATCCTTGCTGATAAAATTCAAGTAGTTTTTATGGCTGAATATATTTCTTTTCATGTCTCTCCACACCTCTCAAAAAATCATACAAATACAAAACACTAAAATAAAATGTGCCTTTGATTGATGCCAATGTCCTTGGCAATGATGTTAAATTGCAGTTCAATTTCTCGATACTGGAAGGCACTCAATAAAAATAGCACCAGGATGCTGTTAAGCTGCCAAATTGGACCCAGATAACCTGAAAATGTGAAAGAAACAAAAACGGCTGATGGCAAAAATCCAAGACCTGAATCACCGGTTACTCATATAAGCCATTTACATTTGTAACAGTTCCACGCTGCTGGGAATAAGACAAATGACAACAAAACCCTTCAGCTTTGTTGGGAATTAAATGAAGCGTCAGATGGCGCTGGACAAAGGGTGATGTGGGTGAAGTCGGGTCGGGGTGAAGGTCAAAAGCAAGAACTGGATCTGGATTTACAAGATAATTATGAGACTCAATCCATGCATGTCTGAGGATTTCATGGTCCAGCCTCACAGGACAATGACTTCAGAATAAACTATATTCACGCCGTCTTACTTTTCCACAGGCACACACACACACAATTAGAACGTATACACAGAGTAGGTGTGCACACGGAAATTTGATCAACCATTCTCATGAAAGGAAATGACTCCCGTCAGATCAATATCATGGACCTTATTTCTAGAACCCGCTCAATTACCCGTCGAGTGTGGACTGGGAGAAAGGACACGGGATCCACCTTCAGGCGTCTGTGGAAACCGGATTCATAATTCATTGCCACCACAGTGAATTATGACTGGTCTGGAAGAGGTGTTAATGGTAAATATTTCCACAGTTTAACAAAGCATGAAGAAAATGGAAAAGCTATGAATGGCACAGGGTGGGAGGAGGAGGGTAAACAATGTGATCAATGCTCGCTCTTTCGTGGGCTAAATTTAGCCCCGCTTTACACTCCGTCCCACAAGCCGGGCTTATCAGTGTCATTTATCAAACTCTGCTGCAGTAAAAAGGGCCTTTCTGGCTGCTCGGGAGCCATGAAATCACCTGGTGAGGGCGGGGATAACGCACATGAATAAACTCTGAGTGGGAATGTTAATATAAGGCCAACGTGTGTCCTTAGCGCTGGAGAGAGCAAAAGCTACAGCTGCTGACTCATTCTTCCTTTCTGCCCCCCCCTCCTCACTGCTTCATCACACGTCCAACCTCTTTCCTGTGCCCCATTTGTTTTTGCTATTTTGTTTTATGTTCCTCTCTGAAACAGCCTGGTAATGTGCTTTCATGGTTCAGTAAACACTTACTGGGTATACGATATTCTTCAACCCTGACACGAAAGTGGGACCAGGGTAAACTTTGGATACCTTTTTTTATTATTATGATAACATTATTGCTGTAGTACGGTCAGGAAAGAGGGAAGTCGTCAAGCAAGATTAAAAACACAGTGAATATCAGGAATCAGCTGTTTTATGCTCCAGCAAAAAGGTTACGCATGATGTGGCTAGTGTTGCGTTTCTGAAAACGACTAAAAGAAAGTAAATAGCCACATCACCTGTGCCACACCTGGGAATTTATCTTGAATGTCATTAATAAGTTTGTCATTCTTTATTTGGCTTTAACCCAGAAGTGGGACCATTGTCTATGACAAAAATCTTACTTTCTGCAAATGTTTTGGCAATATCATATTGATTTCTTCATGAGACGCAATATTAGTGAAACTGAAAACCTTGAAAAAAAAAAAGATCTCTATGTTCTTTGTGGGTCTTTGGTGGGCTAGCGAACATCATTCATACAAGTTGTTTATTCAAATAGATGCCAAATAGATTGTGCAAACAGAAGTCCTATGTTTGAATCATTTAATTATTCAGGAGGAGTGAAGCTTGACAGGCCACACACACACTGGGGATTATGGACAATGTCACAGGGCCAGTTTATAGCTGTGGGCCCACATTTTCATGTTTTCAGTGACTTTCGTTTGGAGATACTGGATCAAGTTGGGCTTTCCTTCTTAGTGCAAAAATGCACGACAAAAAAAACAACCTTAACACACGTTTTATACAGCTGGTAAGTAGCAAATATATAAAAAAGAAATGTGGGGGGTATTGTCCACCGCCAGGCTTGTTCTTGTAATCAATTTTGTTTGTTGTTTTCATGCACACAATCTCTTCTCTTTGCAGATGATGTGGTTCTGTTGGCCCTGTCAGACCTTCAGCACCACTGGGGCGGTTTGCAGAGTGTGAAGAAACCAAGATGAGAGGCAGTACTTTCGCCACGTTCCTCTGCTGGAAAATGGTGGATTTGTGCCCTATGCGTTGGGAGCCCCAAGCAAGGGACTTCAAGTATCTCAAGGACTGGGTGAGGATGAACTGGAGCATGAGATGGACAGGCAGGTTTCTGTCAACGGGGATGTTGCATTGTACCGGGCCATTGTGGTGAAGAGGGAGTTGAGCTGGATGGTCCATCTACGTTCCGACCCTCACCTATGGTCAAGAGCTTTGGCTGTTGACCGAAATAATGAGATTGCCTGTACGAAGGTCCAAAATAAGCTTTCTATGGAGGTTTCAGCCTTAGTCACGGGGTGAGGAGAAAGCTCGGAGTAGAGCCGCTGCTCCTTCATGTCATAAGAGGCAAGCTGAGGTGGTGCTGGCCTCTTGAACGCCTCCCTTTAAAAGGTGCTCCATGCAGGTGCTACTGAAAGGCTTTACCGGGTTAGACCCAGAACACGCTGGAGAGATGATGCATCTCGTCTGGCCTGGAGCGCCTCAGGAAGAGCTGGAAAACGATGCTGGGGAGAGGGCGGTCTGGATTACCTGCTAAGCCTGCAGCTCCGTGATAAGCAGAGGACAACGGATGGAAGGAGGAACTGATGGTGGGTCTACTCTACATTTCCCCTCACATGAAATGCTTAGAAAAATACATTTACATAAACCATAAATCAAATGATCTATGTATGAAATTTTGACTTTGGCCATTTTGAAGAAAAGGGTATTTTATAGGTGATCCTACAGAAACAGAATGACCTACTGATGTATACGTATAAAGTTTATGTAAGTCACAACCCTACCCTAATCTGTCGGCCTCGACCTACACAGATCAACTGAAACAATTTCAGATGCTCTTTTTTATCACATAGCAAACACCGACAGTGAAACAGTCAGTGTTTGCTGAAAAAACAACTTACCCGAATGCCTGATGATTCTATCAGCAGAGTATGTGTTCAGCCCAGTGAGCAGACTGCAAACACTGAATGAAAATACTCAGTGTACACACTGGTGTTTAGATAGGATGGCCCTCCTCCACCTCCCCTCTGCTCTCCCTGCTTCCCTCCTCTCCTCGCTGGAGGCGACTTAGTGCTCCTAATCAGCAACAATTTGAAAGGTCGTGAATGAGATGAGTGTGGGAGAGGTTTGTCTCAGTCAATTGATGCGCTGAGCTGGCACTTTCTGAGCTGTGTGGTTTAACTAAATTGGCTGGAGACCTTCACTGCGCTGTACCCTTTTGTTCTTGTGACTTTGTTATGACCGGTTTTGGAGCTTCTATTATAAAGACAAGTGGGAGGACCGTAACAATCAAACCAGGTCTTCATGTCTTAATTACTATCAAAGGTCCTTTTCTACACATGTTGATAAATCACAGAGGGGAAAACATGTGGAGACGGTTCAGTGAATGATGACTGAATTATTATTATTATTATTGAGTTTCAGAGCCCTGGTGTTATTTTTTATATTTGTAAATATAATATAAAGTTATAAAGTCATATATCCTATTGAAGGAAATTTCATTTTGGGAAATACGCTTATTGGCTTTCTTGCCGAGAGTTAGATGAAGAGATCGGCACCACTATATGGGCCTGAGCGTGGTATCAGCTGCAGTGAAGATCAAACTAATTACTAAAATGATCATTTTTACTCTGAACTGGTAAACAAAATGCCAACGTAGCCGTGTGCAGAACGGTCTCAGAGCCAGTGTGTGCGCACAGAGATGCTGGGACAGATGGCTCAAGCCAGATTTAATCAGGCGTCCTACTGTCTACAAACCCCAATGTTGTTTCCTTGAGTACAGATACAACAGTGTCCCTCTGATCCCTACAACCACACAGCATCTGCTGAGGCATTATGCTCCTTGTGTTGTTCTGTGTGGGGCTCTATATGCATGTTTATGTAAGTGTGTCCTCACAATCGCTTTGTGTTGCTTATGCATGGGAGTACACAGTATCTGCAGTATGTGCACTATGCCCGTATTTGTGCAGAGCATATGTTCCTCCCTGCTCTCCTGGTTAAAAGCCTTATTGTGTCACCAGCAGGGACCTACATGCAGATTCAAATCTCCAAACCGAGACAGAGAGAGACAGAGACAGAGACAGAGACAGAGACAGAGAGAGACAGAGAGAGAGAGAGAGAGAGAGAGAGAGAGAGAGAGAGAGAGAGAGAGAGAGAGAGAGAGAGAGAGAGAGAGAGAGAGAGAGAGAGAGAGAGAGAGAGAGAGAGAGAGAGAAATGGAAGACCAGGTGAGGACGATGAAAGAATATAGGGGCGACTGTGGCTCAGTGGTTAGCAAGTCGGTCTCAGTCCAAATTACATTTTGGCTCATTCTGCACCAACATATGACATAGTTGAGAAAAGAAAAATGTCCATTAGTGTGACACTGTATCATTGAATGAGTGGCAACAATAACTAATAATTTACACCTGTGCTAGTGTTAATATAAAAAGTAGACGTTTAGACCTGTTTCCAGTAACAGGGACACTGTTTGCCAATCGTGGGTCTTCCTCCATCCGACCAGATCAGCCTCTTGCCTCCCCCATCTCCCCCCTGCTGAGCATTGCTTCTCTCAAACAGGTGCCCAGACAGGCACTATGTCACAGATGAGTGAGGATTACAAATGAGGGCACTTGAAACAGGACTCCACTGGCCTGACAAGTACCCTGGTGGTAGTACATGTAATGCAATGTCAACATTACGTCCATCACCCTCTCCTTGTCGCCAAGTCTTGATGTTTGCCCTTCAAGACACTGTATCGCAGCTTTTCTACGGACACACAAATCATACTCCTCACAGAGCGTCTG
The DNA here is from genome assembly GCA_023566465.1 of Cottus gobio. Lineage (NCBI taxonomy): Eukaryota > Metazoa > Chordata > Actinopteri > Perciformes > Cottidae > Cottus > Cottus gobio. The sequence goes on along the minus strand of CM042220.1, from coordinate 20,372,693 downwards.
ATCTGTGGCTCCCGTTTCCAAAACATTAACAGGTTTCCTTGAACCCGGTGGCCAACTGAGAGGTGTGATGCTGGCGCAACACTCGTAACAGCCTCTCTCACCTCCCACCATCAGTTGAAAAAGTCACCCTTTTTGTCCCTCTGCTGAAAATCAATGTGTCTCCTTTACTGAAGAAAACATTTCACAGTAGACGGTAGATATGAGTGCAGAAATAATCAGTAAAATCAAACGCTAAAAGAAAAAGCCTCTCCAACCTCCTTGCTCTGAGCTTTTTGACACTCTAACCCAGCTGTACTGATAAATATCTAAGCACCTAACCTTTATAATATATTAGAGCTTCATTAAAGCTGACAGGTGGATGATAGACATGAAATTAAGTGAGACAGGATTGCTGATGCGGGAAGGACACCAGAAGCTGAGAGCGAAGAAGCCACATGAAGCCTGAGCTCGGCGAGGCTAGCATGGGTGGAAGGCACAGGCCCACTGAGCATTGTTCTGCCTAATGGTGAGCTCATTCATGCCGAGAGAGGAAAAGAAAAGAGGCTGAGGAGGAGAGGGGAAAGAGACAGAGAGATAATCATTGCTGATTTACACCTGCTGTTAGAAGCCCAATTTCCCTCTGATGAGTCTCCTTCAGACATAACCCCCTGAGCACTGATTACATGCTTACAGCCCCAGACACCTGCACACCAAGCGACACGCGATAACCACAACCCTGCTGAGCATACCTGCATGAAGATCTCTTGATTTGACGCCTTTTGGGGTTTCTGTCGAGGCAAAGCTGGAACACTGGCCTCAACACTGGTGGCCGACCGCTCCGAGAACAACAGGCTGGAGTGTCGAGTCATGTGGGATCACTGTGGAGTACAAGTCTCGCTTTGAGGCTGCACTGTGTAGAGAATATGCTCAAATGTTGTGTGCCAAATGCTCGACTCGGTATTCCAAGCTGCATGCACCAAAGGAGCGCTGACTCCAGCCTGGCTGGTGGCATTACATCAGACACCGCTCATGTTTCCTAATAGGCAGTCCCACAGGTAAGACTTTTACACGCGACAAAACATGGGCTCATAGATGAGGGGGAGCAAATGCAACATAGTGGCTTAAATGTTTTATTACTGAGGCCGTGGAGGATGTGGGGCGGGAACCTGAGCCGGTCAGATATTAATATAAAGCTGTGAGATTAAGTGCACTGAGTCAGTCTGTCCACCACTTTGGTCCAAATGTCCAAACTGGATGGATCGCCAGGAAAACCCCTGAGGATAAATTATCAGAATGTTGCTATTCCCTTAGCTTCTTCAGGACACATTTTTAAGTTATCCAATACTTGGGTTTATGACCAAATACCTGCAGAACTGACATACCCATCCACCTCACGTTATTATGAATCCCACTGCCACTCGGCAAGACCCGTATGTGCAGGATTGAAGCTCCACGATTGGCCAGGCCTCCGAGGTATTGGTAACCTGATTTGTTCAGGTCCTATGCCCCGGCCAAATGGCTAAGATTATGAACATGGTAAACATTACGATTATACTCACTAAAATATATTTGCATCGACAGGAGAGAAGATAAGAAAATATATCAAAATGTAGTCTAATGTAAAGTTTAGTACTTTGTCACAGAAGTTTCTTTTCATGTAAAAAAATAAAATACTTGGTAAATCTTTAGCGCCAGTCACAAAGGATGTACCCAGTATTATAAATAACAGCAATCATGACGTGTTAGCAGACTGAGCCAAGAATATTATCACCGATTACAGCCGTAATACTGTGCACACACACTTGTCCACACGCACAAAGACCACTGATGGCAAATTAAGCACATTCTGTACCTGTGCCATGTGTACACATCCGAGTTGTCCTTCTCCCACTCTACATTTTGACCTACAATTATCTTCTGCCCTACTTCAGTCCTCCCCCAGGTGACTCACAGACTCACCTCCTGCTTCTGAAGCAGGTGTTCCCGATGCCTTCCATCCTTAATCACCTCGGCCCGTCTAACTAAGCCAATCGCTCCCCTGAAGTTTGATCTATTCAATTCAGTTTATTTTGTATAGCACAAAATCACAAATACAGATTTGCCTCTGAGGGCTTCACAATCTGTACACAAACGACATCCCTGTCCCCGACCTCATCCTGACCTCACATCGGATCAGGAAATAAAACATAAACAAAAATAAATAGAAATCAACCACCGCCTCTTTGGATCTCAAGTTTTCCTCAGAGAATTGTTCCCTCAGATGCTGCGAGGGAACGATGGATTCATAGTGATGGACGAGGAATGTGTGGAGGAGGACCATATCGTAGGCCTAATAAGAGAGGTGAAAGGATGAAAGGGGAGATAAACCGTATCAAGGAGGGAGTAATGTATAAGGCATTGTGTAGGAAAGGCATGTAATTAGACGTCTGCGTAATGCTGCTGTTCATTTCCCCCATCTTCCTTAGTATTTATTATATAATAGCCTTTTTCTGGATTTTCCTAACTGAACCACAAAAAAAGCTGGGGGGAAAAATGAACATTGCCATTTCCCCCAGAAAGTGAATAAATCACCATCTGAGGCACAGGACATTATTTCAACCTCGGCTATACTGCCCCAACAACAAAACATCCCCCCCCCCCCCGCTCCGACACCTTCTCTCTAATGTAACATAAGAATACACAACGCTCCTGCTCTTTCCGCCATCTGTCTCATTCGTTCTTCTGACTGACTTCGAGGTTGTGGCACCCGTTATGCAGCGCAGGTCGTGCTGCTGAGACATCAGCGCTGCGGCGGATGACGACGCGTTTCCCAGAGACCTGTGCTTTCTCAGCAGCCTGGCCTCCATTAGTGCTTTATGACCAGCTCCCTGCCTCAGCGGGCCCAGTGCATGCGCAACTTTTTTTGCTTTCTCATTTTCCTACCTCTCTAGCCGGAGACCCTTAGGGACGTCGGCTCGGGATCTGATGATAAATGGCTGCAATTAAGTGTCATAATCACCCCGATACTGGAGACAGATGTTAGTGGGGTAGAGCAACAAAGTGGGGATGGAAAACGTCTCAGTGTTGCAATGCAAGGGATAGCTTTTGTGTATTATTATAACAAGTTTAGACAAGGTCAAATGAAACCTAATGACCCCCATAGACGGTGCAGTGGAAAACAGTGAAACGAATATCTTTTTGTTTTTCTGTGATATTCAAAATAGCGTTTGAAGTGGTTCCAAAACTCATGCATTTAGGACTGAACAATAAAATCAGTGGTGTGTATTAGAATATTAATAACACTGCTATCAGAAAAGCACAAACTCATAACAGCCCTTGTTACAGGACAGAGTTAGATAAGAATATGTTCATGTGTGATATACATTTGGTGAAGGTAAGGATTAAGTTGTTTAATATTTAATAAATCTTCTAATAGGGATATGAAAGGACATTCCTTTTAAAGTAACATAATTACATTATAGGGTTGAGTTTTATTTAATTATTTTTACATGCAGTTTGAAAAATTGTTGTAGTCCTCCGATAGCTTGTTTTAAGGTTATTTCTTTATTCATGTTTTTCCTCGCCCCATGACACCTTATCTGAGTTATAGGCATGACTTTCAGTAATTATTTTTTCAGTTCATTGAGCTTTTGTGATCTGAGTGATGAGGAAATACAGCCAGTAACACTTGAAACAGAATAAAATAAAGTCAGCTCAGTGTTGGCTCAAACTTTACAAAGTGTTTGTTGTGATACGTCATCCATTCTTCAAAAAGCTTTGGAAAAAGAGGAGACACCTGTTGCAGAGGCCGGTTCTGTGAGAGGATTTTATGGACTCATGATTTCCACAAGGTATCTTGGGGCTAGTAAAAAAAATACAGCTGACACATTTTATATTTTTATAAATCATTTCTTAACAAAATAAGAAGCACTTTTAAGCTGCAGTGAGTTTAATAAACGCAACCCGATGGTTGATTACACGTCGACAGCATGGCATTAACAAAAGGAAGTGTGGTTCTCACAGCTCAGTGAAGGTCCGCAGCCCAGTGAAGAGCGACGACAGCATCTTCAGTCCGACTCTACGTCTCAGTTATCAGTCCAGGTTCCTCACCTAAAATACACAAAGATAGCAGAATGGATAACAGAGCTTATACAATCACACACACACACACACACACACACACACACACACACACACACACACACACACACACACACACACACACACACACACACACACACACACACACACACACACACACACACACACACACACACACACACACACACACACACACACACACACACACACACACACACACACACACACACACACACACACACACACACACACACACACACACACACACACACACACACACACACACACACACACACACACACACACACACACACACACACACACACACACACACACACTATATCAGTGTCAGGAGGTAGGAACAGATGGCTGCCTTTCTTTGAGGCCATCTCTGTCCAGCAGTGCTCCTCCGCATCATCTGGCAGGTGTTTGGAGATGTAAGCAATTTAAAGCTCAGCAGTGTGTCTTCACCTCTCCCACACACACTGTGAAGACCCACACTGTGAAGACACACACAAACACACAAAATGGTTTGTGTGATACTCTTTTCTTTACAGGTAATTGAGGTAGGTGTAGGCAACAAAGCTACTTAAGTTAAGGAAAAGATCGTCTGTTGGTTAAAATAACTGAAGTGCACAAGTTAGGTGACAGAAATCTGTGTTGACTTGTTGTTTCACATGGGGAACAAACAACGTCTCCTGGCTGTTTGTTGTTCATTTTTACCCCGTGGCATTATCAATGAAATGCAAGCCCTACATCTTTAACTTTATGAATTTTCACAAAATTGTTTTGGTGAATTATGGGGGGTGCGGAATAGGAATAAAATATAAATATGATCACATTTGCTGTATATTGCCGCGCTCATATTTGTGGAATGCCTATTTGCCTTCAAACGTCACATGTTTATGCAGAAATTAGAAGAGAAAAGAACTGGATACAGCGATACATGAAGCATTAAAGTTGGACTTCCAGCAATCTTACCACCCACACAAGAAGTGCACTAGCATTTCCTGTGACTCCGCCTCCCTGCAATGCTCTCAAAGAGCCCCAGCAGACAGACAGGTACAGTATGGTCTCTGCTCCAGATAGTCAGTGTTATTGCAGATTATAAAGTCACCGCACGGTGGTTGTCACAGTGCTGTGATGAGGTCATGGCAAATTGTAATGAGGTTGCCGCACACATTAATGAAGTTATTGGACATTTTATAGAGGTCAAAGCACACAATGATGAAGTCATTAGACGAGTGTTGAGGCTTAAATTAATCTAATATATACACACACATTAATTGCTTCCTGTAACCCGCTAAGGCATCCTCCTGATGATTGCTGAAGACGGATGCAACTTGATTTATTCTCATTAATGCATTTTATGTAACAGCAAAGTGTATTAGTTTAACACAATTTACCAACAGACAACTTTGGTTTATGTTACCATGACCCTTCCCTGGCCCTAACCAAGTGTTTTATATTGGAAACATGACCACGAAGGCCCCTTAACCTTGAGGAAGCAGTCATTTAAACCCAAAAAATGACATTTCACTAATCCTAACCAAACCTTAACATTGCTTTTTTCAGTGGTGATTAGTTATCAGATTGGAGGGCTCAATGTCATCCTGTTGATAATAGTGTCTAAAGGGCTGTTGCATGCATTTAGTTTAATTTAATTTGGAGGACTTCATGCATACAGCACATGTTGAATTAAATAACATTGTCATGTCATCTTTTCACCTCAAAGGAGAGGAACATGCACTACAAAGAAAAACTAGAGCAGCATGGGCAAAGTCATCATAGTGAAAAGTTAAGATGCATTTATCGGAGGATGTTACCTCAGCTCGAGCTTTCAGGACCACTGAACTGTCCAATGTAAGAGCCAATTTCTTAAATAAATACGCACCACTTGTCAGTCCTGTCTTGAAGAAGGCTGCCGTGTCAAAATCTCGTTTTAAGACCTTCGTTATCTCAGTTTAGAGCTTACATGTTGCATGTTCCTAAAATAATGTGTTAAAATTACCTCACAGCAATTCAGGGGTGAGACAGTTTACCAGCACAGAAAAACAGGAGGAAAAAACAGGAGATTCTGTTTTGTCCCCGAGGACCTCTGACAGTTTAAGCCGACCCTGTGTGGAGCGAGATGCTTTGAAGCTCTAAAGGGAAACACACATGTGACATCGTCAGTGTCTCTTAGCAAAGAGGCTACTGTTGAAAACACACTATCGCACCCTTTAATATCGCCAATCAAGGTACAAAGCAAACAAACTGCGTTTATCCCACAGAACATCCTCATTTCCACTCCACCAACACCGTATGAAGGTGTTGCAATGCATCTCCAGGCTTTCAGCAGCCAATCAATGCTGCTGCAGCGCCCCGCGCCTGGAACAACCATCTCAGGCTCATCAGACAAGGCAATCAGTTCACAGACAGACAGGCGCTGATTGGGCCCTTCAGCCGGTCTCTTCAGGCCAATCTACAACAGCACAGACACACAAAAACAACACATTTGACTGGTATATCCATGCACAGCTGAAGGAAATAAGAGAAGATTTGCATTGTTTTATTGATTGGTGCTGGAAAATCTTCGTTTTTTGTAGTGTCTTGCTCAAGAACACTTCAGAATAAAAGGGACCCTTGGTGAATATGTTGAACCCCTGCGTATAGTTTGGAGAGCCAGATCAAGCACACACGCATTACTGAGATCTCACCTTTTAAGTCGAAGTCACAAACTGGTTAGCAAATGTGTACGGTATCACTACTTGATGGGCTTTGAGTGAGAGCCAATTAAAGTCTACTTATTTAAATATGTTTGGTCTAATAAATAGTGTTTGCTTCGACAACTTATATTTTCGACAACTTATATTTTGCTAATTTATGAGCCAATTATTTATAAATAATGTATTTTGCTGGAAGGAGTTTTTTATATTTCTGTCTAATTATTTCAGGCTACCAAGTAAAAAGCAGAGTGCGCAGTGGCTGATTTAGTTAATCTCAAGATAGCGTCCAAAAGATTTGTTATTCCTCATCGACCAATCGATTGGTTAAAGAATAGGTCGAATTTCAGTCGACCCAAGATTGTCTGTGGTTGACAACGGCACTAAGGTAAAACGTACTCAAGAACATAACTTATTGAACCAAAATCATTACATTTAATTTAGCTGATGTTTTTATCCAAAGCGACTTACTTTCTATACACCATAGACACAGCAACGGGGAGGGTTAAGTGTCTTGCTCAAGGACACATCGACATGGACTAGCGGCGCCTGGGATCGAACCACCGATCCTCTGATTGAAGGACGGACCTGCTAACCACTGACCGACAATCGCCCTGTGACCCACATATCGCAAAATCACGATCCTTTCTTAAACCTAACCCAGTAGTTTTGTTTGAATTCACAACATCCACCATCTGCATTCGCATGTGACGAGTTGGCGATGAGAAAACGTCCTTAATTAAAAGCGGTGTGCTATTTCAACGCCTTCCCATCTCGACCAACTCCTGAGCTAAATATCTGGCTCGTTAGCATGTAAATGCTCCACTGTGTTCAGCTCGTCTCTTCACAGCAGGTCGTGGGCAGTGGCTTTTGGTATTTCTTTTCACTGAAAACAGTGTTGAGCTGCTCATTTGCCAAAGTGGAATCTGAAACCTCTTACTCTTGGTGAGTACACCGATACAGATGACAACACCTGGCTCTATCAAACATATGGCAGGGTTGTATAATAATGTTTTTTTTTTTTGTCCATCCCTTCAGAAGCAAAACACCCCAATCCAGAGGGAGGCAACACACAGAGGACTTCTTCCCAAACTAGTCTTTCAATGGAAACAAACATCTTTAATGTATTATGGAGTCACAATGTCTATATTACATGCCTTTTCTGTGACATTGTTTTGTTTTGCAGCAAGGCTAACGTTGAGGTTAATAAGCCATTTCTCTGTCTGACACCGTCCACATTACTGACGCATGTTCTTATTCATGTCATGAGGCTCCACACAACACAGCTGCTCCACCCTCAGTCTGTCTCAGGTGTTTTGTTGCAGCGGCGCAACAGGACATCCAGACCACGCTGAGAAGAAAAGGAAGTGCACTTAGCATTTGCTTTAACATGCTTGAGAACCGCCCGGGCGGGATTCGCCACATGGGACGTCTACAGTTAATTCAAAGTCTTCGGTAAATGTCAATTACAAAGTGTTTATAGTTGACTTGGTTGTTATTGGGAACTATGTCATACTCGTCTTTCAGTCAGGTCTCGGGGGGATAACTGAGGAGGCTTGGGTCCAGGGGGGCATTATGACTTCAGTGAGCATCACTTCTTCTGCTTTTTCATTAGGCGCTGGGAAATCAGGATGGCAGCTCGGCATCACAGAATCAGCCACACAGCCCTTCTGGCAGTTTTTGTTCTAGTTGGACTTCAGTATGGTGCCAGGTCTCTCTCCAGTGCCTGCCAAAAACAATCTCTTCTCTTATTATTTCTTCTCTTCCCGTGTTTAAGTGTTTCCCATTCATTATCTAGACTGTGGCAGCCTGCCACGGGTTCGTGATGACCCAAAAATATCTTTACACTTCTCACTGGGTGCAGGCAATGCAGTTTGCCCGAAGGGATTTGGACTCGGCAGGTCAGAAACTGGTCGCTCGGTGTGGGAGCTGGCAGGCCCTCGCCGGGCTCATTTGGCTTAAAAGGCCCGAGAGGAAGGTGGCTTGCGGCTCAGGGTTTGGACTTTAAGCACCGCTGGACCTCGCGGGGAGGAGGGACGCTTGCTGCCGGCACAACCGTCAACCGGGGCGGACTGTTGGTCTGCGAAGACATCGGAAACCCACCCCATCTTGATAGTGAGACCCCTTCTCTTTTACCTGGCTATGTGGGTGTGACCCTTTTGTCATGTTATCACATATCATATCTATACAGCCAATGTGTTTGGGATTAAAATGTTTACAAGAGAACAAATTGTTTACAAGAACACAACGTTCTTCATTTTGCACTCAATGTGGACCAGATGGATGCATTTAACTTTCAAATGAAACAAGCATAGCTCCGGACCCCCCAGGAGGGTCACAAGGTCCACCCACCACAGTATTACAAAATCTTTTATGAAACACTGTGAAACCGAGGAAAGAGAAAATGGGAAAGGAAATGGGGTTAGTGAATGGCGCCCATGTGTGTTGCCGTGCCAGCCACTAACAGCACCAGTGATGAAGCGCTCCTCTCACTGTGCAACCTCTGCTGACTCAACTTCTCCATCTCCATCCATTTGATAACCTACATTCCTCCATCTTCCCTCGCTTAAATTCCCCATACGCACCTCCATCTGTGCGCTGTCTCGCTTGCTCATTTCACACTTCACTTATGTGCCGCGTAGCTGGTTTTTTTTTTTAGTGGCTCTTTCAGTTTATCATTATTACAGGGCTAGGGACTTTGTTCACTACTCCTAAGGCCACAAGCGGAGAGCGGCCTTCATCCGGGGTAACATGCTAAAATCAGCTCTGTATATTCTCAGACTGTCAGTGACAAAGTGGCTCGACGGAGGCAGGATGGAGTGGGGGGCAGATGGTGTCATGCAAATGAGTCATGGAGGACTAACCTGCACGGAGAGCTCCATTGCCTGTCAATTTGAAACAGCGTGCTCGCAGTGTGTGTGCACGTTGTCGCGGTGTGTTATGCAAATGTATGCGAGACGGAGAGAGATGAAGAGTCCCTGCTCGTTCTGTAAGAAGCTGCTTGTCGTCACTTCTCAGACTTGGGAGAACTGGTTACTGTCTCGCACTGATGTTGTGCTAAAGGCTCGTTATTGGCTTTGAGTCTCATCAGAGAGCCACTGAAACACACCAGATCCACTGTGGTTGCTTTTCCTCACTGCAAGAAAGCAATTGCAAAAAGAACAGCGCAATTACTAATTTCCTACTACCAGAAAAAGTACATGGGAGGTAGGTTAATTGCAAAAAGGAAAAAATCATCAACATTTATTCCTCACAGATTGCTTCAGCGCCTCCCTAAAGATAGAAGGTAATTAATCAAAAGACAAGCGACCTGCATGTGAATATATAAACATACACACAAAAACGTAAAGGGAAAAAGATAAACAAGGCAACAACAAACAATGTGACATGGTAGGTCAAGGGACGGTGAGCTCCGAGCTGCAGTATGCAGTGTGTGTGTGTGTGTGTGTGTGTGTGTGTGTGTGTGTGTGTGTGTGTCTCTCAGTGTGACTGAACGGCTCCAACAGCCGCCAAAAGCCCCACGGAAAAGCGAGGAGGACAGGAGGAGGAAGGATGACGCGCCAGAGGGAAGGATAGGTAGAGGGCGCGGACAGATGCACTGACATTTCCCACCCATTACCACGGTCCACAGAGTGTGCGTTCCCTCTGCCAACTGACACGGCTGCTCCTGGCTGCCATGTGCAGCGGTGTGAAATATAGACAGGCTGCAAATGTGTTTACAGAGTAGGTTATGGCAATTAAACATGTGCTTCAATAAATAAAAGGACTGATAAAATATACATGGCGCTTGAGGAAATGTTTCATGTAGATGCACCGGGATGTGTCGCCTTAGTGGGAGTGCTGTTGAGTTACGAAGAATATTTTGGATTACTGGTGTAATAAAAACCCACTACATCTGTTGAATTGTAAAAATGTCATATTTCTTTTGCCCATAATGCAGTACAACTACACCGTACAGTCACACATTCTGGCCATTTGTCTGCTATCTTTTCATTGGATATGAAAGCAGACGTGGTCCCAATCATTAATCCCGCCTACAAAAGGTCTGACAGGTCGAGAGTTTCTCTAACTCGATGAGCACACCACCAGACCCTCAGTGTCCAAATCACTGAGCAAACTGGGGGTGTGCAGTGACTCAGAAGTCTGGAACCAGACTTAAGCCATGCACAAGCAATCTGTTTTATTCAGGAACAATAAACAAACTGGAGTGCCTCCACACCAGCAAGGCTGTCAAGGTTTTTAATGGATACGAAATTGAAAGACATAAATCAATGTTTTCAGCCTTCTAAAAGAGGGGGGCGACGTTTGAGAGCCTCTGGTTTAGTTTCTACGAGACAAAGCAACAAAGTCTGGAGAAAGGTTTGGTTTTGGCATTGAATGTAGTAAACAAGGTGGGCGGCCCAGCAGTCACTATGCTACACCTTAATCCACTACACTACTACACCCTGCGCTCTATCACGTCCTCACGACGTATACATGAGTATCTACACGCTGCATCACTGACATGTGACAGCTGTACTGTAGTGGATGCACAGTCTGTTTTAACAGCTTCAGCACAGACTTTGAAGGGTGACATAATTCAAACAGACTGTAGCTAACTTAAAATGATGCTTTCTTTCTCACTTTCTTCTCACTTTCTATCACCGCTTGTCATCCCCCCCTCTCTTCAGGGCAATGCCATCTCTCTTTCCTCCCCCCTGCTGTATACTCCTTGCATATTTGATAACCGAGTATGTGTTTGATTCTGTGTGCCGAGCCGGCCTGCCTGGCACGATGAATGTACTTCAAGATAAAATATAGATTTTTGTGTATGCTTTCAGATGAAATACACCCAGGCTGTTGGCTTTTCGCTGTATGATGTAGCCGGGCGGCTGTGTGTTCACATCTTTGTATGTACATTTGCAATGTTGGGTGAAGAAGCAGTTTTTGGAGGAGGAATTGAGGCGAAAAGTGAAAGAAGGAATGGATCAAATGCACTGTAATCAGGCTAATTGTAACTGGAAAGACCTGCGTGTGTTTTTGTCTTTTCATGGATTCACAAAGTGGTCGCTGGAGGGTGGTTTTCCCCACGGATAGTATGCCCGAGGCTCGTCGGCTCATCACGAGGGTCCAGCACTCAACAGATTGAGACCCACTATGTTTAAAGGAGCAGCAGCATAATTAATGCATCATCGATGAAAGCTGGCGTCTGACACAGTTATGTAGTCATAGTCCTCTGGATCGGGAGCAAACGCTAACTGAATGCAACGACAAACCGTTCTTTCAACACTGACTCACACAAGCCATTCTTTGTCTCAGTTTTTTCTGTGTTCCTCTGCTTCTTTATCTCCTCTCCCACTTGTGTTTCGCTCCCAGCCCACTCGCTCAGTGGGGAGGAGGGACAGGCGCTGCTTAGCTAATGCTCCTGCTGGCTCGGTGTTAGGTTTTGTGTCATATTTTACTTGTGACTGCAAGTCAACTAACAAATGGACATTATTAAAGACGGTGCCAAATCTCACATCTCGGGCTCACGGTGGGACGTGTGGGGAACTTGACACCTTGTAACCACGTCGCAGCTCCAGGATTTGACATCATTATACCAAGTTAATTTTCACAAGAAATGAGCTTTACACTTATAGGGAGCTTTTAACAAACACAAGAACATGTATGTAATTTAATATTATATGTCTTAATTAGGTCATAAAAACTAAAGGTGAATCTTCCATGGGATTGTCCAAGAGGAAAAGTTATTGAAAATGTAAAAAACAAATAATCAACGTTAGATTTTCCTCTTTGCCAAGTGACCTTGCCTACATTTTTCCAACATGACATGAGACGGATGTGTCCTACACAAGCTTCCCTCTACTTGAATTTGACAACTCAAAGTTCTATTGTTGGTTTAATAAAATTAGCAAACATGTTGAATTAATTTCCAACCTCACAAAACGTAAGGAAGACAAATGTCGCGTTGAGCGAGGAAAATCTAGCAACTCCCTTGCCCAATGGGGCCAAATTCAAATTTACTTCTGGGAAGTAGATTTTTGATCTGACTGGGCGAGTGAAAAAAACAGACAAACATTGAACCCTGAAGTATTTTAGCCTTGCAGTCTCACTGTTGCTACTTCTTAACTGTTGTTTATACTCACGCTTCGCTGTCGCAGCTTTCAAATGTTTTAAATATTTTGAGTTGACCCTCGCTCTGGAGAATCCGCTGATCAAGCGAGGGAACATATATTTACGTGTCCGTCTGTCTGAGTCACCCCACCATGACGAAGGACTGCACGCACATGTGCTCTTGTTGTGTCTCTCACAAACTCACACACCGTTTGTAAAGGTATGGTCTAACACGAGTGCAGATGGATGGGCGGGTGAGTGCCTCTCCGCCTGATGTGGCCTGTCAGGTGCGACCATGCAGTGCCCAGTAGGAGAGGACTGAGGTGACTCAGACGGACACAGCGGTCTGGGGCCGGGCGTGGACACAGGAGAGCCCGAGAGGCACATGGCCGAGACGCTTTGTGTTTGTTTGTGCGGCTGTAAGGCACCACTCACCTGAGGAATAACTCTGAACTGCTGCGTTAGCGTCAATACAAAAGCACTTCAAACATGGCCGGGCCTTTTGCTGCGAGCGTCTGCTGGCAGGAGAAAAAAGAGGCGAAACTCTGCGTTATTCCCTCTATTCACTCCCCCACTCCGGAGGTGTACCTGTAATTATGTGTTTTGCTCCAGCAGTTTATGTGCAAAATGTGAGCTTACTTCTCCCCATTGTATTATACACCGTGTGCACACGTGCGTTTCTGTGGCGCGCACGTGTGTGCGTGTGTGTGTGTAAGGCAGCGTTGGGTCTATTTATAGCACAACCTGATGATGTATTTACCTGCCGGTTATGGTCATGGGGCTCAAGCAGCACAGGTCCATGAGGAATAAACAAAGCCTCAGCACAATGCTCCAATCAGGGGAGAAAATTGAGAAAAGAAAATATAACAATGCATTTCTCTACCCTTCAATTTCACCTCCATGTACACCACGTCGATGCAGGACGTGTTCCAGCTGCATTTGTTCTACCGTCTCATATCCACGTGACTTTTAACCATTGTGTCTGTCGCTGGTTGTGTAATGGCTGGTGACTGTAAAGTCCATTTCCCTCCAATGCAATGCCTCACATGCAAGCATGTGATTGTGTATCGTGTTGTGACTGCTGTCCAATACATGAGTGCACAGCAGAACTGTAGCTGAAGAGAGAGTGTGGACATGGCTTCTGCTTTCCAAGAGAAAGTCTCCTGGATCGATGCAGCGTAAATTGTTCTCAGTGCAAAGTGACCTTCGGCTGGTCTTTTACACCGAGTACATATTTAGCCCCGTTTATCTCAGCCACTGTAGTTCAGCTCAGGCCGGCCATGTTCACTTTCGTTTGGCCTAGTCTGGTCCGCTCCAGTCTATTTATGTTTATGTTGCTAAATTACACTGAATATCCTCAGAACTATTACAAGTGAAAAATAATGTGCAAATGGTGTAAATCACAATGTACTAGACACTGCAAAGGTAATTGGGATTCTCTGTGTCGAGACTAATTTGGCTGCTAGAAACTTGAAATCATGCTTGAAAAGGCCAATGTTGCAGTTAAAGAGTTGCTAAATTTAAATCTCAGTGGCATGTTGTAAATTGTGTACATGTATGGTGCTCAAACCGGGCCATCATCAATGCATCAAAGTTGCACTAATATTATGCAACACAACAAACGGCAGCATCTCGGTGTGGTACCAGCGTTCCCACTGAAACATGGAACATCATTTGAGCCACAACCACTGCTCCTTAAAGGAGGGAGATCGGGTGCATCAGCACATTAGTTTCCTAGTTCTTCCCGAGCTCGTTGGCAACACCAGCTGTTAAAATGAGCCTCAGCCGGTCGGAGCCTCCACGCCTGAGATCATCAGTGTTTTCGTGCGTGACTGGTGAGTCGGGGAACTCGCCATTATGTCCGTAACCTTGTGTCTCACGGTGCATTTAGAGCCAACGGTTTTGTTGCACATGTGCTACAAAGTCCATAACAAATTAAGATCAATAAATTTTCAATAGCAGCTGTTTTTGTTCTGTTTTTATGTTTTACACAGCGTCGCATCCATTTCACTGTGCAGCAAAACAAACTCCTCCCTCTAACATTTCCGCTAATTTCCATTCATTCATCTCCACCTGTCACCATCCATCCCGTCTCTCTCCCTTCCTCCCACCACGCGATTGTTTTAGCCTTTTTTAACGGCCTCTGCATTATTTACATCTGCGGGCTATTTTCAGACACCTTGAGTTATGTGCATGCAGCGTCTAAATGAAGTCAGCCAACCAGGAAGTGTTCATGATAGCTTTCACGTGCGTGTAAATTGTGTATGGGAAGTAAATTATTGTATTGTTCATGTACCGTACGTACATATCTGTACATCTGTGTGCGAGTGTGCCTGGCAGCCCGATGCCACACATTCCAGTAATACTGTAGCGATCAATTGGCTCGGTATCCATTAGTGAAGCGGTCTGACCCTTTGGGATAAGCGTGGAACCGGATGCCAGCACTATGGCAGCCCGGCATAGCTTGTCCTCTCATCCATTTAATCCCTGTCTGCCCCTTTGTCTGTCTCACTCTCTCCCGCTTCCTTTCCTCCCCCTTTTACATCTAATATCACAGCACATCTATCCTTCTCCTCTTTTACACTAATTAAATCTCCCATGGCTGTGAAGTTTAATTTAAACATGAACAGAGCGCAACGCACAATCAATGAGCAGATAGGGGCAAAAGGTCTTGCCTTCAAAATGAATGACGTCACTGGATCATCTGCTAAGTCAGTGAGGTGGATAAACTGACCTGAGATGAGCTGTGGCATTGGGTACGGAAGAAAATGAATAATGTGAAAGGTGAGCAGCTTGGAGAGGGCCAATCATATTGTAAATATATCATATCGAATGTAAAAATGCATAAGATTTTTAAATGTAGATAGTACAGGTATAACTACTTTATGTGCTGCTGGATTACATAAGTACTTGAACATGTTGCCCCATTATATGGGTATAACTTGTTGATTAAAGCCATCCAATATTGTAGTAAAAAGTACAAAGTGCTTGGAAGTTTGAATCAGAGTGAAAAAACAATGTTCAAAATGAAATTAACTACTGTCTTGCACTGTATTGTGTATATACTTTAACAATATAGTTAATAGTGCAATTGTCATTCTCATCATTCAGTTGTTTTAATTAATATTGGAGAGGAAAAAAACAGTTTTCTTAATGTGGCTGAAGTGAAATTAATTTGACCTCAGTTTTCCTGTATTCTGCATGTGCCAACATCCTGCACGGTCCAAGTCTCTTGAGCTTAAACGAGGTGAATATGAGCACCACTTCACATAAAATCATGGCTGAGTGATGAAGAGGAGAAGTGTCCTGCGAGAATGTGTTTAGATAACAAGTGATAATAGGTGAGAAGGACGGAAAGAGACGGGAAAAGACAGGCGGAGAGGCGAAGAGAAGCTTGCTGCCTGCAAACAGCTCAAACTAATCCACACTAATGTTTAATATCACTTACGGCCTGTTGAGATGAGGAAGATGGAGTAGGGGAGAACAAGAGGGAATAAAAACGGACAGAGACCGTGATCTAAATGTGTCCAATCTAAGCCCTCCAGCTGTTTTAAGTGAGAAGGCAATGCAAAGATAATGTAGGTTTTACTCAAACTTTAAGCATCAGCATGAACAGCGGTTTGTTCTGTACTTCTCTGCTAAAATAAAAAGAATTGCAGCTGACAGACGTGCAGTTGAAGGTACAGATGCCATGAAAACAAAGCTTATGGTTCGCAAAATAAAAAAGGGGTAAACTGCTGTGGATTTGGTGTAATTTAATATAATTTGACATGATGATATACAATAAGTGATACGTACACCAGACACATGTTACTGCCAACATGTTTTTTTTCAGTTACCTAAGGCTGCCAGAAGAAAAACCACGAGTCCAAAGAAACGTCAAGAGCTTGCTCTCAATTCCATTTTCCAAATCTTTCAAACGCCTCGTCATCCTCTCTGTACCCATGTCAAAGAGATGAACTGATAACATACTGTAGATGTGGCTCATTAGTGGGCTACTTGCCCACACATGTGAGATTTAACAAGCTCTGGGAGAGGAGGGGGGGCGGGGAAGAGCTTGTTAAGGCTCGTCTTAATTGCTCCATCACGCTGTTTGTCCAGTTTCTGTGGCGACTTACCTGCATACATCATGTGCTTTGTGACACACGTATACAAATGGGAACTACACATGCAATATATTGGTCGGACACAAATAGCTCTGCCTGCATGCTTTATGCTTTGCAAGATATAAAACTTAGAGGAAAAATGGTTACTGAGCCAGTAACAGAATATTCATGCAAACATTTAAGGAACCCATCCATCCATCAATTATCTGAAATTTAAGGAACCCAGTAATGAGCAAATGTTTACAATTATACAACATTTCCCAGGATTCCCTGAAGTCTGTTGCTAAAGAGAAGCCATCTTATTCCTTTTTGATCAGAAACAGTTTTACGTCTGATGGTGTCACGAGCAAAAACGAGTGTCATGCAGGACGCGAGGACCCTGAAACGGAAGCAGCTCGATGGAACACAGCCATCGTTAATGTGACCATTTACACCTGTGATTCTTTGACTGTGACAGACCAGACGGGAGTGGAATGAGTCCAAAATCAAATGGTGAACATGATTTCTAGTGAGCGACTGTGTACTTCTTGTTTTGTGATAGATCAGCTAACTGACTCGTTTTTTGGTTTAAAACAGCGACACGAACGCCCATGGTTCCGTCTTTCATGTCACCGTCTCTCTCCGCCTCTAGCTCAGATGAGCACGCATTAGTTAACGTTGGCCACTGGTTGTAACCAGGGTCTGCCGAGCACCAAATAAGGGTACATATTACATTTGGAAAGTAAATCTCGGAGGGCTATCGGTCACACTGCCACGTCATTTGTTTACGAAATAATCATGTGAAATATTTTTTGGGTGAATTTACTTGTTTTATCTTGAAGTACAATTAATAGCAAATACAAGGAGGAACAATTTGAAAAACAGACCATCTTGTGGGTAAAACAAGTTCATTTTGGACACTGGTTGTAACCGAGCCTGAATAGAAAGACTGTGGGGGCAAAACCCAAGTGGCATTTGTATCAAAAGAAGTGTGACTTGATAATAAAACTGGTGGCGCTGTGTTTAGTTGGTCTTATAATAATACTATTAACAATAATCGTATTACTATTATTATTGTCATCAATAACCAAGGATCAATAAACACCACACAGAAGCAGTGCTATTGGATGAGAACTCGAGAATTCTCAGACTTTAGTTCCAAATCTCTTTTTGGTCTGACTCTTGAGCTTTTGGTCTGACTGCCTAATTAATAGCAGGTCAAGAAGGCTGCTGGCAGCCTGTCGGTCCCTGCTGGGGGAGCATCAGCGACAGAGTCAGATCCTCTGTGTGACGAGCGGCTGCAGGGCTGAAGGATGAATCGTATTAGAACTGTGATTTTGATTCAAACCTCTCAGCGGTCTCATTTGAACGTGACGATTCTGCCACATTTGCATTAGCATGGGAGATCTGATGAATCAAAGCCAGCGCGGCTAATTTATGCCCAAAGCTGCATCATGAAACGACAAAATGCCACGTGAGGAGCGGTGGAAAGGTGGGAGTAACACTGGGAAAGGAAAAGCTCAATTAACCAATAATGTGTCTCAAATATTTCCTCCAAAATTATTTAGCGTGATGTTTCTCTGCGGCGACGTGCGAGCAAGAAAATAAAACCAAGCTTTGATTTACTGCATCCCTCTGGAAATGATTAAGGACGGCAAATTAGGGAAACATTTAAATATTAAAGGGTAAACACTCCCCAAAGTCTAGTGTAGTGTGAGAGTGTGTGTGTGTGTGTGTGTGTGTGTGTGTCTGTGAGATCGCAAGCGGCTGTTACAGGAGGCCAAGAAAAAATGTGTAATTCTTTCGACCTACCAGACTTTTTCATTACGTTTTTTTTTACATGCTATACTATGACTTTTTTAAACATGCATCATAAGTGCAAAGTCTCTTATTACATACAAAGCACAAGCTATCACAATCACAGTCTAAATCCATAGAGTTAGTTAACCTGTGGTACATAAACAAAGTCATGAAGTTGATCCATTACATTGTTGTGTGCAGTCACATCAATATCCATCACAGCGAGGCCACATGTCCACGTCGGTGAACACAACACTGTGATCGGAGTGTGATATAGGAACACGGGTTATCCAGAGAAATGCCATAACTGATGACATCCTTCTTAAAAAAAGGTATAATGTTGAAATATATTTTTCATGGCTTATCAACTCTGAATGCATTTGATTTGTTTCCAAATATGTTGAAGCGCTAAACGGATGTCCACAGGAATTTACAATCCTCAGGATATACTGAGCAAATCCGCAGTTCCACAACGTTGGCTACAAAGGTTTGTAACTGAGACACAATTCCACACAACAATAATTAATGTACTGCCTTTAGGCGACTGAAACCAGCTTCGGAGAACAGTTTATGAATAGCATATAGCTGTATGGAACTTTTAATACCCTGCTTCCTCTAAAAAAATGTAAAAACATTTAATAATTGAGCTATCTTGTACACATGAAACACATTTAAAAATAAATGTGTCAGTAAAAGGGTCGGGGAAACGCAAAGGTTGATTATCTCGAGGTTGACTACACATGAGAGACTAAAGGTGTGAACCTCAAGATTCAATTACGATTCGAATGCACAATAATTCATGAGGCATCTCAATGTATCACATCGTCAGTTCCCTATATTACTGCACACAGCTCCTTTTTCATCAATTCAAATACATGCAGTCAGATAAATCTGAACGTCCCTTTTAATTTATAAAGTGCTTTCAAAAATCAGACTACAGCGTTGTAGAACATAAAAAGCTGCATATTTTCTGTGTGACCAACCTCAGTACATAAACATTACAAAAACAAAACCTAAATCCTTCTGCAGTGCATTACAAGTATGATGCAATCTACGAAATTACATTTTCACATTGCAGCTCGAAGAATGGCTGTGGCATTTTAAACTGCATGAATTAGAAACAGTGAGATTTTTCTTTACCCATAGCTCCTCTTACTTGGTTTAAGTCAAATGGATTCATTTCCGCCTGCATGAGCGTTTTTTATGCCCAACATTGTTTCAAAACAAAGCAGCTAATATTCGGTAGTACATTGTTTGAGTGCCCGCTCTCTGCTCTCTGCTGTGTGTAAAAGCTCCGCCTCCACCCTCAGTCAAACACAGAGATCAAAGGAGAGGAGGGGAACAAGCGTGACAGTAAACAACAACAAAACACGGTAAAGACTTAGAAATGAGCTGAAAAATGAAACCCAACTGCCAATATTGACACTGATATTGTTCACTGCATCCATGCAGAATCCTCCACGTTCGCATTGTGATGCATCTTAAAAATCAAGAAATTCCCACACCAGGTGACCATCTCGTCGCTGACAGGATATCTACCTCCCGACACCCACACATAACGGGAGCGCCGTGGAGCACACGGTTAATAAAGGAGAAAGGAAAGGAGGTAAATTCATTGGTCATGCTTGAAGCCAGGCCGGCCACCCATACTGATGGTGGGCTTCACATGTGCACCTGTACCATGCAACCTGTATAATCACCCCAAACAATTATATGCACTAAATAATGTTAGCATTTTATTACGTCACTGGAGTCGGATGTCAACAGCCCCCCAACAGGTAACTGGTGCAGCCACAACTATAAACCAACACACAGTCCTTGTAATGTTAATGTAATAAATGTAAACTATATTTTGATTTCATTTGAGCTCTCTCTCCATGAGGAGGTCAGAGTATCTTGTCTTAAAAACAGGTTCTCCCTGCCCCCTACACAAGCCTTCTGTACTGAATTATATTACGGACATGACTCCAGTCACGTGTTCTTCGCTTGTGCGCGCCACACTGTTGCCCCGGTCTTGGTACTGGAGCTCTAATGTGATGTAGCGCACTCACCCTCACCCAAAATTGTCACTTAACAGCCCGCTAGCTCTGAGCTTTTGATCTGCCACTTGATAAATTTTCTGCCCTGTCAAAACCCATTAGCCAGTCACAGGCTCTTGCAAGGGTGTCGGGAAGCAGATAGGGACACTGACACTATCACTGCTACACAGATCGTGTGCCCGTGTAAACATCTGGATAAGACAGACGTGGCATGACCAACACACGGTCACAACGTGGTGACAGGGAAGCAGCGCCGCACGGAGAGGACGTACACACAAAGTGATTTATTTTATATGTTTTTGTTCCCAGATTGTCAGCGCTTATTTTTTGCATTTAAAATCGAAATCGGTACGTCTACATGAGCCGAGAATGAGGTCTCTCTTTTTCCGTTTTGTCTTTGGTTCATTTTATGTCACTTTGTAAAATCAATACCTGTAATTTGGGCTTTTATACCCCATGAACTGAAGGTCTTTTTAGTGGGAGGAATATGACAGACTACCTCATGAGGTACCTTTTCAAAGTAATGAGCAGAGGTTACTTGAGATTTAATTGGATAGCAGTTTAATTGCCAAGTCAACCGGAGGAGACGGATGACGGAATAACGTAATGCAACTGATGAAGACTTATGGAGGCGCTAAGTGTTACCGCCAACAACAAGGTTAGAGAACTAAAGTGAAAGAAGTGTTACTTCTTTATTTTTAGGAAGTTAGAGAATTCATTGCATATTACCATTGAATCTAATCCAGTTAAAGGCCTCTGCATCACACATACTGGGTTAGGTCCTTTTGTTTAATCACAGGGTGTTAAGTGGAATGATGTATTGGTCTTAATGCAGATTTAAAATGAGGCCATACTACATCAATTACTTCAGTAATCTCATTAATACACTTGTTTGCAGAACTCTTGTTGTGAAAAGATGATGGTTACATCGTCACCAGGCAGATGACTTTATTACTTTGAATGTCATCAGTGGATTGAATTATCAATACCAGTGGTTATCACTATTATTCTGTAACGCTTCAGACGGGCCAAACTACAAAACCACATTGTGAAAGTTGTGGATTGAAACAAAAATAACTTTGAGTAAAAAGAAGTACTTTGCCGCTAGTTAGCTAACATACACAAGTTACGTAACAAAAGTACAGTAAAAATAAGTCAACCTTTTGGTTACCAAAGGACATGGACAGTGGTCTCCCGAGTCAAAGTCCCTTCTGACACATATCTATGAGGCTGATGACCTCTGATGGCGACCATTCAATCAGTGAGCCCTTTTAAGTTGTGACGTAACTTGTGAATAGAACAATACAGTAGAGCTCATGGATTACTTTAACCAGGGGCACCTGGTGGAGCTTCAATTCAGCGTCACGTCTGGAAACAAAAGCAGTGTACACTTGCTATGTCGACCCCGATGAAGAATTCTACCTCGCTCTCCCTTTTTTCCGATGTTGACGTCATCGCTGGACCTCTCTGTTGAGGCATCGTGTGCCGACAACCCTGTATCGTGTTGCATGAGAAAGAAAGGAAACACGGCACCAACACGGTAACAGATCTGATTGTTGTTCTATAAATGACTCAGTTGCTGTATTCGTGTATCTCTACAGAAATGTGTGCGTGTGCGTGTGTGTGTTAGGTGAAACAGAAGGGAGCCAGTCAAAGCCATACATTACCCACAAGTCAATAGGCCTCCATCTCCTGTTGCGAGGTGACTGAAGTACTGATATTACCGTTAGCTGAGTCACCCCTTCACACTGACCACTGTGGCACCCACATACACACACTAAAATGTGTGTGTGTGTTTTGTACCTGCACGACATTCCAAAGGGAGCTTGTTTTCTGTTTGTTTCAGAGTCGGACTCAGTGTGCGTATGGATAGTATAAATCACGTTAGCCTCCATTACGCTTGACTGCAAGTGTATATGGCAAATAGCTGCGGCTATATTTGTACCCCCGGCAGCATTATGTATGTACATGTAAGTGACTGCTCTCAGCGCTGCGTGAGACGTCACGTTCAGATGTTTAAATGCACGAGAAATGGATTAATCTCTGAAGCGGAAAAAGGCAGAAACCGCGGAAAAACACTGATTTCCCCCTCGTGTCTTGTTGCGCAAGCAATGCGAGGTCAACGCAGATCAAACCTATTTGGTCTCTGGAAATGCTGTGTAATTAGCTGCCGTAATTAGGGACGGCACAGATGACAGGTTGTAAGATGAAAGGCAAGAAGGGAACAAGGGCAATGTGGGTGTGAAGGAGACACAGAGAACCACATGTAGAAAGAGACAAGACATACAAACATCTGAACGTTGCTAATTACAGCGGTGCATCATTTATGCTGCTTTTGTCTAAAAGCTGCAGCGGTCAAATGTAAATCCCCATCTGTATTGTACAGCAATGGCACATTTGAAAAATGCTCGTATTTAGGCCTCTCCCCCACTGTTCTCCCCCCTCGGCGTCTATCCGATGCCAGAGTCCCATCAATATGAGCTAGGTGATGTGGGAAAGGTGACCCTAATGGAAAATCTAAATGCTGCCACTCTCTGTGGAAAAATGTTTCTCTGATCCCCGTAATGCAATTAGCCTGACTGATGGCTGAAGTAATGGGTGTATTTCCCCCCCTTGATACTTTTGCATAACTGAGTGAGATGGAGAGGAGGAAAAAAAGAGAGCAAAAGAGAAAAAGAATCATGAATCATGATTTTTAGGCTAAAAACTTTAGAGAAGATCTGCTTCCCTTCTGTCGTCATCCATTATGCATTACTGTGCACCTGTTTCCCATAGCTGCTTATTAAAGGAATATGGTTATAGCAGACTAATGCAAACAAAGCGGATGCATACGCCATGACAAGGTCGCATCCCAAGTGGTGTTTCCACCACTTTGATCCGGACGGGAATATCTCCCGCACTGCTGGACGGATCCTCTGACTCTTCCAACATGCCAGGTTAACGTTGTTGACTGTCAGAACGTTTTGTACACACATTCACATCACCGTCAACTAAGCCAACATTTTTACTCATCCGATTCATTGGTTTATTTATAAAATGTGCAACTGCTGCAGGTGTACGAATGTAAAAAAAGGTAAATTTTTAATTGGTGGAAAAAGAAAAAGGAATAAAAAGACAAAACATATGGGAAATCAGATTGTACAGCTTGCATCTCTTGTATTTTGATCTTCAGCTTTTAGCTTTCTCTCAATTTCTTTCATCATTTTCTATTAGCTGAGGTTGGATTTGGGTGATATGATTATACATATCGCGAGGCAATATAAATCTGTAAACTGATGGAGATTTTGCCAATTTGATTAGGCAAAAGAATATATTCTTGTTTGAATAAACTTGTTTTCCAAAATGTATATTGGTATTGCAATATAAACTCACACCTAACATGATTATTTCACTCATATTGCCTACATCATTTCTTGGGGCTGGCTTCAGTTAAAAATGTTCTCTAATACAAATCCTCTTTATAAAGTCTACCAGAGCTATAGGGAGCCAGACGTCAGCAGGCAGACATTATTCTCCTCTCAATCAGCATCTGCAGCACACAGCAGCACGTTAAACCAGCTGAATGACACTCTATTTACAGCCCAGAATAGTAGAGGCGTGATTACAAACGCCAATGCCGCTATAAAACAAGGTCGGCATGATTAAACACATCTGCACAGTGAAATGTGATCGAGGGTTAATATAAAATCTCTCCGCTCTCTATTGTGATGACGGAGGCTCAGTTTTGGTATCGCTTGCAACTCGCGCAGTGTGAACCAGAGATGTGTGACACAATGAGGGAACCGAAAAAGAAATAAATGTCCTATTTCTGGATTATTGCTGACTCATCAATTACGTGAGCGTCTAGCTGGTAAACAACACCAGTGAGTTGAAGAAGAATGAAAGTTAATTGTTGTGACTGCATGTGCACGGTATGTATGTGTCGTATGTCTCAGTTCAGTCTGTGTGCACACCTGTTTCCGATTAACATACATTAATGGTCCACATATTTGCACATAATTACTTGTTGGACTGTTGCCGCCTGGATCACAGTCAGCGACACAGACATTGTAGGGAGCCGATCGGGAGCTGGTTGTTGGCATCGATTTTAACTCGCCAAGAAAGAAAATAAACAAGTATTTACCAACATATCCATCTATTGCTTTCATCAGACAATGACCTTTCCCGTTTCAGTAGCATAACCTTAACCTGGGATGCAGACACAAGACCAGGCAACTGCCATCAAAGTCGTGCACTTTGTACGCCTTTCATGTGCGTACGCTAGATATGAAGCTACACCCTGCAGCAGATTAGCTTAGTTTAGCATAAAGACTCTACACAGAGACATCAGATAACTCTCTGCATTTTGTGAAATGAAGGTGCTAGACCAATTTAAGTATTTTGTTTTGTGCTACAAAACACATTTGCTATGGCATATTAGTTGTTGTGAGTAATGTTGTAGAACAAGAGTGTATGGAAATAATACAGCAACTAGACGGACATGGTGCTTCTCACTTATGCACAGCCTGTCATTAATATGAGGTGTATGAATTCATATATAATAGAGAATAGATATTAATGCATTCTTCAGACAGCAGGAGGCTCCTGCCAGGGACCAAAGGGCATACTGTATCAAACCTACAAACCTACAAAAGACACAAAACGGTAAATTCTGTGTCGAGTGTAAAATCAAAACCGCTCAGTCTGACGAACGGTTTGCCTCAAAGACTGGATTTCTGTCTGATCCGATTCCTTCAGTGGCACCGTTCACTAAAGAAGGACTGGCTTATAGAGACTTCAGGGGAGAGAGACAGACAGACAGAAGAGATCGGCAGATGCGGGAGGAGAACAAGAGCCAGACAGCATCTGTCTGCTTTGCTCCCAGCAGAAAGAAGTTTGTCACCACAAGCTGCTCAATAGGAAACTAATGGCAAAACGAAGCATATGCTCAGATTACATTGTTGTTTGATTCCCCCCTCAGAGGCAGAAGCAAGGGTGGAAATTGACTAATTTACGGTGCGCCAGACCGATCACACACACACACACACACACACACACACACACACACACACACACACACACACACACACACACACACACACACACACACACACACACACACACACACACACACACACACACACACCTGAAGGTTTTCAGGGGTCACTTGGTATACTTTCCATTTCTGGCCTGAAAACTACTCAATAGATTGAGATGTAAACAACAACAACAACTGAGGCCATTGCAGCAAACAAGAAGAAGCACACTGACCGAAGTTATTCCTCTTCAACGGCCATCTTTGTAATGTTAAAATCACATTTTTGCTCATCAAGTCAGGCAATCGGTTTCACTCTATTCTGTATGTTGACTGCTGATTTGGAGTGTGGGACAATTAGTCTAATTAATAGATTGTTAGACTGCATTGCGACTGTTGATTAAGCAATTCACAGAGCGCTAATTGGCCATCAGATACAGCCATTACAAAGTGAGCACTACAAGACATTAGCTGTGATGCACAACCAGGAAACAGAGAGAAGAGACACGCAGGGAGTCACAGAAAATGTCAGCCGTCCAGACGGAGGAATCCCAAAAGACGTGCTGAGACCTCTGGTCCCATAATAGAGGTTTTTGGGCTAACTGTTATCCCGTTGTCAGCCTGTAGTCGTCCCATGAAGTGAGCGCATCGCTTCACACCGTTTCTCAACACCTCACGCTGCAAATTTGTCCCAATTGACGAGCGACGGGAGGCTGAATGAGGTTAAAAGAGCATAAAGGACAATTACAATCGAGAGAGGACGTTTGGGTGTTGAAATGGGTGCTGATGAGGGAGCGGCAGCGAGGCTGGCTGATGGGAAGGGGACGGCGTGACAAACGGCCATAATAGTACTGATCTTTAATTATGCAAAAGACAAAAGTCTTTAGAGGAAAGTCTTATTTACAGAATGAAATGTATATGAAAAAAAAACATAAATGTATACATTGCAATGTACTGCTTACACTCCACAAAACAGAAGCATTGTACTCGCATAATGGCTTCCTACTCTCAAAGGGGGAGGGGATAAACCATATGATAATGCACTTCTTCTCCTCTCTGGCTGTGCTGGGTTTAGTTTTAGCTCCTCTTTCTTTCTTTCTTCCTTCCTCACTTGTAATCAGAACCTCTTTATTCTCCCCGAGCTTCTCGTCTTCTCACCAATCTCGTCGACAGTCTCTATCGTCTGATTTTGTTTTCTCAGCTTTTGGTCGTTCTCCCTCATTCCCCACTGCTCCAGTGTGTGTGTGTGTGTGTGTGTGTGTGTGTGTGTGTGTGTGTGTGTGTGTGTGTGTGTGTGTGTTAGAGCGACTCCCAACAGTGCAAAGATGAGTTCACACCAATTTTGCTAGTAAAAACTCCTCTGGCAACATGTCACGCTGTTCTTTAGCATATATCTTATAGCATATCAATCTTTCCATACTCAGAACGCACTAGTGCAAGCGGCCGGCTTCACACTGCCGTGCCTCTATGTCAGAGGCTTGTATTTTTAATAGACGTCATTTTAAGGATATGTCCAAGTGCTGTCACAGAACATGAATTGACTTTGTTGATGTGAACGGGCAAAGCCAGGCTCAGAATAACTTCACAGCTACGTTTTACCCCTCCCCACCTTCAGTGTGCCTTTATAACATTGATCTAATGATTTTGACTCTAGCGCTGTTAACCGTTTGAGCTATTAATAGCGTGTTTAGTGTGTGTCTCTGGGTTAAGGGAAGGGATGGAGCATTAAGCAGAGGATGCCTTTTACATTCCCCCCCTCCACTCCCGAGGGCCTCGGTGAAATCATACACATGGGCCGTGAAATGAGCAATCTGCAGGGGATCTTTTGGAGGCCTCTGGCTTCCAAAGATGCCCCGTCTCGAGGCTGGGGGTCATCAGTTTTGGACCAGAAGCCAGGAGGAGCTGAGATGATAACTCATTGTTTTATGTATTGGTTACCAGTCTTTCAATGTAGCTGCCGTCACCCCACTTAGCCTCCCCATATGGGTCCTTCTTAGAAGTAATGAAGAAGATAAAAGATTCCCTTGCTGCGCTCACAGAAAAACAATGCTTCCCCCCTCTCTTTCTTTAGGAATACATTGTAGCACTCCTCTTACACTCCTCATACTGTATCTACCCTCTACCCAGGATAGATGATGGTCTCACCTCAGGACATTCAAGACAATGTCCCCGTTCTGCAGGGAGATAGCACCATTACTTGCCTACTGCGGAGAGGGAAACAGGAATTTAATCTCCTTTTAAAGCCCGGTGAGTCATCCTAGAAAGAGTGTTTGTTGTTTTCTTTATTCCCCGAGTGAGGCATGCAGATCCACTGGGAGCGAGAAAAACCCACTGACCTTTCACTAAAAAGGCATGCCTTTTGGTGTGCTTTTTCCTCTGGCCCCCTCCGTTGACTTCACAGAAAAAGAAAGCTTGACAAAATTACAATAAAGAAATAGCATATCCTTTGCTGGCTGACTGTAGTGACAGGTGGTATTTTTTTCTTTTCTTGCTGCTGCACACTAATATTAGACAGGATGGGGAAACATGAAAGCTAAAGGCTGGTTGTGAGACAGATTGCACCAAAAATACACATTCAGAATATATCTAATTTTACAGTCCATAAAATATGTTGAGTGAAAAGGGAGTCATGTCAGTTGTTCTTCTGAAGTGGCTGAACAATGTCTTAAATCCCATGAAAATGCATTAAGAGAGACTGGGTTTGAGTGTGGGTTTGAGTGTGTGTGTGTGTGTGCGTGATGGATTAAGACCAGATACGTCCACCGCTGCAGCTCTTGACCTGTGGTGCAGTGCAGGTGGCTTATCTGCAGGAGGAAGAGCAGCTCCAGTGATCTCTCGCATTGTTCGCTCACCATATCAATTTAATTAAACGCCATTGATTCCACAGTCACTCTCCCGGCTGTCTTTTGTGTCCTGCACCCTTCTGAACCGGCTAAGTCCTTTTCAAACTGCATCCAGCTCAGCGCAACATGTGGAAGCTTCTCATCGTCGGTCCCTTAGCCGTTTATCCTCTGCAGTTCATTCGATGGGTTAAAACGTGATGGGAGGGGAAGTATTGTAAACTCGGCTTAAGACCATTTTATTTAAACTCTACATTTGTTGTGAGGCTTCCCCAACAAGATAAGCTTTTGTTTTTGGCAACCTTTGGATTCTACGGACCTTTTCCCATAGTGCTACAATCACACCACTAAATAACTATTCTGCCCTCAGCGCAGCTTAATAATGCCCAGTGAGGATATTCCATATCGGCTCAGGTCTCCAGCTAATTGAATGCAGTCTTGCTGATAATTGTAATGAATATCAAGAAGAATTTTAGCACTAATATTCCAGAAATCTGATTTTATCTCACTGATAAGTGTTGAAAACGGCATATTGAAATGCAGGGTGCGAAAGCTTGTCGGGGCTAGCGACAGTAATGAAGAAGGGGAGGGGCTAAGCAAAGGGTCAATGATGATGTTTATACTGCTAAATCACATTATTTAAGATTAGGGAAAGATTTTGTTTGTTTAAAAGTTAGATGAGAGATGACTCATATCTATTAAATATGAAGCTACAGCCAGCAACTGATGAACTGATGAAAAGGGGAAATCTTGATTTATCCTCCTATAGACGGCCTCAAAGGTTAATTCAATGGTTCGTACGCAGAAATATCTCTCAGCTGCTCCTCTAGAGGAAAATCACAAAGTCTGTATCCATGTGACAATGCAACAAGTGCAGCTTAAGTTGTGACGCCCTTGTTCTAGCCCCCCGAGACTGATGGACAATCTCCTCCATCAAAGGGAAAGATTGAGCTGTGGTTTACAGGGATG
Organism: Cottus gobio; assembly: GCA_023566465.1. NCBI lineage: Eukaryota > Metazoa > Chordata > Actinopteri > Perciformes > Cottidae > Cottus > Cottus gobio. The sequence continues at coordinate 20,343,089 of CM042220.1, read as the reverse complement.
GAGCGCACACTGCAGGGGAAATCATGTATTCATGATATTTATATTGTCGGTGTTGCCGTGTCATTTCTGCCTTTTAACTGGTGGCAAGTCATACCCCCCCCCCCCCTCCCCTTCCTCAAACACGCCGCCTTCTCCCTCCAAATGCAATTCAGACTATGTCGTGGTTGGAGGGTATTTGAAATGAACTTCTCAGAGGCCTTCTTAGGAAATTAAATTGCCTTGGCTATGGCCTTTTGTCACGTAGCTCCACAGTGCATATTAATGATCAGTGGCACAGTGCTGCAGGATTCGCACACACTAATCGGACTCGCTCCACACATTCACCGACTCATTTCATGCTTGTTGTCTTATTAGCCTGCCCTCATTCTCTTTTACTGTGGCGTCCTACAAGAGGCAGTCGCTATTAATATGGTTGTTACATTTGTCTCAGTTTCCACGTGTATGCCAAGGGCTCAATTATTACAAATGCTTTACAAATCATTTCTTAGAAGAGGAATATATTTAGTGGCAACTTTACGGAAACTCGCCTCCTGGAGGATTCTGCAACTCTTCTTGGAGTAAACGGACTGATCATAAAGCTGCAATCGACAAAACTGAATGTAAAAACAGTAAATAATGCTTGACAAATATCATCAGCGAGTTGTTTTACTGCATTACCAACGTGGACTAAATCAGGACACTTTTCAGCAACAATCATCACAGGAGACAGCGTCGGCTAATTGCTCATATTTCATCACGACACGACTGATCACAACAGTGAGTAAGCAATTTGTCAGAGTAGGAAGCAGACTGCAGGCTGTAAAGGCAAAGAACGCTACCCGTGTGTGTAATATGAAATCCATAGCCATGAGTTCACAAATAGTGAGATAATTATCACCGAAATAGAGCTTCTGCAGACTTTCAAGGAAAGAAGACGATCAGTCAGAACTACTCAGCATTGTGCTTACACAGTGGAAACATGTCAGTGGGACGGCAGATAATTAATATCTTCACTATTAGTTCATATGTTGTGATTTTCCAATTAATCAAGCCATCATTTTGTCTAGAAATTGTCAAATTATAGATGCGCAGATTGATTGGTATTTTTTCTTCTTGGGATTAGTAGAAATAGGCCTTCAATCTGGTTCACAGGGGGGAAAAATCCCCCAAAACACATTATAAATATGCACTCTGTACTACAGAGAAAAACATAGTACTACAGCACATTTACCTGACAACCATCAAAACATGGTGCATTAATATGCATTAAACCATCCTGCATCATATGAGAATTAGAAGCTCCATCTCGAGCAGCTTTTAAAGTTAAGGACATTGTGCTGACAATGCCTCTCTTTCATGCTCCAAGTAGGTAAAACACTTGAGTGCAAGACTTTTACCGTGTAGTACTAATAGTTTTATTTTTAAAAGTTGACTTCAGAAATATTTGAGTACTTCTTCCATCACTGTCTTGCTTTCCTGTGGAAAGTAAAGCAAGACAGCTTTTGGAAGTGGACGTATTTTGCCAGTGGGAAACTTTGAGTTGGACAGTTCCTGTCCGCAATCCGCTCGTTGACTGCAGGGAAGGGATGAACAGTTTGATTTTTACCGGTTTCCAGTATTCCAGTATTATATGCGTTAGCAGGCAAAACCCAAACGTGAACTGCAGTCAGTGAACCACTGTTTGCTCGTTGTGGACAACATGCTCAACTGCAGCGCTCCGTAGCTCCGCCCCCCGCTGCTGCACAGATTGTTTGATGGCTTCTTCAAAGTTTCTTCATATCAAATGTGACACTGTACCCCCTTGGGTGAGATGAGCAGCTCTCGAGTATTGTGAAGCACTCACAGACAGATGGAGATATTATTGCTTTATAGTTAGATCAGCTGCTTGAGCTAACGTTAGTAAATTAAACACACAACATAATTCCCTGTGTATCTCATATTTCCATAGTTTCTCACCAAAAATGATCGCAATCATGATAGTTATATTTTATGTTTGCACAATACTCATTTTACTTCACACTGAAGAACTTCCACACTGTGTGTGCGTGTGTCTCTGACATTTGTGACTAAAAAAACATGGTAACTCTTTTTACAGCAGATTAAACATGTGAAATATGCTAAAAGGGTTTCTCAGATATTTGCTTTCTTGAGTCTTGGCAGACAAAAAAATAATCCTCTTTGCTCAAACACAAAAGAAATAAAAATGTGTCTCAGCCTCTGAGACGATAAAAGGCTCCAACACATTATTTCCCACAGTCTTTATGAGAGCTATTATTGCGGAAGCAAGGCTAAGAAAATAATGTAACACAATCTGAAATGAATCTCCACTGTGAGCTCTCCCTCTCTGCTGGACGCATGCATGAGAGGATAGATGAACATTATTCCACCATGCACTCCATCCTAATGCTCCTCTTTGTGGATGTGCCTCTCACTAGAGGCAGCAACACCACCGAGAAACAAGACTGAGAAAAATAACCAAGTAAGAGAAAGAAACAAAAGGATATGGTACTGTTAACATCAGTGTGAAATAGGAAATTTAACTTATCTCTGCTCGTCTCAGTCCCACGACGCGGGGACCTCGGCAAAAAAGCAGAAGAATTAAATAATGCTCCTCTTCAAGTCCTTAGAATGAAGACGACTGTACCGTTGGTCTCTTTGTTACTGAGACATGTTTTATGGAGCAGCTCCACATGGGACATTGAGTCAAGGAAGCAAACTTTACAAATGCATGCAGAGTGCAGGCGTTGCTCCTGATTTGGGGATTAAAAGCTACATAATGCATCATCATTCATTCTGTCTCACGGCCGTGACTGAACCGGGAAGTGGGAGCTGTGGTGGATGTTTACAACAAGCAGTTTGGGTTTTAACTTACGGTCACTTTGATTTTCTCTTCCAGATCAATGAGCAACCTGAGGGTCTGTTTTCAACCTATTTTACTTTTATGGGAGAGTTTTCAATATCCGGGTAATGTGTCTTTCTTTTGATGATATTGTTTAACGATTAATTGATTAGTGGATCAACAACAAAGTCATTAACAACAACGTGTCAAGCCGAAATATGTACATTTGCAGGGTTTAGCTGAACTCAAATGTGGGGATTTGCTTGTTTAATATCAATGTGAATTGAATATCTCCATGTTTTGGACTACTGGTCAACGTAAAGCTAAATAAAACCAAAGTTGCAATAAAAAAATTAAAAAAAATAGTTTAGAGTGTGTTTTTGAGTTTTACTGGCCTGGAAGCTCTTTTGTCATCTTAGAAAGAAAAAAGAAAGAAAAAGACAGAAAGAAAGAAATAAAGGAAGGAAAGAAAGAAGGAAAGAAAGCCCCCTCCATGGTTAACAGTCCCTGTGAGCGTGACGTGTTGTGCGTCCCTGTGGAATAACGATGGCCGCACGTTTGTCATCTCTTAACGTTTCGGCCAATCTCTGCAATCTCCCCGTCAGCTAAATGCAGCAATTTCTCTGCTCAGTGGGAGCTTCAGCACTGTTGACCCACTGAAGCTGGAGAATGGCAATCACTCCCCCCCTCACGCACACATAAGTGTGTAACATGTCTCAGAGTCTTAAGTGTGGACACTACCCAGACATGTAATACTTGACAGAAATAGGACCGTCTTGCTGTTCTCCTGATCGCTCCATTCTCGCCTGAGCATCACCTCTGTGGCCGTCACACTGGGTCGCATAATACTGCTGTTCGGTGTGTGTGTGCACATCGACAGCAGCGTCCGACCAGCTTCCTGCACACACACATTCCTACCAGCGAGCATGCAAGCTCTGGTTTGCCGGTTAGTTAAAACACAGGTGGAAAATATGTGGTCAAAAGAGAAGTTATTAATTATTATTTATGTGATGCTTTAAGGTGCTCTTTCAATGTGTGTGTGTGTGGTAAAGAAAGGGGAGAGAGAGAGATGCTGAAACGTAGAATACAATCAAATTCGGTGGTGAGACAATCAATTAATTTATCATCACAAAATCCATTATCAGTAAGCAGGAATTTAAATAATGAATTCATGGTTTCTCAATCAGCTTCTTAGTCGGAGTGATCAACGAGTTCAAACTCTCAGTTTTCTGTTCCGTGAGAACAGTTTTGGTAATTTCACACGTGAGATTTATTCAAATTAAACTGATCTACAGGTGGCTGTAGCACACAGAGGGAGGCAAGAGAGAAGAAGAAGAATTCAAGCCAATAAACATGAACATAATCAAAATTTGTAAGTAACACTGAATGCTCAATAATACTCCAGGGGGCACCTTTAAGATTTCAAACCACGTTTCCAGGGACTTTATAAACATGAGGATTTGTTTCTTTTCAGTGTCGTATAATTGTATATTCGATAGCTTTGTTTTGTTGATGAGCAATTTCTAACTATTCTTCGACATTTTGAACTAAACAATTAATCGATTAATGGAGAGAATAATTGGGAGATGGATCAATTATAAAAAAAAATACTCAATTATCATTGGCTATACAAACATGTCTGTTTTACCAGCTTGAAGCTGAACTCATTTTCATCATCTATAATGTGACTATACGTGTCTGGTTACATGAACACTGAACCAAAGGTAACATTCGAGGTATATGTGAGGAGCACACAGGTGTCAGAAGAATATGCTTTGCCTCCGACAGACAGGTGTCTCCTGGGTATAAGCAAGAAGAGCAAAGAGAGAGAGACAAGGTGACAGAGTGCTTTTGAGAGGGAGGCGGTGACAGCGAGAAAAGTGAGAACAGCAAAGAGTTGTGGCGTGAGACGCCCCACCAACAACAATTTGGTGTCAACCGAGAGGCCGTGATCTTTCCTAATGCAATATGTTTGGAAGCATCCAGCCATGAGAAGACAGACCACACTCCATGGAACGAGATTAGAAATCCAATCCAATGCCGCTGGAAAACAGTGAGGCAGCAAGGTAGAGACCACGCGTGAGGGGGGAAGACCGAGCAGCCGGAGAAGTGAATAAAGAGTTTCATTTATCAAGTGAGGGGAAGAAGCCCATTTGTCTATAATGCATTACTCTAGGACACTTGTGAGAGCCTTTTGGCGTCTCTCCCTCACTGTCTTATGACAAACGGAGTTAATCAGCGAGGGCAGAGAGGAGCAGCACAGGCAGCTTCTACACTGTAAGAAGTACCGTGCTGCTCTCCACTCGGACACTCGGCAAAGTGCCCATCACACGTGGAGCTGCAAAAAGCCCCTTTGTTTTGTCGAGAAGCAGTTCAAAAGATGAACGTATTCAATTGACATTGGTAGAAAACTGCAAAAAGCGGCAAATCCTCTCATTTTATCCGCTGACGTCACATTTGAGCTGGGATTTCTTTTTGATGAATTCATTCCCAGCTGCAGCACGTGAAACAAAAAACAAAACCCCCCCAAAAAACATTACCTACACGTAAAAAAGTCTCCTAAAAAGGGGCATGTATGTAATTTAAAGAAATACATCTCAAAATAAATGAGATATACTATCTTGATCTACATGGGGAAATATCCCTTTTGTTGACCAACCCTACTCAGGGGCATCATCGTGTTTCAGTGTCTTATTAAAGGAAGACTTCACCCACAACACAATCACTTGTATATTAATTACTCAGCCTCTTACCTTGAATTCATGAAGTAAACATACTTTGTGTTGCATGCCCCCAAGGTGGGGCTGGGCGATCAAATATCACAATACTTTCGACCAAATACCTCAATATTGATATTGTCACGATACTGCAGGGTTGACTATTGCTTTTGCAAAAATATTTACAGAATTAGATTTTGAAATATAATCATCATGTTGATATAATGGTAAAGGTAAATAATGCAACAGCTACAGTCTGTTATGTTTATAAACTACATCACTTTACTGCTTTAAACACCCAGCCCAGGCCTACTCCATGGGCAATGACAAAAGCATCCATTTACAAACTCTCACCCAACTCTGACTGTAATCAAAGTCTCATATATTCAGCCGTATGCGCAATACTTCTCAAACAAATGCATCTTCCCTAAACTTTTCTATTTAAAGCACTTGGCACAGTCATGAATCACAAGCACGCCTGGCAAGCTGGAGGCTGTTTATGCGGAAGTGTTTTAAATAGTAAGGCAAAGATGCGAGCGCATACAAATATTCAATTTGTAGGTGAATTATTTCTTTAAAAGCATGTTGACTCACCTCTCCGGAGTTATCAACCAGACAGTATACTCTTGAACAGCATGGATACGTTTGATATATTTTTAGAGCAGTTCACATTGCAATCACTTTTATCAGTGCGGGCCCCTCCGTGTAATAGGAGACAATGAAGAGACTCTGGGAGAAGGTAATCGGCTGCTGGGTGATGAGCCAGGGGATCCTGGGGCTCCTTGGCCGGCTTTGATAAGGCCCCACTCATCCCACTGCTGGGGTTCAGGCTTACATGTTAGAGCGCTATCTGAAAATACATTTGCTTCAACACTGAGGGATGTTGCCAAACTCCAAAATTATCATTTTCACAGAAATTCCTTCCCGTGGAAAATTGCCCTCACACATATCTTTTAAGCACAGAGACAGGGGACAGAAAGACAAAGAGAGGAGGAAGGAAACAGAGAAATAGAGACTGAAACCTAATTTCTCAAACAAACGTCTGACAGCATTCATTTACTATGAAGATTAAATTAAGTATGTCTCTGATCACGCTCCTGTTGAGCTTCTGCTGGCATCGGATGCCTTGGAGGGCTTGAGTTGTGGTGAGGGATTTTAGTTCATGTGCATGATCTCGTCATTTGATATGTTCTCCCACTTGCTGCTGCCAGTGTTGTAAGAAAAAGGGGTTTAATAAAAGAAGATAAAAACTGTGCACCAGTCTAAATGGCCAGACGTCCCATCTAGAGAAAGGAAATGCTGTTCCAAGACCCACGGTGACATTTCAAATGCATTGTTGTGCATAACTCAAACATAATACTGCAACAACTGCAAAACTGTTATCAATTGTGATGCAAAAAAAAAAAAAAAAACCCAAATTACCTAAGACACAAAAACTCTATTAAAAAGTGGCAGATATAAATTGTCCCCCTGCTGTGCCATGAATACGCACAGACACATTAATGTCCTGCTGCTCCAGAAAGCAACAGCAGATTAGCTCAGAAACACCTGCTTATTATGAACAGGCTAATAACACCGTGGAAGAATTCAATTTAAGGAAATCTACGGCATGTTTTAATGTTTTTTTCAACGACCAGAGAAGAAAATCTCTTCAGACTGACAGCAAACTACCAACCTGATCTACTCCCCTCTAATAGGATTAGTCCAGGAGCATATTTCCTCCTCCCTCTCTGCTACCTTCCTTTATGCCTCCATGTCTCCCTCAGACTCCTCTCGTCTTCCTCATTCACCTCTTATCACCCTCTCTCCCAGACACACACTCTCCCTTTCTCCTCCTTCCATTTCGACACTCTCCCTCTCTTTTTCATCCTCCGACACACTTTCATTCTTGTCAACATGTTTCCTGTCAGCTCCTGGAGTCAGAGGCAGACAAAAGGAGCAGGAGCAGTGACCCAGGATGAGTCGCCCTCCGTTTGCTCAACAGAAGAGAATCGGGAACACCGGCGTTCCTATGATGTGCTGCTTGATGAGGTCCACTGTGGGCTTGTGATGGAGACATCCTGGAAAATCCTCCTTCGCTGCTCATGTGAGTTGATAAGGAGGAAAGTAAGATCCGCCGTGAGATAAGTCAGCCGCTGACAAACACAAGTCACACACACAAACAGTGCTTCCATTTTGCTGATTTTCCAATCACCGTTTACGTCAGTGAAGCCAATAACTTCCTGCGCTGATGTGTCACTGGTGGGTTAAAAGCATCCTTAACATATTTTACTAACATGCTTATTATTTACGACTTCCTGTTTTTACATCGATTTCCTCCGTTCCATACAATTCCTCAGCCGAATCCATTGAAACTTTCTTGTTTTTTTCAGGGTTATTACGCCACATGCAGGATGAGTCACCGTTACTGCTGCGTGTTGTTGACTCGCGCAGGCTTTACTCTACACATTGTCAATCCAAAACACAATTAAAGGCCCAGGCCTCATTAGCATGCCTGGGCCGCCGTCCTGTTTACTCCTGCCTGTCCAGTCGGCTGCACTCTGGAGAACGTCAGCGCTGTCAGACTGCTGCTCGTGCTGCTGGATCCTGATCGCCGTCCTGACAGCAGCCTGCACGACCCGCAGTCCCCTCGGTACGCGGCGGCGTCCCCCAGCAGCCACACAGACATGCACATACTGACACGAAACTCAACTAAAAACACACATACATATGCTGCAGACACACACTGCCAAGGCACCACCCTCCCTCCCCCACATCTGTGCTAGAACATATGATGGATGGCTCTGTGAGGGGCCTATTCACCTCTGACCACACCATTTCTTTCACCTCTTCCCGTTGCCAGGATACAGCGCGAGAGGTATTGGGTTAAAAAAAAAATACACCAATAGGCGAGCGATGACATAAATAATATATCTTGCTCAACGGAGATTTCTGTCAAATTCAATGAGTTGGAGTTGCACAGCATTGTATTTGTTTGCTCGGGCAGCTGGGATATACAGATTAACTTATCCTTAATCGAATAATCAATTCAGGAGTCAGAGCTCCGTCTAACCACACATGCAAACCAAATTCAGAAGGAAATTAGTCCAAAGAAAAATCAAAGAATATGAGTATCTGGGCTCCTGTGGCTTTGGGTTAACAGACTCCTGCAAAGCTGCAACAGTACAATAAAACATACCGTCAACATCATTAGCTTCAACTGATTTAACCAGGCAGCATGCTGTTGGTAGAACACAACAAAGTACTGACGTGGACTTTAACGGATCCGTTAACGGATTATGTCAGTACTGAGACCTACTCAAGCCATGAGCAAATAACACGACCTCCAAAGCCCATTGGCTGCTTGCTCTACAGATTCATAGTCCAAGGGAATACCTGGAGCAATAAGCTGCTCTTCTCATGGAGAGATGGCAGCCATATAGAGTTTAGTTGAAAATGATGGATTTAGACAGATTATTGACCAGAGAGAGACATAATGCCCAGCTGGCAAGATTTCAGTGAAAAACATATCCTTCTTATGCCCTGCCAAAATAACAACCTGTGTATCACTGCCAATTGTTCCCTATTGTTTGTGAATTTGGTTCTTAATGCGAGAAATAAAACACACAATATCTGGGTTTTTTATTTGCATGTTGCCAGACAAAAGTAAAAATCAAGTGTATAGTATTTTTTTTATAGTGTATTTTTTTCATTTGGATCATAGACCATTTATCTACAGTAAATACCAATCGAATTGTCTAAGAGGGCAGTGTGTGTGTGTGTGTGTGTGTGTGTGTGTGTGTGTGTGTGTGTGTGTGTTTTAAAATGAATTAATCATGTCAAGTCATGACTACGTTTCATTGAATTATTTTCTTTTTCCCAAATAATCCCTCCAGTCAAAAAAGTCAAACTGAGATTGTTATGAGGAAATTTTGGAATCAATTAATTTAATAAACCTTATTCTGTAAGATGGCTTTTCTTTTGACACAACACAACATGCAGTGTGTGAGCTCTCTCCTTGAAGAGGCATAAGTCCCCTTCAGGCATCCATTTTTTTTTGGGTTATCTGGAATGCTGTTTATCTCAGTTGGCTTCCCATCGTCCTACCACTGGCTGCTTGAACACACACAGATGATCACAAATGCGGGGGGCAGAGTCGTCAAAGTTATGCAGTACAATGGATTTGTTTTTGTTAGTCAAATTAACCTCAGGGAATCTAACAGCACATGAAAACGTCCTCAGCCTATGAGAGGAGCGGGACACCAGGGAGAGATGGAAATAAAATCTAGCTTTCCTATCCTGTAATGGGGCTGAGTTCAAAGAGAATGGTGAGCTCGGTAAACATACCGCCGTCAGTGGTGGTCGATAAAAAGCTGACTTCCAGCTGGTTATTTAAAATCCAGGGAAACAGTCGAGCCTTTCCATTTTGGGTTAACTTCCTTGTGCAGTGTGCAGCAGGTTGGTTTACTCTGCAGTACAGTCTGTCTGTGGCTGACAGATTGTTTTTCCTCATAATCCACACAGCGGCAGCCCGGCTGGCTTCAGGAGCCTGACTCCAAGTCATGACTCCATTTAACATGATAAAGAAGACGGTCAATGAAGCAGAATGTATACAAAGACACTGTAATCACATTATTCATATCCATTTTTAAATCAAACTTTTGATTTGTTTATTTCTATATACGTATTTCTATTTTATGTTTATTTGACAGGACAAAGTAACTAGAGCAGAGCCACAGTTAGCCTTGAGGGCATATTTCAGATTGTCTCCCTGGTCAGGACTCTAATAAGCATCCTGAAAATAGAATAAAACTGCACATCTTATTAAATTAACACGCAACACCATGCATTTTAACTAGATGGTATAGTACAAGCATTGATAATCATTTACTGTATTTTAGTCTCTGTGTCATTGTAAGTACTAAAATGCAAATTGTGGCACAGGTGTTTAAATTACATATAACATATTCTTCCATAATTACCTATGACAGCCACCAACATCCCCTCACAGCCATTATCTTTACAAATAATAGATAAGATTCTTGGAGGTTCTTTCTCTGCATTGCACTGGTCAAAATGTCCAATCTGAGAATGGACATGAAATAGTCCGAGCTCTGGCCTTTGCACTGCGCCCCATAGAGTCTATAAATAAACACTGCTGAATGGAGGCCCGTACATTTGTGTTCATTGATGGCGACACTTTCTGCCAGGAGTTTGAATAATTTAATACCACCCCGCCCCCCTCGCCCCACTTCCTGTCCAGGATTGTGTGTGAGATGGGGTGTTTGCGAGCGAGAGAGAAAGAGAGAGGGATAAAGTGAGTAACCAGAAGCGAGAGAGAAATCATTGGTGAGCATCGGCAAGTGATAGTTAAACAGTGCGAGACAAAAGCGGAGCGGCGATGACGAGAACCCACGGTTGTTGTGCTCCGTTGTCATTATCCTCCATTGTCGACTACAATAGGAGAGCGCTGCAGCAGGGAGCGGGAATTGGCCAGAGAGGCTGGACTTGTGACGTAGATGCAGCCGTTTCCCAACTATCATTGTTCCTGATGTCTACACCGGACATCGTACCACCCAGTACAGTAGCATGCTATTGGCCTTCTCTGTAATATGCCCAATAAAATGGTGCCAGGAGGTGCATTAAGCTACTGGCACATTAGGGCTTCCTGTGAAGGTCAAAATCAAAATACTTGTTATCGAGGGAGAGATGAAGAAAAGAAAGAAGCACGAGAGAAAGAGTATGCATATGAGAGAGAGAGAGAGAGAGAGAGAAGCAGGGATTTGAAGAACTGTGGGAAATATTGTGAGTGTCTATATATAGGTTACACATTTTCTGTCACTTGGTGAACTTAGTGGTTAATAAGCAATACTGTATAGTACAACCCTTTCTCCTGGGCTATCGCAAATATTATAATAATGTATTGCTCATTGAATTATTCCATCTCTCAAGCTAAGCATTCATAGTCATTAAATCAAGACGATTGTCGTTATTTGGCCGAACCACAAACCCCTGTCTGTTGCTGCTGCTGTCAGTCGGCATGAGACTACAAATCTTTCCTTCGCAGACTGAAAACCCATCCGTTCAGACTGCACCTTAGCCCATAAAAAAATATATAAAAAGATGAATTCAAATTGTATGTATGTATGTATGTATGTATGTATGTATGTATGTATGTATGTATGTATGTATATACGTCTCCTATCGTCTGAAAAGGAAATTAAAAGATGCATAAATGTACATTAGCAATCGATTGATGTGTAATTTGCTCCATCCCTTGTTAAGGCTGAGCACAGATGATTTCATCATCACTGCATCTACAAAACAACATTAAAACTTTCAGGGGTGGTGTTTTGTTGTTGTATTTAAACCGGTAAAAACATTTTGCCTTTCAATGAGATAATGATAGGGACATCCTTTCTCCAGCGTTCTGACAGCCGAGTATCAAGAGACACAAGCATCAATTGTGACAGCACAAATAGAGTCTAGTAATGACTGACGGCTTCACTGACAGACGCGTTAACTGGCTTTAACCTGGGGGTGAGTCCTCGCTTAAACAAGTAAAAGTGGAGCTACGTCAGATGATGCTGAACACCTCCCAACCAGAGCAGGTACTGACGATATCTTGTATTTGGAAACAGGAAGTTAACAAAACTGGCTAGTTTGGGCAGGATGAAACATCTTAACTGCAAACATTATATAAATCATATCCACAATTTATACGTGAGAAATCTCCAAACTGTTATTATTTTCTATAACCCATACAACTCCAGTGCAGATAAAGATATTGAAGCTGTACTTGAGAAAACCTGGATTTTGAGATTAGTGCTGAACATCAGCAAGTTTATGTCTCTCGTAATAATCATTTGTTTTAATGTTTTCATTTAGAGCCACTGAATTCTTGATTACAGAAATAACTAAAACTGTTCGTCACATAAAAACTGTTAAACCTGCATTTACAAACTGCTTTATGGGTTGTTTTTTTGAGACTCCTCTGACTTCACTCGAGTCACAAATGCATTTTTTTTCTTCCTCCAGGGCATCTGTAGCCAATCAGATGTTTCCTCCATTTTCAGATGTATGTGCTTTGTTTTGTGCGTTTGTGTTTGCGAAAGCTGCAGCTCTGAAGTTTTGCAAAAGCAGCAGTGAGGCAGCAAATTAAGCAATCCTCGCTTGGCTAAAGATCACAGGAACAATATTGGCAATCTGAAGTGAACAAGCTGAACCTTTTGGAGCTTCAATTAAAAGGAATGCTTTCCTCACCTTATTCACCCCGTACCCTGTATGTGCTGCGGGTGGCAGTTGGGTAAAGACCATCACAAGCTTTTTTGTGTGGGCTTTCTCTCAGAAAATGTCTCTTATACTAGTCTTTTCCTCCAACTCTGAATCGTTTCATCCATTTTCTTCCTCACATTTTGTCTTCATTGAGTATATTTAAATACTGCCAACATTATGTTAATTCACGTCCTACTGTGGTTTGTTTTCATGGAGCCTTGCTCTTTGAAACACACATTTCTTTCTTTTTTTTTAGATTAAACAGAGCAAACTATTTGAATAAAATAGGTTTGCCGAAGATCAATTTATTTATTTGTTTCTCTACTGTTACAGCAAAGAGAAAACAACAACAGAAAAAAAGAGACCGTGTCAGCGTTTCCTCCTGTGAAGCTGCAGGAAGCCGGCTAAACCGCCTTCCACTAATCCATTTAGCTCCCCCATAATTCCTCTTTGTGCTAAACAGTTACAGCAGTCATCAGCCAAACAAACATCCAATCCCCTCTGCTTTCAGGTCAGATATTGACACGGCCGGAGAAAACAGTGGAGACACGCAGCACGTGGTGTCCCAACGCAATGACACTATGCCAGTTTAACCAAAGAGGGCGAGGATATCGTTCTAATCATCAAGCATTTTCTTTGTCATAATATAATATGTCAACAACTATTGGATCGATTGCCATAAACTTATGAACATATATTCATGTCCCCCAGAGGATGAATCCTACCGACTTTGGTTGTTCTGAATTTTCATCTGCAGATCTGCAAACTTTAGAGAAGCAGAAATGGTGACAAGATACTAAACAAAAATCGGGTAGGAGGGTCAATTCTCCCCAGAGAACATTTTAGTGATTTTAATATACACAACGCTTTTTTAAGCTTGTTGAGCTCATAATACCAGAACTCAACATCTTCTTTTAAAAACACTTGCATAATGATATATTGCCAAGCTACACAGCTTGTGATATTCCCCCTGGGGACCAATAAAGCCTTATTGATATAATAATATAATGTATTGATTTCTGTTCTTTTGGTTTCACTCAAGTGTGGTGGTTATATGACCCATTTAATTTATTGATTGATTGATTATACGTTAAATTGCATCTAAATCAGCAAAGTAACGAATAACTAAAGCTGTCAGATAAATGTAGAGCAGTAAAAAGTACAAAACATGTCCTCTAAGATGTACTAGAGTAGAAGAGTAAAGTAGCAGAAAATATACACTCGAGTAAAGTACAAGTACCTCAAATTTGCCCTGAAGAACAATTATTGAGCACATGTACCCCAATCTTGCCATTAAGCTGCTGACCAGCGGCATGTTAGCATGTCATTGGGAGCGTGTTTGTACTCCGATGTTCACATTTAACTCAAAGCAACACAAAGATCTTCCTCAAGCTGTCTCGCCACCACTCACAATTTAATCTTTTACAGTTGGGAGAGGCTTCTCCATTTTCTTTGTGCATTGCATTATGGCAGAGTAGTGCACTGATTTTATTTGTTTTTGTATGATAATTGATGATAATTTTTATTAATTTTCCAGTGTTAACTATAATCCGAAACCTCCAAAACATAAATTCTCATTTGCCTGCAGGTACACGTGAAGGGCAGTACAAGACTCAAGTGACAAACAGCAGATGTGAAAGCTAAAGATTGGAGGAGCGTTGCTCAATACACGCTTTGACACTTCCATAGTGAATGGCTTTGCCTCATCAATATCCCAATGAGGTCCAGCCTACTGACAGAGAAATGTCAAACTAGAAGCTCATGATTGAATGCTAGATAACCAGCAAATACAATCAATGTATACATGCAATATGCATTGTAGCATCCTGGTGTAAAACACTGAAACAGAGGGTAATGTATTTTTGAAAATGCACTGAATCTGTGTGAGTTTAAATGATCTCCCCTTGGCATGAGAGAAAGTGTGTGGTTGCCTGAAGTAGCAGTGCCATTTCATCTTTTGAAAGCCACCACTCCAGAAACCACATGTCCACATTTATCAGTGAGACAGAGCGAGGGTGAGAGAGTGCGAGTCGTCAGCATGACTGATAGCGGCTTGCCTGGATCAGGAGCTCTGACTCGGCACACTTAACTACACTCAGCTATGCATAGACGCCACTGTACAGTTGCACAACGTCTCGAGCTGACAGGGGGACAAAAGCCCAAATAGGATATCTGAAAATAACAAGCAAGGAGCCAGTGAGGTTTGTTGTGGCAGGTCTCGAGTTAAACCTGTGCCGTGTGTTGATGCAACTTTAGACACCTGCAGCACAGCGAGATGTTATTTGTGTGACCATGCAACCATGTAGAAGCACAAGGTTTAGCATAACACGAGCCAACACCTCCTGCTACGGGGATGTGAAGGAGTTCAAGCTGAACATAACCGCTCGCCTGAATATCTCAAATAAACACCACTGCATGAAGTAATTGCAGCATCGATCACAAAGACCTCTTGATACACACAAACACATAAATATGAAAGGCATATGCACCCTCCCACACTATTGCTGCCATCCACAGATCTGGCCAATCAAACTGCAACAGGTTTTATTACAAAATGGCCAAAAGCACTCACCACGTCCATGAGGGTCGATATCGCTTTTCTCTGTAACTGCTACTTTTTTTAAACCAGTCCCTACTCTCCTGCTGCATCTATCGCTACAGCCTCTCACGAGGCTCAGTGTGGAGGGCATCTGGCTCGTCTATGTGTGTGTGTGTGTGTGTGTGTGTGTGTGTGTGCGTCTTAGTGTTCCTAATCCCTGCTGAGTAAAGTAGGTGCTAGGCAGCAACTGTTCACTGGAGAGTAGCACACACAAAACAGGGGTTCATTTGGGACCTGTTATCTTATGGTGGGTCAAAGGGTCCTTGTAATTAGTTGTATAGTATTCTACAGACATAAATCATGTAGAATTAGATCATTATTGAATAATCAAACTACACTTAATGTCATGTTGCAGTTTACATTCATGTCTGTTCAAAATGTCATCACTTCACCTTTGACCTCCAAAATTCATCAGTTCATCCTTGAGCCAAATTTGAAGAAATGGGGTAATAACTTACCCCATGCCACTCCACCAACCCCTCACTGGCTCAAAGGGTGGAGGTAAAGGTTTGTAGTTTGTTACTTCACAAGAAGCTGTAGTCAATTCTAAGTCCTGACATGTTTTCACTGTCGAAAAAATAATAATTCAAAAGCTAATCCAGCAACAAAACTACTTCTTCTCTTTCCCTCTGTATGCCAAAACCTCTGTTTTGTCAAAATACTTCAAAATATGCTTCCTTTACTTAAATTTGGTGGCAGAATCAGTGACAGCACATGGTCCGACAGTCGAGTGAGCCACCATGGAGTCAGACACGTGTTATATAATGAAGCACCTGAATGCAGATCATTGGATACATTTGTATTTTTTCACAAACACAGTCTGCTGACGACAGTCCAAAGCAACAGGATGTAAATAAATATACTATATCTTTGTCCAGCTCTCCAGATCAAGCCTTTCCTAAATCTCTCGTACACCCACGCACACACACATATACCACAAAGTAGATTAGCGGGCCTTTTGGTGAGCCCTTAACAGGACTAGTCCGTGACACAGAGGCGAGCCGAGCAGGACAAGAAGCCCAAACTTTGACAAAGAGTCAAACTCTGCTCATCCTTTTAGGGATGGTGATCACCTAAAGGAGACAGACGGCTTTGCACCAGAAGGTAACCTGGATGGATAAAGCAAGGTAAACAAATAGTGACCTCTGCTTTCCCACAACATTCATCAATGTGCCCTTGAAGAAGGCATTTGACCTCCAAATACTTCAGTACAACGGGAGCTGAAGGAAAAGATGCATTCACATTAAAAAAATCCTTATTACAGAAACATGGCACGAACAGGACCAAATATGAACCGTTTTAAAAACTATTATTATAAATCAGCTTGACTTTATTTCCCTTTGTGGGCAGACTTGAAGCCTCCTGCGATACGCATTCGATTCCCCACGAAAAAGCAGCCAGGAACTATTTGGCCCCTTGTTCAACCTGGTCTGCTGACAGACTGCAGGAGCATTTGCAGCGAGTGAAGTCGGGTTAAACACATGTACACAAATACCCCGGGGCTGCCCACCGCTATCACATATGCTGGGCCCGCGAGCAGCTGGGATTTCTGGGCATCAGAGAACTTCAGCTGCTGCCTTCAAAGCTTGCGTTCATTTAAGCAGATTTCACCACAGCAATGAAAACCACATCATCTTGTTCAGTTTACCCTCATGTCTCAATGTTGTTGCACCAATTGAGAGTCAGCAACTGTTACTGCCAATGTTAATTACAGCGGGAATCGTAAATCGTTATCCGTTCTGTCTCCTCCTCACCATCTTAAATCTATGCAGATATCAATCCTTCGTATAGATATCGCCGCATATAGCCAGAGGCAAGAAACAAGATTAATGCACTTTCTAATGAGAGTACGGCTCCATGCAGCAGATGGGTAAGAATAAATTTAGAAGGCATAAAGTGTCACATTTTACTTTATCTATGTATTAAAGAAATCCAAATATAAAGTTCTCAGTTATTTCAGATGTAAACATGCATAAAATATATCCTCCTTTCGTGGATGAGTCAGACGTTGAGTCTTTTCCAGCTGGCTTCCTCGCCGTGGAGGAGACGTGACAACATGTTTTCTGAGGTTCAGTTCAGAGGCTAAATTCTCCAGCGTCCTCTCAAACACATACGGATGTGGAGTGATCAATGCACGATGCACTTATGGCTCGTTTGACCAAAGAGCTCCCAACACCTCTTGACCAGCAATTAAACAAATACATAAATGGAGAATCATGAAACGGCAGATCGCATGTCATCCAAGGCGTTGCTATAAGAGTGAAAGTGTTGAGCCATAATCCAATTAAATTGCAGAGTTTTCAGAAGGTTATGAAGAACAAACAATGAATGCTCAAAACCTTATAAAAAAAAACATTGACATCAAATCATCAAAGTTATAGCCGATGCCATCAATAGTTGAAATACAAAAGCGGCAACCATATCAATTAAATGGATCAAATAATGAACTGTCAATAATCAAACAACATTATAAAAAAAACTGTCAGCCAGTCAAAGGTTCCTTACAGTAACTTTACATTAATTAAAAAGGTAATTTCATCACGGGACTCTTTTTGAAAGCGTAGATTTAAATTTTGATGAAGATTATTCAAACAGCTGGACCCAGTTACAGCAAATGACCCCCAAAGTCCTGTCCTCACTGTGTTAGTTACATTAAAAGAGCTGTGTGACTTTTGATGGATTGCTGATGGATTGTTTCCTCACAGCGAGGACAACAGATCATCTTTCCAAAATCTTTCAAAAGTGGTGAAGCAGCTCAGTCAGAAAGTCATGTTTCTCCATAATGAATAGAGCTGAAGGGCGCTCTTATCTGACCATCCAAATGGGAGCATGTGTCAGCATAAAGGATGTGTATTTCTGTTTATTCCATTTCATTCAGCCTTTATCTAACCAGACGGGTCCATTAAGATGTTTTTCTGATATGCAATCGATCCGTTCTCACCAGAGACATTCAAGTCCAAAGATAGTTTTTTTTTTTTATCTCCTTTCTTTTCTTTGAAATAAACATGACTTTTGTCAATCTGGGATAAGGAAAGCCAAACTGAGACCAAAACACTCCTCGACCCCCATCACCCAATCCATCAGCTGCTGCCCTCGCCAGCAGTCTTTTTCTGTTAAGAAAACCTATCAGACATCTGTCTTCTTCTGCCTGGAGGAATAACTTGCAGACCTTTCGGAAGACAAGTTAGGGGAGGGACAACGGAGGAAACAGGGAGAGGAGAGAGGGGAAGACAGCTGGGTACACACACCCACACAAACACACTGCAGGGTTATGCACAGTGCACAGTAAATTAGCAGAAAGAAGAAAACAAAAACATATGAAAGACAGTTCTCAGTACATTTTTGTCCTGATCTCTGCAGGGCAACAAATACCCACAATGCCCTAAATGGTAATTTCAGATGCTATGATGGCTTTGCATTTTCCAGGCTAATCATATGGACTTGCTCAACCTTTAAAAAGGTTGCAGTAAGGTAACCTATGGAGTCCTTAATATAGCTGGCAGCTTCACCGGTTCATCCACGGCGGTCTCCTCATAGCCCGGTCTGTGTCACATTCCCTCGATGGGAAAACTGACAGAGGCCACACACACTTGTGAGGGGACCTGACCCCCACTGGTCAGCTACAGGTTCATGGTCATTGGCTATGGTACAGAATGGTCCCAGCTATCAGCACTTTCTACTTTCTACTCAACACTACACTCCTTTTGTTGGTGACCGCCTCATGGCCCGTATGGTTCCAACACGCCTCTTCTTCACAGCATCAGCCTTTGGGAGATGCAAGCAGCTCACTACATGTGAAGCTAAATGGCAGCTAAACGGGATGGTGGCTGGTTTATTGCTCCTATGTGGATAAATGTTAAGGCCGCTGCCATAATTGCTTGGATGAAGTTTAGATTAAACAGCGGGAAAGCAGGCTGATTTATGAACCATGAAGGGGAGATCAAGATCCGTTTTAAATATGTGGTCAAATATTAACTGTATTTTTGTTTATTTCCACACATTACTAAAACCAGTTGGAGTCACTAGTAAAGCGACCGTGACATGATCCCCAATCAGCTTGCCAGCTGCCAGCAGGCACTTTTCACAGCAGCCATTTTTGACATGTTGAAGCAGGGTAAACACAGGTGAAATTGATGAAATGAATGATGGTCCCATTCTATTTACTGTGAAACAGCAATCCCAGGACCCTGGCCTACCAAAATGTAAGATGTGTTTACCCTGCAATGACATGTCAAAATGGCTCCTGTGAAAAGGGTAGAACCACGAAGCACCACATCTGGGAAATGAAAGTGGGTCTCTGAGGTGGTGGGAAAGTGATTTTTCTGCGGCGCCACCCGAGCACCCCAGGTCTTAATCCTTTCTTGTGCGTAGAAAGTCTCATGCAAAATTCACACTGGGTTTTATGAGGCCCAGGCGAAAAGTTTGATAAACTGTATCAGTTGCATCACCAAAGGAGAAGTGAAATCTCATGAATGTGGGAAACTTTGTGGGACTTTTTTTACTAAAAACTTTGACTGTTTAGGACAAACAAGGTTTGCAGGATGTGACCACAGTGACGGAGAGCGAGTAGGTGAAAGAGACACGAGGGTAAACATCCGAGCAGAAAGCCTATGAAAGGAACCGGGAAGAAAGAGTAAGCAACAGAGAGAAAGGTCACGGCCATAATTGGGGCCATTCATCACGGGACAGTTTTAGGAGAAGGTGTTATGTGCCATCAATCCATTGAGCGACCGGCTCTCTGAGTGGCTGATGATAAGATGCACTGGAGCGGCACCAGCCAGCGCTGCTCATTTACTGCTGCATAATGCTTTAAAAGCTGCTCATATTTTCACAGTATGGAAGGTTAATATGGCTTATTGGAGACTCACTATATTGATAATATGAAAGTTGGTGGTATGCAACATCATTATGTGAATGGTGCAAGTTTAGAGTAAAACATAGGCCCAAGTGAAAAGCTGAAGTGGCCTGCAAACAACACTGTCAAATATTTGAGAATATGATTTAATAAGCCAAAGCATGTTTCCATTAATATCTGCAAAGCCTTTACCAAACCATATTGAGTGAACTAACTTACACTGCGTGACCTCACTTTACATTTCTTTGTGGAAGATGAAGGCCACTCTGCGAGGAAGGAGAACCGAGGGAGGAAAAAAAAGAAAAAAGCACCACTGCGTCCAGGAGGTGGAACAACTTAATGGATGAAGCTCTGAAATCTAAAGCGCCACATCAGTCCTCCGTTCCCTGTTCGACCCCGCTAAGGACACAGCAGCAAGTTCCCCTCCACTGCAGTCTCGTACAGTGAAAGAGGAGCCTCTGAAGAGACCAGCAAAAAGCTAAATGGGGGGTGTCGCTTTGGGGACAACTAAAGTGGAAGGGATGAAGAGGGGGGGAAACTGGAAAGGGAAAAGGCGAGAAAAGACCGGAGGAGTTAAAAACAACGAGTTAAGTTAAGAGTTTCTATATGAAATGCTGTGTCTTGTCTCACAGTAATATATTATTAACAAAAGTCAACACTATTAGCAAGGAAGCTGATATTAATTAGGTTAATAATTTACCTCCGACTGCGAGAGCAGCAGTACCAATCTCCTGAGAGGGGATCTCTTGCAAGCTGTTTGTTGAGTATTAATTTAAAAAAAGGTCACAGGAAAGTCTGCCATGAGTATCATGTAGTAGGTGGAAGGTACATGCATATACTGTGTATGCATGACATATGAAGATGTATTAGTACTATTTGTAGAAAGTACTCATTATTTGGACACAGGTGTAGGGTTGTGGAGGTCATAATAAACACGTATAGAGTATACTTGTTATTTACATGATCAAGCCCACCACCGACCCCCATACATATTTTTACATTTGAGAAATATTAATTTGACATTTTTAATTTCTGGATGCAGGTCCAGTCATCTGGAACCAGTTTGACTTGTCCTTGGGTGGCGTTCCCTGTGGGGCTGCAGTTCCACAGGATCTTTCACAGCAAGCCTGCGCTGGTCCCAGTGGAGCCGACTTCAGCCAACTCAATAAAGTTTTATAACATGGTGTGCACAGCGGGGAGTACCGGATTGGTCCTGCTGTTTTTGTCTTTCTGAATTGAATATTACTAAAAGTGACAAACCATATGTGGCTCCTCCCATCACTGTGACTCTTCTCAGAAATCACACCAAGTTAAAACACTATTTATGTCCGACTGTAAATACTACATGTCTACATGAGCATTTAGACCAAACACAACATAGTCATCCTCACCAAAATAACTGGTAGCTCCTTCAGAATACTATGAAAAAAGTCAAACTCATCACAAAACTGTGACATTCTTCCTCTTATTATGAATTTACACCCTGCTGTGGGTGAAATAAGCGCTCTGTGACATGTGACACATGGCTAAAAATAAATGTAAAACTATACATAGCGTTCAGAAGGCTTCCTAAAATAGAGATCAATAGAGTCATACAAAGCTGTCCATGGATTAAAAGAAAAGGTGCAGGTCAGATGTTAGAGAAACAAAGCAATAGGAGACATGAATATGGACCAGTTGGAATACAACCATGAAAGAAAACCCCAAAAGATGGACCACTGTGTCCGAGAGATCCTGTGTATATGCAGCAAAATGTACAGCAATGACATCATGAGGACACCAAGACCAGAAAAGTGTGATCATCAACAAAGATTCTCGACAACAAGATACCAACAACAGGCGAGTTATTCCCCACAGTGGCAGAGGCACTCGGGTGTCAGTTCAATAAAAAGAACAAGATCCAAGCATCAGCACTCGCACCCAATCATCAGATATCCAGCTGGCCGAGTAGCCGGTCAGGAGACCAAATGCAAGCGGTTATTATCAAGACTGTGAATCTTTCATCAAAAATCCAACAACCCGAGACTCTAAGCCAGCCGGGGAGAGAGTTGGAGCGGAGTCGGTGTCGAGGCTGCCGTCCTGAATGAAACACAAAGCATCCCTCAGTTAAAGGGAAGCTATTTCGATTGCTACTTAATACCGTTTCCAGCGACGATGATCTCCGGGGACCAAAATCTCAAGGACGGCGGCACAGTTACGATCCATGAACCAACACAGTCAACACTGGCTCAAAGACTTACAAGGATATTAGGAAAGAATAAAATGTTTTGAGAAAAAAAAAACACCATTTCCCAGACCAAACTAAACTAAGGGTAGGTCAATTGCAGAGTGTAAAAAACAAGTGAGATTAGTCGTTAAAAGGCAACTTTCAGTATCTCTTCCCATCATGCATCTGAAAACCTCCGGCATTCACGGGGACGATTGCCTGCTTGGATTCCGGCCGCTGCTGCCACGTTCCCAAACTGGGATTCCAAACATGAATATTACATTTATTCAAAATTATGCAAATCCCTTTTGACTGTAACAGAACACCATTCCCAATAAATAAGCCTTTACTACAGTACCGTCACTCTTTAGGTCAAGCTGGGAAAACAAGCGAGGGGAAAACACACCCTCCGTGAAACCAGAACAAGGCCGGCGCTCTCGGGGCTTAGCACCACCACCAACAGTGTGCACATAATTCCACTAATCTATTTTGACTATTCACAATGTATCACACGTTACAAGCTGTGTCTGTTTGGACGCGAACGCATACACGACACGTTTTTTTTCTTATGAGAACATTAGGGAAAAGACGAATGAGGGAAAGGTCATAGGTCATTCTATAATGAAAGAATATCTACTGTCCCACTTATTTTCACCACACACACACACACACACACACACACACACACACACACACACACACACACACACACACACACACACACACACACACACACACACACACACACACACACACACACACACACACACACACACACACACACACACACACACACACACACACACACACACACACACACACACACACACACACACACACACACACACACACACACACACACACACACACACACACACACACACACACACACACACACACACACACACACACGCTCGTTGATAAAGCAACTCCTCCTTATTTAGCAGTGAAAATATTTAAATATTTTAGGTCAGGGATAAGGTGGAATTTTGCATTGTTAAGATGGTAAAAAGTAAAAGCTGGGCAATTTGCTTTGTGCCGTGCACAGTTATAGCAACAAAAGCTTAACCTTGATTCCACACTAAGGAACACCTATTTGTTGCTATAAATAAAAGAAGAAAAAAAACCACTTCTTCATGCCTGTTTCTTTCTGTGCTTCATCTTTATGCAAAGCGACTCAAATATAAAGGAGTTTCCCCAGTCGCTGACCTGACTCTGCAACATTTACCCGTTTACCGAAAGCAAATTCAAGTGGATCTCTTTAGAAGGTGAGATGACATTTTCAGAAGAAAGTCAAGTAATAATAGCAAGGCTAAATAGATATTATTAGATAGATATTATGTACTTTGTTCAAGGACCTTTAAGAATCGTCTTCATTAACCTTTTCATAGACTATTAAACAGATATATAGTTTAGGCACAATGGTGCTTTAAGCACTGCATAATTGATTTTATAGACTGATTAGTCTGTAAAAGATATCTTTTTTTTAATTATAAAATTTCACAGAGGCCAAAGGGATGTCCTTAAACGCAAAAACAATAATTATCGTTGTGTAATTAAAAACAAGCAACAAATCCTCATATATAACTAACAAACGGCGGAACCAACAAATCATTATTATAGTCACACTATGATTAATTTTCTAATAAATAATCCACTTATCGACTACCTAATCGCTGCAGCTCAGCTTATGTTATCACGATAGGAATCTACATTTGTTTTGCAGCTATTTATTGTTATCATAAACAAAAGCATTGGCAGAAATAAGTAGTTTTAGGGGTTAAGACGCAAACAATAAACCGCAACATCCCCAGCTGGAGGCCGAGCAGCAAGCAGAATTAGCTTTTACTAAACAATATTTATTTGTATGAATGTGAATATTGTTGTTTGTGCCTTTCGCTGACCAGTGCATTTCAGTACACCAACCAAATCGCAGGGAACAGATTTACTTTATGAATGCAGAATATGCTCTGAGATTAAATTTGGTGTTGAGGCTCCGACCCCCACGAGCCACCATCGAGCTCAGCACAGCTGAGATTGGGGGAACAGCAGCAACCAACACCCCCCTCAAAAAGCACATTAGATACAGAGCTCCATGCCAGCTTTTATAGGGAATATTCATGTGGATTGAGATGTAGAACCACTAAACCGGGCCACAGAGCAGATGTGCAGGAGCAAGCTGAGACACCCTTTCAGCTAAAGGATAATATGAAATGTTATGATAAGCATATGGCCATCATCAGTACATGGGTGTGATTTTAAGGTTGGTGATGAATGTGGCTGGGAGTAGCAGCAGTGTAACATTACACCATTAAGTATAGGAGCTCAGCAATTTAGATGCAATTATGATATGAAGGAGCATAATGCACAAGCGGTTACATAAACCTAAAGCACATGATGTACTGCATGGGGGGGAAAAAGGAAAAAAAATATGACAATGTCCAAGGGGTGACAAAAAGCTAAATCCCATGAAGCCAAACATATTATAGAAACATAATTATGCAAATGAGGTGATGCAATACAGCAGTCGTGTTAACATTTGTATAAAACCTACCAACCCACGGTTAAAGGCCCAACAATGGTAGAGACAGTTGCAATGGTGCAACAAGCTTAACAAAACAAAGAAAGCCTTTAAAACTGAAATGTTTCTCACAGTTCACCACAACACAAAAGCACAAAAAGCATTGAAGCATCGTCACACTGCGCAGGAAACCAACACAAGGATAGAATAAACTCAGCCGCAATACAGAAAGTGTCCACCAGCAGCAGCAGAGAGCAGGAATTAGCAACCAGCAGATGTCAAGGGACTAAACAATTAGCAGCCTTATAGTCAGGGCTGCTCTGTGGCTGCTGGGCACGAGCTGATTATTAGCGGATACTCACTTTGCTCGAGTGCAGCAGCGGTTTTCAGCATCTCGTGGGTGAATGAATCCTTTGAAGAAAAAGTAGCCAAGGTCCCGAATTGCTAAACAGAAAACTCCGAGCAATTGTTTCTCCACAAAACAACCCTGCTGGCGTTGGAAGCAGGTGAGCTACAAGCACGAGCAGCAGCGCGTGGCTGGGGGCGGGGCCGTGGCACTTCAAACAGCCCGCCTCGTCGCAAAAAGGTGCGCGTGATCTGTGTTACGGATGTGACTGAGGCAGTGCAACTGATAGTGTGCGCCCGACTCTATTTAGCGACAAAAAAATTCACTATGTCGCTATTAAAATAATACAAAAATATGTTTTAAATATCAATATTGTAATTGTGCTCAAAACTGTAAACTTCATCATATTTATTGGCGTTGTTATGCTTAAACTTTCTCTTATGTTTATAAAAAAGTACAAAAAATAAAATATATATAAATAAATACTAAACAAATGGGTTTGTGATAAGACATAATACACTCTCTGCAGTAACTGTTTAACCCTGAACTTAGATCATCTCAGGTACAGATTTTAGGGGCCAGGGCATCACGGTGATCGTCATAACCCTCTCCACCCTCTTGAAAGTTAAGCTAAAGTTCTGTGAGACAAAAGTAAATGTCCCCTTGAATAACCTCCTCACATTAAGCTTTTCAGCCCAATCGCTCCACATAACGTCAGTTATCAGACTTTTATGGAGTTTGGCTAAAGACCGGGTACCTGGGGCTGTTAAACTCAGGCACAGTAATCATTTGTGATCGGTGGTAGTAAGAGTCAACAGGGGAGGGGGATGATGATGGAGGGGTGGCGAGGGCGGGAGAGCAAGCTTGTTAAGAGAAGAGAAAACTGCCCTCAAGGATTGCTGGATTTCATTAACCCTTCAGCTGAGGTCTCTTCGGTTTCTCCCTCTGGCTCTTCACCTGTGTGGAGCCCTCCAGCTTTCAGTCTCTCTCTCTCTCTCTCTCTCTCTCTCTCTCTCTCTCTCTCTCTCTCTCTCTCTCTCTCTCTCTCTCTCTCTCTAACCATGTGGATGACTGGCCTGTCAGAGGGCCGACTGCACCACTCAGCTGGAAAATGAATGGCTGTTTGTGTGATGTGTTCTCTACAGTCAGCGAGGCGTTGTGGCTCTTGCAAAAGAACCAGAGTCCTGCAGAGTAGAAAGCCCACCCACAGCTCTGCTGTGTGGAAAAGACTATACGTGTGCAGCATGTGAGCCAACGGCAGAAACGGGCAACATTACTGCAGATGCAGGTGTATCAAGGGGGAGTTCCTCGTGTTGTCGAGATGTGCTTCTGCTGCTCTTGCATTAAAGAAAAGGATTGAATCAGTACGTCAGACTAACGTTTAATAAATGTCATGAATGTTAGTTTGTTGTAATGATTCACCTTCAATGCAGGAGCAATTTGATTTCATATTCCTTTTCTGCCAGGCGTAATGCATCCGGTATCTATATTATGCACACTACAGCGGCTAAAGCAGATATCTCATCAATTATTATATGGATTTCCATGAAATTTGGTGCAGACATTCATAGTCCCATGAGGATAAATCATTTCTTAATGTTTGGGCCATGTCCTGACATTTCTTCTGAGGACACTGTGAGGTTCACATTTGTGGCTTTAAGTGAAATGTCCAGACAACTAATAAATGGACTGCCGTGACATTTGGCTCGCACATGCATCTCCTCTCCCCGGGAGGAATTGTAATAAACTTGGGACTGTAATAACTTTCCATATTATACATCACTTCATCAGTTCAAAATGGAAACGTGTCCAATACTATGATTTATGATCACAGACCTGTACATGTTGTACTTTGTTTAAATAGCAAATGTTAGCATTAAGTATAGCCATAGTGCCTCACATCTCCTTAATATAGTTAATCAAACTAGCTCTTTGTCTTACAGTAGCACGCTTGTGTATTTGATTGTTTGGCTTGTCAAAAACTTGTAAAACACTTTAAAGTTAGAGAACAGATTAAACATCTGCCAAAGTATGACAGAGGCAAGTGAGTTCCAGAGAGACAAATCAGACTTGTCAGGAAGATGTCCTGCACCCGGCTCTGAGTCCTGTGCTTGTTTGTGTGTGACAGCAGCTTTACTTATGTATTTCTTGGGCAACATTACCATAAATGACATCTACATTTTTATCTCTGAGGAAACGTAATGTTGTTCAAAAAATGTTCGTCTGAAGTGACCTCACCTGTATTTCTCCGGCCAACTGTGTTTTTTCTTGTACTTCAACATAGATTATGCGTATTTAATCGACCAACTCATCACAGGAACAGCTCTCCATGTTTTAAGTTTTATGAATACTAACCTTATGCTCTTATGTAAAGTAGCTTTATGCTCTTGGCTTTTTCAGTACATCCCCTCCTTATCACTAAGCCGACCAATCTTTTCATTATATGCGAAGCAGCTATGCACGACTTCTCTCTGGTCTCCAGTAGAGGATGAGTGAGTGACCTTTGACACCGAGACACTGAAGACTGCAGGCAAATCAAGCACTTTAGGGTCTGACTTCCTCAAGATAGTACGACTGTGCTCAAGTGCATGGAGAGAGAGAGAGAGGGAGAGAGAGAGACAGACAGACAGAGAGACAGAGTGTGTGATTTCTGTGGCTTTTTTTCTCCCCAGCCTTGCCTCACATCCCATCAGCTCTTCAGATTTCTTACCCTTATCACGGACCGCACAGGGCATAACACATAAATCTGGCTTTGGTACGAAGTCGGTGCACAAAACCACTAAGGATTAGAAATAAACAGACGGATGTTTTCAAAGTGCATGTGAGGGCAGTGACAGCCTGAGGACACCGTCAATAAACGTTCCTTTCCATTTCCATCTGCACATTAAAGTCAAATCCGCAGTGTATTCATATTTAGAGGTTGTAATATTTATACTGCTGCGGTATTACATTCATTTTTATTACCAAGTGTAAAATTACGATCCTCCTTTATCAAATTCAGCATAATATATCTATATATTTAGCTTTATTTTTACATTTTGATTTATTTCCTTTTTAAGAATACATATCTCAGGTATTTTCTGACAGTCTGATCAGTTGTTTAATTTTTAAATAAAAGTATCACATGGTTATCTGAGGTGTAAACTGAGTCCAGCTTTTAGATGACAAACCCTGGATCTTTTTATTATCATACTTCATATATAGAACTTTAAGTTGCTTCTTTACGTCACAGATGAATAATACAAGTGTGGCGTATGGATGCCCGTTTATAAACCAGTTTTTCATGACTAAACACGCTTTTAATTGCGTTGACTTTATTACATTTTATCATTTTACTTTGATTATGTTAGGGAAAGGGCCGTGGAAGGAAAAGGAAGAATGAGCATGAATAAAACCTGGTTACTTTAAAAAAAAAAAAAAAAAGAAGAAGAAAAAAAGCATTCACGATTGCATGAGACAAATGCGTCACCCAAAATAAAATTGGAATTCAGCTGCCTTTATTGTAACGTATCAAAAAACTCATCATCAGGGTTTTACATCATCGCCTCTTCGTCAGCTTTGCCTCCAGATTCTAATGATCTGTCACGGGATATGTTGATGCCATATGGAGTCAGGGTGACCTTGAGTGGCTCAGGGTTGAGTTGTGTGTGGTTCACAGAGAACTCACTGAAAGTAAAAGCTCACTGAGGGAATAACCGCAACATAGAGGCACTCCCAAGGGAGACAATACATATAGATGATCCTCATTGCGGCATAGCTTATTATTATTAATCTCTTTCCTCCAAACAGACTACATATGGGACTTAAATTTTGAGATATTTTGCTCAAATCAACCGTTCTTTTGGACATGCTGCTTTCCTAAATAGAGGTCTTTGTATCCAGGCCTTCCTGTCGAGCTGTGTCCTCCCCTCCGCTGTTTCTCAGACCGAGGCGGCCGAACAGACGTTCCTCTTCGACGCCGTTGGATCGCAGGACAACCGTCTGCTTTGGCCTCTGAACTCCCCGGCCGTGCTGTTTGCTCCCACAAGGCCTGCAATTAATTAAACACAGAGGGTAGGGGAGGAAATGTCAGAGCACTGATGGGGAATTGTGATGTAACCACAGGGAAAGGTCAGAAGGAGAAAGGAGGGAGGGAAGGAATCCAATATTCTGAAATGCGTATTTGAAACGGAGGAGTGGAGTCTTCCCACCAACACAAAACTAACTCTCACGGAGAGTGGTATCAATCTTTTCTAACCTTCTGCGAGAAATAAAAAGTGTGTTTCCCAAAATGTCAAACTATTGTTTTGAAAAACCTAATTTAACATATGTGAAGTATCCACATGTCCTTTGTTTTATATTCCACACAAAAATTAAATTAAAGCTTTTATTACAGACACAAATATGTTTATTTTACTTTCTCTCAAGAAGAGATATTGGCTGACTGACCCGGTACTCATGTCATTGCAGGTTTAAATAAGGGATCCCTGTCATGTCATGGCATGTCTGCCCATGTTCAATCTCTCCGTGCAAAAATATGCATTGTACACATTCAATATGTACTTTGCAGCCCTTCTGGAGGAGATAAGGCTCACACAGCCAAACGCCGGGATGCATCACAAAGAAGACATCTGCTGCTGGAAACCTGCAGTGGCTCAAGAGCTCTGGATTAGCTTCCCTTGTATCTGTGGAAGTATCTCATTACCTTCTCCCTCTGATGGGAGATTTGTCTCTGCCTGCACACCGTGAGCTATCCACATGAGAAAAGTCCATTTGGTTCAAGTGCTACCTCTTTATTTTCATGTCATTGTCTACTCCCCTGACTCGGTTCCCATGCCTTATTTATTAACGTGTTGAGCGAGCTGTGACACCTGGAGAAGAGTCCAAGGACAATGTCTCATTAAATAGGTAATGTCAAGAGGAGTAACTGCAACTCCTCAAGGACACCTGCAGCTTTAGGGACAAAATGATATTCTGTTGGTCCATGACGGAGCAGTGAGAGGTGTGAAATGGTTTATTTGAGTCTGCATGTGTTGGTAGTTGCATCTGAACTTAAATATGCATGTTTCAAATCACACTTGATTTGTACAGGCTGAAATATCAATGCATATGCATTGACTTCCGTCTGATTTGTGTAATTATCTTGTAATTTGTGCACATAATATCACACATGCACATATGCCTCAGCACCACCTGCAGCTTTGCCTCTCTAAGAACAGAGTTGTGGTGGGATGTGACACGTTGACAGGCAAGCCTAGATAACCCCAGAGAGGGAGGCAGTCCAGGGACCTCTTAGACACACACACACACACACACACACACACACACACACACACACACACACACACACACACACACACACACACACGTCCTTGAATTAAGGATAAAGACAACTGACAAGGTGTCTGGTTACAGACCAGCAGCATGTCCTCTCTGGTGACAGTCAATGGGAACATTCTTACAAGAGCTCCCAACCTGCTGAGCAACTCTCTCCTCCTTTGAGATTTACATTTCTGGGGGCGTTTGGATGTTAAAATTCATAAGAAATTAAATGCCAAGGTCATTTTTACCTATGACACAGTATTTGGTCGCGTGATGAAGAGTTTGGCAAAGAACTACTTTATCCCCAGGGCTCAGCAGAGACCCCCCCTCCACAAAAACCTCCTGACCATATCTGACTGAGAATATTGCTAATCAGACGGTCAGAGGTTGTTGAAGTGGTCCTGGGCTTCCTGGCTGCAGGCTGATGTATCTGTTCTGGTATGGAAAGAGTGACCAGAGACATTTGAAAGGATTCATCTGGACATGCTGAGAATAAGAGAGGAAGCTTATTCAAGTGGCCACATGTCAGGACTCTTGATGAGAGGGGTAACTGAAGGACTGTTGTGAGTTTAGTTGGAAGCAAACATCCGGAAGGACGACTCCAGTTACCGTTTAATGTACTTGGTTTTAAAAGACAAGACATCCAGGGCCCAAATGCTGTTCAATTATATAGTGTGAGAAATGGAAATTACTATGCAGATGCTGAAAACTCATCCAATGCCATTTTAATTCTGGGATAATATCGACGGAGTTAATGAAAAAACTAAATCAGTATGTCGACCAGTAACAAATTAATGAAATGAATCAGTGTCATCGCCAACGCCTACGTAAAGCCCTTATTATAGTATAAAATCATGTCATTAATCACCATCAAAATGAGTCATGGTATAAAGTGTTGTGTGTACAGTAGGACGTTTATCATATGTGTTATAATTGTCATATTCGTAGGAGAAGAAAACACGTTTGTAGAGTTATAAAAATGGACTTTGCTGTTAAATAAAAACCAATCAACTGAACTTTCAAACCTATGCTAATAATGTGATATTTGTATTAATTATAATACAGTAAATGGACTGAAACCATGACTGATCAGCAGCAACAAAAAAACAATTGCAGTCCGACCAGCTGTGTCAGTGTCAGGCTGAGGTGTCACTGGTGATGGACTTCACTGAGGCTGAGGACCTTGTCTCAGCTGGTTAAGGGTCTCTCTGTCTTGAAGTGCAGTCTTCCAGCAGAAACTTTGTCGTTTGTCAGGGATGTTCCCAGTGAGGTGGTTAGTGCTCGCTGTGGAGGTTTATTAAGCAGCTAAATGAGCTAAACACATGCACAGTTACCATCACTGCTGTGGCACCATGGCTGAGTGACATAGACGTCCACTCGCCTGGGACCATCCTCTCACAGTGAGTGTACACTCATCATGTTCCTCTGGTTCAAGCTGTATATGCACTATACATCACTGTGGGCCGAGGTTTCCACAACACAGTGTTGTTTCTTTGAAGAGAGAAGCCCCGGACACGTCTGAGCACACCAAACCAACCGATCGTTTGAGCTGCATCCCTCCGAGCCAGATGGATTGCAGTAATGTGAGCCTCAGTTCAGCTCCCAGTGTTCTCCGGATCCTTCTCTTTCGTTTTCATACAGCATCTCTCCGTGTGCTCGGGTATCACCGAAACTGTGAGTGTCGACAATGTGCAGAGCCCCTGCCACAAGGTAACGCGTCAGGCTGCAGAATTGTTCAGCTCAGCGGTCATTAAGAGGATTTATTCTTTCTTTCGTTGCAAAAAGCAACCAACGTGCTTTGCTCATTCCAGAGGGTATTGAATTAGCCGACCTTAATGAAGAAAAACAGGTTCATGAAATCCCTGACTTGCATAACTTCCTCATTCAATCACGATGATTCACAAGCCGGACAAATCCTGTAACCGTTATGTAACGGTTACAGGATTCTATGGAGTACATACGATACTTCTGTATTATTTTTACTATAACTATATACTTTATTTGGTACTTTAACATAAAGTGAGACTACGTAACATTTAAAATTAGAAATAACACAAGTCAAAATATTTATTTCAAAGCAATAAAACATTTTTTAAAACTGCACTGACTCAATACTGTCAGAGTTTCACATAAACTCAAACACATATTACAGCATCTATAGGGCTTAATACTAATGGAGCATTATGTAACCGTCGATAACACAGAAGGGCTGACAGGTCCCACGGTTGTTTCTCATTTCAGAAGCAAAGCGGTTGAGTTTTGCCATCGCCATGTCCTGACCAATCACCTGAGTTGTTCACAATGTCGAAATGACCTCCGCCAAGGCCGCCAACCAATGAACCATCGCAAAACAGTCACATAGAGCTCAGTCATTGTCACCTTGTTGCTTCCGAGACTTCGGAGCTGCTCATATATAGTAGAATTTAGTGACTCTGTGAGGAGCATGAAGGGGAAATCATCCGTTCTGGAGAGTAATGGACTGGATTGGCAATCATGGTATTCGCTCAAGTGTCCAATTATTGAGAAGTGACTTAAATCCCCACTGACTTCTCTATAGAACGGTCCGTGTTCAGAGGACGACTGCAGGCGGCAGCAGGCAGAGGACTATGAAGGGAAAAGGAGAAAAGGTCCAAAAATGCAGCTGGTTCACAGCAAAGCAAATCCCCCCCCAAAAGGTTGTTCACAAGAAATACAATTAGAAAAACATTCACAAGGGGAAAAAAACAGGAACTCACAATGAGAAATGAGGAACCGACAAAGGAAACACATGCACAAGGAGAGCAGGGGATTAAACACAGGTGGAACTAATCAGGACGGAGCAGACGGAAAAAGCCCAAATGTAGAAAGTAAAACCAGACAGGACACGTAAGGCAAGTATATCAAGATAAAGCAGGAACACACTAAACAAAGGAATGAAAGGAGGAACAATATGTTCCACACAGTCAAATATTCTCTCAAAAGGGACCTGATCATAATTGGTCTAGGTGCAGCGTTAATAAATGTGGTTATGATTGAATAGTACAGAAGGTTTCATGGATGATAAGGAGCTCTCAGCTGCTTTTACATGCATGCATCATGAGGAAAAATGAACAAGAACACAATTTATGGGCAATGTTAGCTTCTTCTCTTTAATGCAAGTGTTTCTTACATTGTCTTTTTTTTTTGTTACAGTATAATTATTTGATAATCTTCTCATACTCTCCAGATAAAAGTGATTATTTTGTTGGAATGCAATAACTGAAATAAACATTGAGTCTCTCAAATAATACGATAGTGTAATAAAAGGATTCACAGCAACACATAATTGATACACAACCAGAGTGCCAGTACATTGTAAAGTAGTGTCTCCTGTGATTATGATAATCAGGCAGTTGCTCAGTTTCATTCCAAAACTTTGGAAACAGAATTGAGTTTACTGGGAATTTCGACCATGCGGAAATTATTTCTGCCTCACGTCTCGTGTATTTCTTATTCATCATAACAGCATGATTAGCAGCCAACTGTGAGAAGACCCAAAATGTAGAGGATCTCTTGTGTGACAGTGCAGTACGCAACCTGATTTCCAGTTGATTTTATTTATTTAAGTCAACTCAAAACAATCTGATAAAATATTCCCATTGGTGAGAGTCTTAGCTGCAGCTTGAATGAATGTCAAGAACACAGATTATTTCTCCTGTATTTGCTCTACAGATAAACATGCTAGTGATTTCGAGTTACCATAAAGGCCACGTAGGGAACATAAAGCTAAAACATTATCTATTTTCAATATGGCCAGCTCTCCTCTATCCTTCCTCTTTTTTGAAATGTGTGTCACACAGCTCTTAATATCTACTGTATGCATTAAATATGGCCATCCTATCACTGATGATAAACACAAAATCCATTTTTATTTATCTCGGATTAAGGTTATGAATCCTTTCCACACACACACACACACACACACAGATCAAATGATAACATGGTGCTGTGAGAAGAAGATCCATCTTATATCTTCAATCTGTGGAGCTTTGGGGATGAAACCAGCTGGACACACGGGTACCACGACCTCAGAAGACTTCATCTCTGCTGAGGCCCGATGCTGATGTTAGCATGGCCTCCGTACTCAAATTTATATTTGTATATAGGCAACAATTGTTTGACTTAAGCGGTTGTCCCGATCAGATCTGGCTGCTGAGCTTCTGGATGGAAAACAGGATCATCTTGGGTTTCGTGATCTGCCACAACGATATGAGTGCAATGTGCAGTGATCTCATCTTTGTGTTTCTCTCAAAGGCTTTGACATGTGAGAAGGAAAACAAATGTGAAGGGGCATCCATCCAGAAGTTGTGACATTTTCAAAAAATGAGCCTGTAGTGGCTGAGAAGAGGCCGAATAATCTAGATTGAGATTACTTCCAATAGATGCCGCTCATACAGGTCATGTCTGTAATTTCATTTTAAAATCTCCTACATTGAGGCTGCATAAAGGTTACGTTGTAATAATGTAAGTCAGGGAAACAAGAAATGTACAATCTTTTTAATCCAATTTCCCACTGTTTTCACACTCCTAGCGATATACACACAGCTTGTTCTACACAGTATGGGTCTAGCCAACCATAATACATTAAGCAATTAATACAACTTTTGAAAATGCTCGTTCTTGGAAAAAATATAATTATCAGAACTTCCATTATATACATTTTATTGAGGTCAATCCCATTTCAGACAGCGTGCAAATCCCTGGTTTTAAATGTGAGGCTGTGATGACACCAAGTGGACACAAAAGGTAAAAACAGCTGCAGGAAGTCGAGTCTTCAATTAACATCAGATCATTCAGGAAAAAGTGTTTTTTTCCCCCCCTTCTTTTCAGGCATCCATCTATTTGTGTCTGTGACCTCATTCTCAACCCATGAGACAGTTTGGCCAGTTGTTTATTTTCTGGCCCCGCCAGCAGGATGTGACAGAGCTGGATTGCTAAACTCTTCCCTCAACATCTGGGTGCAAGATGCCTGACCAGATGAGCCGTGTCTCCACTCCTGTCACCTATTCATCCTTCCTCCCCCCTCCTCCCCGCATGCATTCCTTTCTACTTTCCTCTTTTATCTCCCTTGTCTCCTCACTGCTCCCGCTACTCCCTTGCTTTTTTGGCATTGACCTGTTAAAATGAGTTTTATGCCTGTCAATGGACAATAAACAGTATCTGCTGCTCATATTTATATAAGTGGGATCCATTTCATGAACTCTACGCACAAGCTAATTGAAACGCATTAGTTCAGGGTAGCGAAATAGTACAATTGCAAAAACCTTTCCAAAAAGTTTTGGAAAAGCTTGACATTTGGGGAAATATGATTATTCACTTTCTTTCTGAGAGTTAGAAAAAAAGATCTACACAACTCTTTTGTATGCTAACTAAGTAGCCAGAGTCTCTCACAGTTAGCTTAGCACGTAGCATCCAGCCAAGACAAGGTTTGGTGTAGCCGCCTGCACGACCACACAATGTAGTTTCACACTTTTGTAGATTAGTGAGCTTTAGAGGTGAAGTAGTTACTTTTGGAACGAGCCATGCGAGATGTTTCCCCTGTTTCTTTGTGCTAAGCTAATCTCCTCCTGACGGAGCTTGGCAGATATGTGAGTGGCATGCATTCTTGGAGTTGTTGCTGTCAAAAAACAGTTCATTGGTGTAGCCGCTAGAGTTCCTTCACATTCTCTGCTCACCTTACCCTGAACTCAGATTCATATTGTGTAGTTTTAATATGAAAATGGCAATCTCACATGTAAAACATCATGTACAGCTTGTCAGCACACATCAAAACAGGCCATGTGCTTTAAGAAAAAGTAAAACTTTTTTTACAAAGGTTTTTTACTTTTATTTTCTTGAATTAACCTCTGATCAGTCAGGTGTGCAGAAGCAGAATTTGAACGGTATGAAAACAGTGCAGGGCCGAACTTCCCAGGCAGACTCAAACCGGCTCCTTCTGGATCTGTCCAGACATTTCCTGTCCCCCAGGGATCCAGCGCAGCATCTCATCTGTAAGTATATTACAATAGTGATGTGCACTAAATCCACAGGGCTTTGGTTAACTAAGGGTCTGGAGGAGGTTTTGACAGGCAGCCCCCCCCCCCCCCCCCCCCCCCCCACACACCCCCAACCCCCCCTTCATTCCAGTCCACATTTCAATATGACAGGAATCTTAAATCATAGGATGGTTTTATGGGGGATTTGGACATGGCCAGAGGAAATAGTTTGTATTTCAGAAAGGAATACTCTAATATCCTCTTTATCGTCCATCCTCAGGTCTGGGAGATACATTACCTGATAGTTTTCTCTTCATATTTAACAACACTATATTTTATATGTCTGTATTTTAATAATAATATCAAAGTAGTTTTAATAGTTTTCTGTAATGTTTTACCAATATATACTTTTTAATTCAATAATATGAATACTTTTGGGGTTCAAATAGAGCAGGTATTTCAAGGAAATCCCCATTTCCCTCGTAACTAGTGCAAACTACGTAGTTCTTCCCAGAAAACCCAGGGAATGTATTGTGACATTATTTGGCAACTAAGGACCCATAAAGCATTACACATACTATTTCTAAATCTGGGCTTTCTTGCTCGTTCTTTTGTCATCTTTCAGCAAACAAGCAAGTCTTTGCTACGCAGTTCAGTTTGTAATGCACGTCATATAATGTAAGAAAGTTTTCAACGTTTTGATGACAAAAAGTGGTCATGCGAAACCAATTGAAACTTAAAAGGGAGAAGACTGAACATGTGTGCTTTGCGTGCACAAAATAATGCCTGTGCTGAATTAGCAGCGGTCATAACAATCCCTGCTCTCTCAACACACACGTACTTACATCTTATTTTAGACCACCACTCTATCTGCCTGGCTACTGTTGAATATTCATGGTTACCACATACTATTTGTTGAATGTTTAAAACACGTATTGTGAGGAACAACACGGTGTAAAGTGTGCTGTATCAGTGAAGCCAGAGGCAGAAAGAATGTGTCCTGGTCCATTTCACGCATATGTTACACACATATGTTCACAGCTCTCTCTCCAAGAGGCCCGGGCCCCCCCAGCCGAGAGAAAAAAAAGAGAGCAAGGCAGAGATAGCGAGCGAATAAGAGGGATCTGATCAGAAGCCGGTCTTGGCACCGCTCCCCACCCCGGACCTGAAGCGCGTGGGCCTCTGGCCGGTGGATAGACGGCCGCTTTTGGGACTCGGAGGAGGAAGAGCGGCCAGCTGGAGCGCTAACAGAGTTGTATTGTGAGCTGAGTGACTGACGCCTCGGTGGAGCAGAGACGCAGGCCGATGGGGTGGCCTCTTTCTGGGCCCCACAGGGCCCCTCTGTGCCGGTGCACTCGTGGAAGTGGGTCAGACACAAGAGCACAGCGGAGAGCCATTTGGAGAGTGTTCGCTCAGCGGAGGTACGAGACAAAGAGGCATGGACCCATCGGAGCCTGTGTACAGTGAGCTGGAAGAGAGGCCGGGGCCAGAAGGCTCTGTTCACAGTGTTATTGTGGTCAGATTATCATACGGTTGTGGCTGAATCCAACCATTACTCAAATTAGGAATCGTCTGTCTGCCGCCCATCAATGTCCATTTGGTGGACAAAACTCAGCCTCCCTTTCTTTTTTTAAATTTTACCCAGAAATCTGTTCCCCTCCTGCCACATACAAAGTAATGATTCTCATGATGAGGAGTTTCAACAACATGAAAAAAGCCTCTCTGGAAAAAAAAAAGCACTTCAAAGCAAGAGGCTGTAGCTCTTCTTGCCAGAGGGAGGCAGTGTTCTCATTCAACACACATTAACATTCTTCACAGCATCCATTTTGCCTCCAATTCTCTGCAGCTCTTAAGCTGCAAAATGATCGCCAGCCACATAAGCAGAGAGCAGCTAGTTATCTTGTTATTGATGTGGGCACTTTGAAGAGACAAGGGCAGCCACTTTCTGGCAGGCGGGAGGCCGGAGCACAACAACACAATAAAAGAGAGATCTGAGGGGACAGAAGAATGTGAAGAATGGGCGAGTGAAACCTCCTCCAGAGGACGGACAAAGGCAGTGTCACACTTAAACCTGGAATGAGCTTGGAAACGCCATAAAGTTATGTTAATGAGTGTGTTTCAGGGAAGTCGTGCCCACACGCAGCGACCGAGTTATTGTGCTCGAAGTGTGAGGCGCTCAAACCTGGTCACAATATTTCCGCTTTGGCATCCACGATCCCATGAACACTGAACATGGAAAACGTTTGTGTCAGACTGTGGCTTTAAGGCCCATCCAAGCATCTCTCAAGCACATCATAACAGATTTTATACCTTTGAATAGCTTCAGGAAAGTCACATTCCAGTGTGTTGCAACGTGCGTGTGTGGAGGACTGTTATGCTTTACACATGTCCTGGCAGCCCGTCGGAGCATCATCTGGTTGCCCGCTCTGGAACATGCTTTGTGTTTATCCTCCCACATGCAGCCACAGCGGGGAATCCAGCGCGTTCAACTCAAGCAGAGTTTAAAAGAAGGAAAACGTCTTTTCGCCGAGACCTGGTGACACGCGATGTGGATTTGAGACGAAACAGAGCACACCATCAAGCGCTTGGTCTTGGTAAATACTTTATATGCAATTGTTTCTTGATCTTTGCAAACACTGTATAGAAAACACTTAAGGTAAGACTTTTCAAACATGTAAAGCGCGTCTGAGCTTTCAGACAGACATGACACAGTAATCTACAGCTTTATAAACTCTCTCGCCCCTCTGACATGTCCACACACACACACACGCACACTCACTCGCACGCACACACACACACACACTGCTATCAGGCTCTCCACTTATTATTCACAGTAGGCTTTATAACACTGTTTCTGTATCGTATGATGGTTCTCAACATTTTTTTATTATTTAAAATAGCTATCAACATTTATGCTGTAATATTCTGAAAGTGATACATTTGTATTTACATAAGCTTATTGAGCAATATTCAAATACAATGTGTGTGTGTGTGTGTGTGTGTGTGTGTGTGTGTGTGTACATTACTGTGGGGCTGCGGGCATGGTTAGCGCGCCGGCGGCACGAGAGAGGGAGGGGAGAAAAGGGAGGGGGGGGAGTATGCGTGTGTGCTTCCCTCCACTGTAGCAGTGGGAGGAGGGAAGCACACACGCATACAACACTTCTCGTACGGGTTCCATCGGTTCTTTATTGCAGGCTTTGGACACAACACTCATGTTACTCCCGTCTCACCGATCTCCCCCCCCGACTGACTACCCAGCCGGGCTTAAATTGCCTGGTCCACTCATTGGAATCAGCTGTGGCGTATTAGCCACAGCTGATTCGAGTGTTTTCTCCCCTCCCTCTCTCGTGCCGCCGGCGCGCTAACCACGCCCGCAGCCCCACAATTACGTATAAGTGTATGTAGGTGTGTATATTTGAGTGTGTGCTGACCAGAGCCACCTGATCATTCTGATTGGGTCACTGACCGAAGACCATTTCCACCGATAGCGCCCAGTCTGTTCGATACAGTCCAGTTAGAAGAAGAAGAAGAAGAAGAAGAAGAAGAAGAAGAAGCGTGGAGCTCTGATGAGCTTTCGTCCCACAGTGGAGCCTCGATGCAGAGCAGAGTGAAGCTGGCTCGCCGACTGTCCCTCACAGCTCGCCTGCGATAGCGCGAGGAGTTCATGGGAGAATGAAGCGACCGGCGATGGAGCGAGGCGTTCACAGCACGTTGGACTCATCGTACATTCAGCAGAGGCCAGGAGGCGTCAGTCTCTATCTCGGACGGCTGTGTGTCAGTGTCCTCCATCCTCAGTGACGGGCACATTCAGACCCTCGTGTTTCTAATTTCGTAAGAGATAAAAAGTAAGAAAACGTGGCAAATGGTCACAGTACCATGTCTTGATTTTAAAACGCCTCCTTGAGCATCGGGAGCGGATGCTTCCGGGGCGATGAGAAGTCTTCCAGCTCATCATTTCATACCGCCCTCCCCCTAATCCTCCTCCTCCATTCACCTTTTCACTTTCACACACAGAAATGCAAACACTCACGTGTACATTCATATACACAAAAGTACAGAAGTAAGCAATTACACCTACACACACACACAGAAAGAAAGAAAAAGGTTGGCGCGCACACACGGCCACACACACACACACACACACACACACACACACACACACACACACACACACACAGGGACCTGGGTAAGAGACCAAACATAATCACACATAATCGCACATAATCTGACAGGCAGAATCCAGCCTGAATTTTGGTATACTCAAAACAGAAGTGGATGATTAAGGTGTCGCGGACTGGCCCAGGCGTCCAGCCCAGTGAGAACTTCTAAAATGTAACATCGATGTAGCACCTATATTCTCCCAGGGGCCGTACCAATACTCTGAATCTTTAAGTACCCTATTAAACAGAGACCGCGGTAGAAGCTCGGGCAAAATTGTCCACATGAGTAACAGCCATGCTGGCAAATAATTTCGGGGTTGGACTAAGGTACCATAGTGATGATATGAATAGTGCTTAAAGGCTTTTCTTTCACATCCTCATTTGCTATTACCAAGGTCGAAGGCATTGTAACAGAGATCCACATAATTAAACATCGAAAAGAATTTATGTGCTCCAACAGTCTCATAAACTCTGGGTTGGGACCCCGAAATAAGTCACGGGCCTATTTCTGCTGGGTCCCTCCATGGCAAGAGTAGCAATAGGTTGTCATGAGCTGGGGTCAGAAGAACAGGGACTAAACTCTGTTTGTTTCCTGGGTGAAAAGCTTCAGAACCACAAACAGAGTCGCTGCTGAGTGCAGGAGTGACACAGTGGTTGAAGATGAAGACGGAAAAGGTCGAGTCAATCTCTGGAGGGCGTTTACCGAGGTGCTTGAAAAGGACCCCGTGGGTCTTTGAGGGCCATTCATTCAAAGTGGCAGCACTTTGATATCCCTGGATGTAAATGTCGGCCTTTTGTAACTCCTTTTTTCACACGCCTTCCCTTTACAGTATTTAAAAGCTACTTCATTATACTGGACGTGTTGGTTCACAGGGTCAGTTTATTTTGTTCCAAATTGGCAACAGAAAGGGTCGTCGGGGGGAGAATGAGAGAGAGAGAGAGCAGGTAGTCTGTCCATCCTTCCAGCGACCCCTCGCTCTGTTAGGATGGGCATCGGGAGTTTAGGCCAGTTCCAGTTCAACCGTCGTCAGGGGTCGAGTCATCAGGGGTGGACGAGTCCTCGGCGAAGTCGTCCGACGAGCCGCTCTTGTGGATGCGGCCGTCGCTGCGCATGCTGTGGAAAGTCTTGCGGAAAGCCTCCATCATCGAGTGCGCCAGCTTCTTGGCCTCGAGCTTGCTCTCGCACTCCACGGCGTGGCAGTCCATCTGGAAGGACAGGTCGTCGTTGATCTCCCGGTAGATCCAGGCGAACACGTTGGGGCTGCCGCTGTGGTCGGCCGTGCAGTAAGCGATCCGTGCCACCTGGTAGGTGTCCATGGTCACAGAGGCCTCGCCGTGCTCATCCAGGTGGTGGAGACGCACCTGGAAGGGACGGATCTCCAGCAGGGAGTTGCCTTCGGGGTAGATGCCCTGCTGCTGGGCGAGGGCGCGAGCCTCCACCAGACCCACCACTGCCGACTCGGTGCAGCCCGACAGAAACTGGGTCCCGGAGATCGTCACTTTTCCCAGGTAGGCCACCTGTAGGAAGACACAGACAGATAGTATTAGACTTGTCTTTTCCACAACGCCAGGTTTAACAAACTACCGTAGAATTATAACAATGATACTCCTCCCTGTCATAGTGAAAGAGGTACTATATATAAAGCATTTTTCTTGACAAAGTTACAAGGAGAAGACACAGGGACAATAATAAACTCTAAATAAGTATAAGGGAAAACAATATTGTTTTAAGAAACAATTTGAAAGATGTTACAGATGTAGCCTGTCCAAGCTCAATGAGCAGAGTATTACAAAGTCTGGGGACTTAAATTACAAAAGGCCAGTCACCTTCCCTCGCCAGCCGAGGACTATGGGAACCTGTAGGGCACAAAAATGACTTCGTTTGAGAGGTCTGACTGAGCCGAGAGACGCAAATTGAAAACAACAGTGGGCCAAGAATAGTCCCCTGAGGAACACCACAATTAAACTGGACATTCAGGTGAAAGAATAGGGGTGAATTGGCTTTTATATTAGTATCTATAGAAAGGAACATTCACCCATCAACCTCAACAGTTCTGTAAAGAATCAATTTGTGCTTGTTCAGCAAGAGTGGACCCATTTCCATTTTAAGTCACCTCATACGGTAATTGTTCCTCTTTTCATATACATCTTTAGGTTGATCAACCTAAAAAAGAACTGGGGTGCATTAAGTCTCTCTGTAATAATAATAGCAGCCTTTTCTGATTTCAGCCTTTCTGTGGTAACTGTGCTGACATGAAGAGGGATGTTGCTTTGCTATTTCCCAAAGAGAGGAAAAGAAAAAACGCTGTAGCTGCAACAAGGGCCATAGAATACAATATAATGACACTGCATACCAGAAGAGCGATAGACTGAGGAGATAAAGAGGGAGAGGAGAGAGAGTTAAGAAGTGAACAAAGCTGGAGTTTTCTATGGGAACGGGGGCCAATCCAAGAGCGCTCCAGCAATAATGGCTGACTTGTGCGCGTTCTCTACATGGTGTTCTTCATAGCTCTATAAAAACACACAGACGAGGAGCCTGCTTCGAGTCAGTGTTCATACCGGGCCGGGGGAACACATGGCTGCAGATGACATGAGTGCAATGATAAGCGTGAATACTGAAAGGAGAGATGTGTATCATGCAACAGTCTGGATCATTTATAAAAGATGTGACCTGCTTCCTTCACGTCTCAATGCACGCATGTCAATGTCAAGCCAGTCGGAGGTTTTCGAGAACGCTATTCCCTTCAGAAATGTTCACTATTGCACACAAGTCTTTTTGATTCGCTGATTTATTATTCGACAACAGCAACGGTCAACCCGAGCAGATCAACAGATACCGATGCAAGACAGACATAAGGCACCAGAAAATGATACAAAGCAGGCGCTATGGTCTCGTTTTAACCAACACCTGATCGGACTACGAACTCTGCTTTCAGTTTTGTTTAGTCTGCAACTGTTAAGTCTACCTGCCCTCGTTTACTGCTATGACTTTCACTGAATGGGATCTTTCAGGGTAAGCATGGAGAACAGGCAGCCAGTCACTCAGACCAGTCTCTTGGCTGGACAGGCAGTTACGTCTTATGTAGGGCAGGTGTAGCATTTACCATTAAGCTGCAAAAATAATGTAAAAAGCTGACACAGGCACCAATTTCTTTGGAAAAGATGCCCTGAAATTGAAGTAAAATGTAGTGCCTTGCCAACATATTTTGTAAAGTGATGTGCACACAAAACCGCTTAATTACCAACAAACACGTGCATGAGAAAAATCAAAATCAAAAGGAAATAAAAGTGATGGAGAAATAGAGGGGTGAAAGCGGGAGCTAATGAGAAATAGAAAGCAAAAAACATTCTTTCCAAAAGTTGGATGAGAAGATAAATATCAATTGCTAGGTTATGTATGTCGCTAGAAAAAAATACATGGTTAGCCTAACTTAGCATAAAGACAAGAAGCAGGAAGAAACAGCCAGCATGGCTGTCCAAAGATTTTAATAAATACATGCGTCAACACCACTAACGCTCACTTATTACATTACAGAAATGTTTGTGGTTTTAGGGGTAGTTACATACCTATTTAAAAGCCAATTTATGAATTATAAGACACGTTATGAAGCCTGTAAGCTACATATTAGCAACACAAGCAACAATATGATATAATGCCAACATCAGAGATGATAGTGTGAGAGGTAGCAGTCACAAGACAGATTTGGAGGTGAATCTACTCTAAAGTAGCATACCAGTGTTTTTTAATATATATATATATATATAAAAAACACTGGTATGCTACGACTATGGTGGACTCTGGTCAACCCT
Organism: Cottus gobio; assembly: GCA_023566465.1. Lineage (NCBI taxonomy): Eukaryota > Metazoa > Chordata > Actinopteri > Perciformes > Cottidae > Cottus > Cottus gobio. The sequence goes on along the minus strand of CM042220.1, from coordinate 20,298,509 downwards.
GATTACAGCGCACCATGACATGGATTCCTAGTCCCCGATTGGCAACAGTAAGGGATCCAGGAGGTGAAAGCAGCTGCCTCCTCAGCCTTGTTTTCATTAGTGGTGACCGCAAGGGTGGGACATGCAGCCTTTGCACCCGATCCATCATTTAGCCGAGTACCACAGGTCTGCAGGAGCAGCCTGGAGGCAGGGCGGTTTGCTCGTCGACCACACCGACACCGTCTCGCAGCCAAAAGGCGGTCAGTCACTCAGCAAGCCAACAAATCCAAAGACTACGCCAAGATAAATCAACCATCCACAGTTTGTGTGTCAAACAGCAAGAAAGAGTCATTGTGCACTTCTTTTTTCTGCCTCTCCTATTTTGATATTGAGTTACTTGTTTAAACTGCGATCGCCTCTACTGATTGCTTGCTTCCTAGCTGAATGGCGGCTGACTGCGTTGCCAGGTTTTATTCTCTTTCAGCAGCTGGGAGCAGGCCAAAACACAAAAAGGTGGTTAATGTTTTCTCACAATCTATACATGTCTGCTCTGCCGTCTCTGGTGTGAGACAATTAGGAAGTGATCTAGTTAATGTACCAGGTTAAAAAAACTATGTTCACAACTTGGGAAAAATGGGCAAGATGAAGAGTTGCAGCAGCTTGATATTCAGTCTGATGTTGCTTTCTTTTCTGCAAGGGAGATATTTGTTTTTTTCCTGAAACCAGTCATTAGTGACTGGCGTACACACTACAGTCGTAAATGTACAATAAACACAGAAAGCAAAAAAAAACTTTCGCTGATCATCCAAAGGAAATATTAAGGAAAGTAAAAATGAAAAAGAGACAAACATAGTCGAGAGGTCAAGAGCGCATGAAGAGAAGGATGATGGTTGAGTCCAAAAGCGAAAATGTACATCTTTGATAAAGACCTAAACACACTGGCCGGATTTTGCGCATTTGGACAATTTTAACTGTTTGGGCTGAACGTTGAATGTCTTTCTAAGTATCCACATTCCAGACAAGAGAGAAAATGAAATAAACCGTTATAAAACCGCTAGGTGTGTGTGTAAAGATAAGCGAGGAGACAGTGAAGAGGACACCAGACTGAGCAAACATTTAGAGTTTGTTTCCTCAAAGCAAACATGCAGCTGAAGAGGAAATTGTTACATATTCGGAGCAGAAAGATGAGGGACAGATTGAAATTGTAAAAAAAAAAAAACTGCATATAAGGCTTTTCATAAAAGAAAAAAAGATACACCAATAAAAACTCTGGACTTGGCTGACTTTCTTTGGTTTGCCGTTTTTGAATCAGCCATTTCGACAGTACGGACATTATTCCCTTCAGGGCGAAGACACGGAGCCTATTTACGCCTGGTATTAAACTGTGGTCTGTAGGAGAACACAGCATCTCTATAAGGAAAGCCGAATGTTTGAACACACAGACGCACTAAATGTGAAACTAAATGTGGAGTTTATTTGGTTTGGGTGCCGATTGATGCCGATGGATAGACAAAACATGTGCACAGGTCCAACTTTCATGCCAAATAAGCATTAGTAGATTGCCATTATTCCAGAAATATATGTTCAAATCTATTCATGGTTTTCACATGTAAATTATATTGGACACAAATGACAGCTGTGACTCACGGTTGTTGTGTCATTAACGTGTTGGTTTGCTAAAAAGCAGCAAAACCTACTGTTAATCCAATCCGTGTGAAGAACACTGGCACGGTTTGGCCGTTGGGCAGAACCACCGTGACCGGAGGCAGAAATACCAGTGCTGACATCACGGACATGAACTAGATCATTGTGCTCCCTGGACCCAACAAGACGCTCAATATGAGGCCGCGGTGAAGAGTGACGGTGCTGTAAAACTACACAGGTACCATTGAAATAAACACATGTAATATATGTATATACTGTACATATAACCCGAGGGACAATCCGCTGACCCAGCACCTTGCATGGATGTTTTTTGTTGAGGTTGTAGAGTTGTAATAATGTATTATGACTTACACTTGTTAAAAAATAATGTCTACGTGTAAATTACAAAAATATTAATATGGGATATTAATGAAGTATTATGAAGATGTGTATTGTAACATAGTAGAAAGTCACTGTGGGTTTTTATCAATGAGAAGTAGTTCCGGTATGAATGGAATGTATTTGCATGCCGATAGTGTAACTTTCCCTTTAAGGGGGGACAGGACTATTTTGTTGGTTTCACGGGAGGGCGGACTGAGAGAGTAAAAACACCTGAAGCTGAAAGGTGAGGGAGTGTGATTGGGCCGAAGGATCACTCCGCCGCTGTGAAACTTAGCATGCAGTGAAACTAACCAATGAGAGGCGAGTGTGCCCAGTGTTTACTAATTAAACCATTCGCAAACATTTGTTTGGGGTTCATTAGCTTTAGCCTAAACAGCTAACCAATGCAGTGAAGCTGTAAATGGTCTGTGGAGACTAAACACTGGTACAACCTCGATCCTGAATGTTGTGCTGCATCACCTTTGACCTATTTTTTAATTAAATCCGTTTTCTGCATTTGGGACTTCTCTTCGCACGATCGCACAAAGGTTTTAAAACTTAACAAGGTGTTGCTTTCCTTCGTGGGAAAACACAAACAATAGACGGGGTCTGAAGCAGCAGTGATGTCCTTATTACAATATTACTTCACCCGTGACATCCTTCAGTCAGGTCGACCCCATAGAGGTCGAGTAAACCTTAGAAATACACACACGTGCTCCTGCTGCCATCTATTGTGAAAGAAAGTCCGTCACACTGAATTAACCTCCACTAGCATCACAAGAGATTACTATATTGTCATGAAGCAAAACCTAAGGGACCCTTTTGGGAAGGTATTGTTGAGACTGTCAGAGAGTTGATGGATCACAAAACATGAGCTGCTGTCAGGAAGAGGCAGCGTCAGTGACAGTGATCGGCTGGACAGTCGTAATAAATCATCTGTATGATGCAATATCAAAGAAAACTATTTATTTCCAGTCAGAGGGGAACAGGAACAATGTAATGCACAGGAGGGGGCAAGCAGCGCTGACTCTTAAACATGATGTCTTTGATTGTCCCAAATAATTCACACGGCAAAGTTCTAAAATGATAAACTACACAACAAATCAGATTTTCTACTTCTGCGGTTTGTGCAGGGCAGACAGACATTTGTTTATTTACCGTTTTTACTTTCATTGCAGTAAATACTTGCCAATCTTGTGAAGTAGGGATATTCTGAAATGGCAGGGAGATAGAAGCGCATGGAAACTACCTCAAAAAAGAAAAACTTGAAAGCAGTATAAAAGGCAGACAATCTGGCAGACAACAGCAGGAATATGGCCAAGCAGACCCGACATGTGTTATGAAATCTGACTTAAGATGGAGAAGTTGCTTTGATACTCGGTTGAAAACTGTTGAGACTTCAAACCAAACCCTCGGATAGAATAACACTGAACAAACACCACTACTGCCGGAGCTGTGCGATACATTGTCTATATCGTGTTTTGGTTTGTCTGCAAACATTCTGGAAGATTTGACGCCAGCGAGGTATGCGGATAATCATATCAAAACAGAAAGCCCGCATTTTAAAAACGAGCTTCTGACTGCAGCCGAATACCTGAATGAAACACAAGGCCTCGAAGCTCGGGCTAGTGGGGGACCTTCAACGGCTCCGGTGCGTGAACGCATCAGGATGCCTTCCAGAAGGTACGAATCCCAGGTTTTTCATTTGCAACAATGAAGAGACGAAATCATCTTGAATTCGGAGAAGGTGTCGTGATTCAGGTCGGCCGGCGCAGCAGCGAGCTGCGGTCCAAACCACACCGACGCCTGCATGAGTCAGAGCACTCGAGCTCGGACTAAAACCGATACGTCGGCCCGTCCGTCCCAGACCTGAACGCGTCTATTGTTCTCCGCTCTGGCGAGTCAGCCAGGCGGCTTAAATCATTCCAGAGGTCTACGGAGTCCGCCCCTTTGTTTGAGCTCTCCATGTGTTTCTCTTCTTTCTCCCCCATCTCTGAATGTCTGTTGTCTTATCTCTCCTCGACTCTCTACCGCCTCTTTCACCAGTTTCACTCCCGGCATCTGTTTTCTCCCCGCTCCCCGTCGCCTCGACTCTATCCTCACATCCCCTCAGATAACTGTGAACATTTTTACCACGCCGAACGTAAAAAACAAATATTGATTCCATATGAAGCAATACGGAGACAGAAGTACAGATCGGATCCAGGAACGACGGCCTTGGGGGGGCTGCGAGGGGGGAACGCTGCGAAATGAAATGGAGCAAACATTGACAGAAACACAGAGAGATGGCAGGGAAGTGGAAACTTAAACTACCCACTGGGTATCTGCTGCAGACAAGAAACTCTGTGTACGTGTACCTGCTCTGTAGGACACGGGCAAAAACAGAAGAGATGGAGTCCAAGTGTTTGTGCATGTGAGACCGAGAGGGGAGGAGCGTGCTTAAACATTTGCATGTGTGGTGAGACATGTGGCCGCCATTACCGACTATGTTTATGTAAGATATTCCTATTCTATTCTCTCTCTCTATTATATTGGGGAACTCTCTGACCTGCGAGCTAAAGCCATTGGTAGACTGGTTCTTGGTCGCCTCGCTGACTTGTCTCTGTGTCCTGGAAGAAGTTGAAGGGAACAATTTTGGGAAACACGCTTATTTGCTTCCTTGTGGAGAGTTAGATGAGGAGATGGAAGCCACTCAAATGTCTGCAGGCCGTGCTTATGAAGCTACTGGCAGCAGCTGGCTACATTAGTTTAGCACAAAGACCGAAAACAAGTAGAAACAGCTAACCTGGCTCTGTTCACAAACCCACTTACCAGCATCTCTTAAGACCTCTAAATAACTGGTTTTATCTTGCATAACCTGTACAAAAAGAAGTTATGCAGCTTTGTAGATCATAATTGGGGGGTAATGAAGAGGAAACAGTTAAATAGTTGCATAAAAAATGACCTATATCCACTGAAATGTGGATAATAAATGGATATGACAAAGTTAACATTGTAATAGTAGTTCAAACAGTAAAGCACACACCTACCCTCTCGCACAAACACCCCTCTGTGGCTGAACTGCTCATAATAACCTCTTCTCTGGGTTTACAAATAGATATTGCTCTATTTAAAAAAAAAAAAAAGAAAAGGTTGTGAGTGATTGCTCTAGTTCAGAAGGTCTCAGTCCATCTGTATTAGAGACCTGTATGGAAACCCTCAGGGAGGTTGTGCGAATACGTCCAGTATCCATGCTGGATGATTCAGTTGTCTCTGCATTGCAAAGGAGTCTGCGACTCATTAAAAGCATAAACTATACTGTCGGACATCCGTGCCAACAGTCCATACGCCGCCACCGCCTTTAAGCGCATGCCAGCAAAAATGCGCTCTGCGCTTCATGATAAACGAGGCAAACAGATTTGAACGTTCACTTTTTTTTTTGATGAGTCACAAACCCAACGATGCCTGAAAAACCCACAACGATGGCATGACAAAGGAGAAGCAGACATACATACAGGGAGGGCAGAAGAAGGGGGAGACGGAGAGAGAAAGTTATTGTTGTAAACAGATCGAGGAGCGAGGCCGATGGAAAGCAAAGGAGGACAGAAGAAAGTGAGGGATGCACAGAGGGAGACAGAGAAAACATCCGCAGCGCAGCAAGCGAGCCTGTGGGAAGAGAGACAGGAGCATCCTGGTCCCCACACACACACACACACACACACACACACACACACACACACACACACACACACCGTCTATGTGTCCGTCTGTGTCGCTGTATTTGTGTGTAACCACAAAGGCATGCATGTGTGTATGAGAGGTGCAGAGCTTGGGCAGCTGTGCTGCTGGAGCCACAGCTGGTTCGGCTATCAGCAGAGAAAGGAGCAGAGGGGATGGGAAGAAAAGAGGAGGAGGTATGGGAAAAGGAGGAGGAGGAAGAGAGAGGAATCTGTGAGGAGATACCTGTCCCTACAGAGAGGCTTTGGGAACATGGAAAAAGAAGAAGAAAGGGGAAGAGATGACAGGAAGAGGGACGGAGAGCGAACAAGGAGGCACTTGTTGAGGAGAGCGGTCGGGTCCCGTTGGATCTGATCTGGGAACAGACTGTGATGTGAAGGTACAAAACAGTCAGCTACACTTCTGGAACTCATTGTTTCAGCATTAGGCACTTTCCCAGACGCCGGTCCAAGGACACCGTGGTGGTGCCGACAAAACAAACAGTCCATCTCTCGATATGCGTCTGTTTTCCTATTTGCCCCTCATGGAGCAGTAAAAGTGTGTGTTCTTTTTCCAAATGGCACGAGAGGAGATGTCAGTGTGAAAATACGGTTGTTTTTGTTCGTGACTAAATGCCTGACTATTTGGAAACATATGGGACTTGTATCTGGCAGTGGTGATCGTGTGTCGTTTGCCAAAAGTAAAAGAAATACCTGGTATCATCAGCGTGCGGAAGGAAGCTCGGAACTCAGTGGCCTATGGCAAGTTTATGCTGATCAACATTTGAGCATATTCATGTAGTCATAAGGCGTACAAGCCTTTTTTTTTAATTAATTGTTCAACATTGATGCTCATTCACATTCTTGCCAATCGATACCACTCATGTCTGTACAGTAAATATGAAGCCTTAGCTTGGGTTAGCTTTGCTTAGCACAAAGACTGGAAACAGCTAGCTTGGCTAGAAACCTACTGACCAGCACCGATACATCTCACTAATTAACTGGTTGGTTTAATCCATTTTTGCTGATGGGATGGGGCGTTATATTTAACTGCGGACGCTTCTAGAAGTTACTGGTCAAGAAACAGTCCAAGCCAGCCATTTCCAGTTTTTATGCTAAGCTTCATGTCTCCTAGCTGCAGCTTTTTTGTAGTGTAAAGGAATAAAATAAGAACATATTCCACTTTATGCATTGGGTGAAATAATATTATGAATTTGTATACAAAAAAGTGAAACATGATTGGATTTTGTAACATCCAAAATATCAATAAATGTATAGTGCCGACCCCGAACATACAGCGATGTACCATGACACTGATGGAGACAGTTGCTGAGCTAATATACAAGCGATACAGCGTCCTGTACAGATGAAACACAAGCGTCCCACTGTCAGAGGTGGAGGTTATCCTGGTGTTCTCCCCCAGGAGGCCCCTGCGTCTGGATCCCCCAGCATAACTGGGAATGCACAGCTTGGGAATGCAGCATTCCTGAAGAGGTTGTTAACATTCCTCTCAACGTATTGAATCAGCACAGTGCAGCTGGCTCCGCTTGCCACGGCATGCAAAGATGGAGGAGGGTTTTTTCTCTTTTTTTTTAAAAAAGTGCTGTTGTGCGGTGAGATGACGATTGTGTGTGTGTGTGTGTGTGTGTGTGTGTGTGTGTGTGTGTTTGTAAGTAAACAGAGACTGAGTGTTTCCCTGTAAGTCAAGACAAGAGCACCTCAGTGTATATGAAAGAAGCTTTCACATTCCCAGCCCCTTCCATACATATGGTTAGATTCTTCATACTTCAATAATTGGTCTCAGCTTAAACATTAACTTTCCACTTTAGCGACACTGGTGGAGTTGCTTTTTCTATTCCTGGCTACAAAATATGGCACAAAAAAGTGCAATGCAAACGCAAAAAAAAAAGTGTATAAAAGACCTTTTGGTCAACGTAAATGCAAATACTGTAACTGCCGAGCATGAGCGCTGCACCAGGCCCGCCGGGATCGGCCTACCGAGCACGTGGTGGTTCATCGAGCGAACACAGAGAGCGTTTTGTGCAACACTGCAAAGATGTTGTAGGAGGCCGAGCACACACACAGACTCATACCAGAGACACGTCATGTGTTTATCGGGCCATCGTGATTCTGGTCACACCAGTGTAAACACAGAACATTTTAGTGGCACTGGAAGGGTCCAACTCCAACGCATGAGGAAGAAACACAAGAAAGTGCTTGTGCTCCGGAGCGCAGTGGAAGTTACTTTGGGAATGTTTTGAATGGCTGACTCCCACCGTGGAGATAACAGCGAGGGCGTTGAAGGCTACAACCTCGAGGCGGCTTCGTGTCTCACTGATCGGTGCCGGGGTCGATCACCGAACTGCTGCCCGGTCCGGCTCCTCCACTGACGAGTGACGGAGCCAACAGAGGAGACGCACTAGTTAACCTGGACCTGGACCCAGACACACACACATTTCACTTCTTCGATTTGTGCTTTCTGTACAAAGAAATTACCAAACATCTGCACATTCTACTTTTTCTTTTTAATGTTTTTATATTTATCTTGCTTATTGTAAATGTGTATTTATGTAAATCAAGAGCTACGTGTAACCGGAAGGAGTGTAAACACACATGGCCAATAAAGCTGATTCTGATTCTGATTTCAGTATTTCCTTTCACATTTGATTGTCATGTCGAGGACATTTCTTTCAAGTCTTCAGACCCAACTGAGGCTGACTCAATTGACGTCACTTGAGGCCATTCATCAGACTCTCTGTAGCCACCAAAGGCATTAGCCAACTTTGCGCACATTATGCCATAGAAGGCCTTCTCCAGAGGTCTTGAAACACACTATGAGGTGTAGAGAGTTCCTCGTTTAGCAGGGAATAATCTGGGAATGTTTGTTCATTATCAAAGGTGACAAAGCAAGCTGACATCAACCATTCTGTCCTGCCTAAATCTCAAGACACACACATATATATATATAAAAAGGGAAAATCACTGATACAGAGGCTCCATTAGACACAAACCCAGACATGCACACATTCCTCAGAGAACTGGGAGCACCGGTCATCTCGCTCCGGCTGCTTATCATCTAAATGTCATCACTGTGCGTTCTGTTCTCTGTTCACTGGAGCAGACGGTACGTCCAGCTCACTCCAGCTCACTCCAGCTCACTCCAGCTCACTCCCTGACATCGGAATACCGAGTCCAGAGACGAGCAGCCTCTCTGCCTGAGCGATTAGCTGAAGACACGGTAGTGTACGTGACGTCGGTGTGGGAGCAGATGTCGGAGACGCAGTGCTGACTGTCGTTTTCACAGCAGACATTTGGTCTTGCCATAACAGGAAAGGTGTGATTGGCAACGTTAGCTAAGCTCTGTTCTAGCCATTACTATGATTTTACACTTACACTTTTCCTCCTGTGACAGAGGCACTTTGGTAACGTTCTGTCAACACTCATTAGCCTAATCGCTGACAATCACATCTAAAAGGCAGATCCAGGGTGCAAAGCGCTGTTTTTTACCTTTCTGTCTTTCTGTTTTTTCTCGGTGTGATCCCAAACGGTTTTAAAATCTAGAAAAGAAAACTTATATAAAGAAACATAGGAGCAACTGATCCCATTTCTAAGGGCTGATAGCAAGACATCATTTAAAATGAACAGAGATTAGTCTACAAATCCACAATTTAGCTCCCTATACCTGTAAGGTAAACATTTTGGAATTTGAAAAAGTCTTGGTGTTAAAGCTAGAGTTAGTAATCTTGATTAAGCCAGAGTTGTCAAATCTTTTCCAATTAAAAGACTCCAAAAGTTGCCAAGTCAGCCTTTTGCCCTCAGTCCTCTCTCCAAAGCCAATCCCTAAATGATCATAATAACATAAAATATGAAAATGTCTGTTTTAGTAATCACAGCTGCCAGGCTGGCAACTTGTGAAAGACTCTGGTGAGTGTAGGATCTGCACAGGTAGAGAGGGAGGCAGGTACGCCTGAAGGAGATGATGAACGGGCTTAATACAGAGTGCCATAGATGTTTTTCTGCTTTAAATATTGAAGTGCAAGACATTTAAATTTAGAGATTAATTAACAGAAACAAAACTAAAATGTTCAGCCGATCTGCTAATTGACTCATTGTTGCAGCTCTACTCTTCAACAACTTCAACACAAATAAGATCCTTTAGTAGCAGATTGGAAAAGGGAGATTCTGGTGGATGACTGCTTGTTTCCACTCCACATACCCATGATAACACTTCTCCAGTTTACTCAACGTCTCACCACTGGGCTGCTGCGAAATGTGGACGTGCATCAGACACTTGTGTGCTCATTTACTGTGTGCAAGGCAGGCATGGCCATGAAAAAGCATGCACTCATATGAAGTCTGACGAGACAAGAGCAGAGACGAAGTCAACGCATTCCTTCGTCAGAGACGTGTGAAGAGTGAAAGTATGAACCTACAGTGATTATACACTTCTTAAGCATCTTAGTATCTTTTATACTCTTGGAAAGTAAAGACAAGACTAAATTCAAACAAATCAAAAACCCAAATCCCAAGTTTTTGGACACCAAAGTAATTTCATCATTTGTCATTAAGTATGACTTTGGATCCGTTATGCTGTGAAGCGCATTGAGGCATTTTTTTCTCAATGGATGTGAAGTGGACTGCTTTGACAGCAGCAGGCCAAACAGGGCAATGAGAGGTGGCCTTTCATCCTTGCTAGCTGTTAGCTTTGGCAGAGGGACAGCCGGCCTCAGCCTGCCTGTGAGCGGGGATCACGACTGGGGGCTGGGAGAGGCCGAGGGGGGCAGAGAGGAGGGGGAAATTGAAGAGAGGGGATTATGAAACATTGCACGAGCATAAGAAGTGGTAGCATATTGTATCGTAGCATAGAAAAGCCAAGCAGGGAGACTGGGTTCCCACTACCAATACAGTGTTTGTTCACGCATTGTGCAGCGTACTGTGCTTCCACCTTAAAAGAAGCGTGCTATCTAAATAATGTTTGCTTGAAGAGAAAGTGACGTCTCTCGGAGGTCTAACAGCAGAAGCACAGGGGCAGAGCCAGGTGGGCAGACAGATGTGCAGACAGGCAGGTAGTGACTCAGACAGGAAGTTACACAAGGCAGGCAGACTCGCATATAAGGAGGCCGCGGACAGATGAGGGAAATGGATTTTTTTTTTTTGGTGTTCCCGGTATTCTGCTGAATAGCTGTAGTGGTATCCATGGCGACGTTCTCGGAAATGCCGGAGTACAGAAGAGGAGCCGAGTCGGCACTGAGTGGATGCCGGGATTCGGAGACACCAAGTCCAGATGAGGTGTTATCTTCACTGGTGTGTCTGTGGGGTTTAAGCTGGGGATGCAGTGGAAATAGACGTGTGCTGTAACAATGGCAGGCGGGATAACAGCTGTCTTTAGGAGACACGAGGATGAGGGAGAGGAGCAGGTGCAACGCTTTGTAGTAAACGAGGCATCGGCTTAACGATGTCACACCATGAGGAGGGTTTTGTTCATTTGAAACAAAGCTGTCATCTGTCGGCTCACCACAGACAGTATGACCTGACCCCCCCCCCCCCCCCCCCACACACACACACACACACACACACACACTCCTCATCGCCCCTCCCCCATCCTACATATCAACTTATTTCTCTTTCCCGGCAGACAAAACTTCCCTGTTCTTCCAGTAAGGTCATCCCACTGACTTTCACTTCACTGTTCCTGATTCAACTTTTGGGGAGAAAATGAAGACTCAGCACTTTTGGCTTTCAGTTTTATAGTGACTGCTTTTACATGATAATGTGTCTGTGTGTTAGCTCTTGTGTACAGAGAACCAACAAACTCAGACCAACAAAACACATGTGTGTTCCTTTGCAATCATTTTAAGAGGGAATTGTTTTTTTTGTTTTTTTAAAGGTCCTGTGTGTTGCATTTAGGGGATCTATTGGCAGAAATGGAATATAATATGTGTTTTTATTTTGTGAAACTAAGAATCGTTGTGTTTTTGTTAGCTTCAAATGAGCCGTTTCTGTCCTCTTCCTGGAGTTTGATATGTTCCTCCGTGTTTCTACAGTAGCCCAGAGCAGACAAACCAAACTCTAGATGAACTTATTTTTCAGTGATAGTGCAAAAACGTATCGTGAGTACCTAACAATCGACAAACTGTGAAAAAGGACCACCCAGTGCTTTTTTTTGTGCTGCCCAACATGTGATTCAACAAGCTATTCACATTGGTCTCCCCTCCTTGAGTCTGGCTCAGCATCATTAGGATATACTGGCCCCTCCCATCTGAGTAGCTCCTCCCACAGCTCTGGAACTACCTTTGTGCTGCATATTTTACTTAAGCCAATCTTAAATATGCACTTGATACTTTAATAGCAGACTTATGGGGCGGCTGTAGCTCATGGGGAGAGTGGTCATTCTGAAACCACAAGGTAGGCGGTTCGATACCCGGTCTGCCCCTAGTTCACATGTTGAAGTGTCCTTGAGCAACACACTGAACCCCCAGTTGCACCCTAGGCCGCCTCACTGCAGCACACTCCGTGCTCCGTAATTATTAAGGATGGGTTTAATGCAGAGACCAATTTCCCTAAGGGGAATAATAAAGGAAACTTTCTTAACGTTTGTTTATTCTATTTAAAATGTTCCTATTTCTATTTTTTTTATTATGCCTTATGTCTTTATTGCACTGTTTAATGTTATGCACCAATCACCAAGCCAATTTCCTTGTATGTGCAATAAACCGGAGCAGAACGGGCTTTTCCGGAGGGGGCTTAAAGCGACAGGTGCTAAAACAAAGCGCTGGGTGAATACAGCTTTTTTGAACATTAAATCATGTAAACTGGTTCAAGTAGAAACCCAAAAGTATGAACCTGAAAATGAGCAGAAACTTAAGTCCCTTTGAGGCGAAATAAAATGTGTAGTTTAGTGATTTGAAAAGCTTCCACTCCTTTTCCGACTTGTTGCAGCACAAGTGACCAAAACCAACATTTAACCTTCCAAACAAAACCCACACAGTCACTGAAGCCGTCTCACGTGGGCACACGGGCATCGCAGGCCCATTTGTTATACGTACAGTGCCGTGGCCTAGGCGCCGTGTGTAATAAGAGAGCGAGGCTGGTTTTCTAATCTGCTGCCCTGTTTGTTAATCTGTCCCGAGGACGGAGAAAAGAGAAACAGGCTGCGAGTCAGACGGCTCATTGGATCAAACCATTTTTCTGACACTTTGCAGAGCCAGGGAGACGAGGAAAACAAAAGGCACCCATGCCAGAGCGCATGACACACTCATATGCATGTGCCCACACACACACACACACACGCACACGCACACACTCTTTTTACATTAATTAATAAAGGCTGTGATTCATACACAAAAACTTCACTCTGGTGTGTTGATGAATTAAACGTGTGTGTCCAAAGAAAGAAAACGGAAAAACAGTTGGATTATGGGTCTATTAATGCTATTATGGATTTACTGTTCAGGAACAGGGCAGGATTTGGGGATTACCCGCTTCATGTGACCCTACCTTGTATCCAGCATGGGTCCGGCCCTTTGTGAGCGGCGTGGTGGAGCAGAGCTCGATGGCCTCGGGCTCGTGAAAGATCACCGTGGGCAGCGGCTCCTTCCTCAGCGTCAGCACATTGAGCTTGGTCTTCAGCATGGTCTGAAAGTGCTGATGGAGAAAAGAGAGACACACGCTGTGCTTTAGGCAAACGTCCAACAGAAACTAGAAGCCTACAGGTTAACATTTGTAGTTTCCTTGTCAACACTGCTGGAGACCTGGAAAAAACAACATCGGTATTTTAGCGTTTTCGCCACTAAATTGCAGTCCAGAAATATACAACGGTCATAAGAGTAAACGTGACGGTAGAAATAAATCCACTCGGTGCTCTATAAAACGTTCACGGGTGTCAAAAGGTTTAAAGACATCAGGATCTCATGTTTTAGGATCGAGTTTGACGTGTATTAAAAAAACCTGCAGTGTGAAATTCAAGGCAGGAGCGTTCCAGATTCACGGAACAAATCTCAGCGGTGAAAACTGGAGATGAAGTCTGGAAGTGAGATGGTGTGTGAGGGTTTCCTGCTGAACGTGGAATGTGAAGGGAGCTCTGCCCTCGCTACCTCCGTCAAAACACGCTCGCCTACGGTCCATGGCCAGTGCTTCCTGAAGCCGAGCAGAACCACATGGTGGATCTGGCCCTGAGGAATTTCGGCACTTCTCTAAACAGTGGAGACAAAAATGAGCGGCTAATTAAATCAGGACTTTCACAACTAAGGGAAAACAAAACACAGGCATATGGCCCGTCTGCTGGCCTGCAGACCATAGCCTGCAGCCCTCCTCAATTATCAAAGACCATACAGCACTAACAATGGGTCGGTGAAGCAATTGCATGCATGGGCAGTAACCTTTGGGTCTGATGTTTCGTTACCCGCCTGTTTCATCGCAGTTTTTAGCCCCGTTATACCGACATGGTCAGTCCAGACAGTAATACCTCAACAACTGTCATATGGACAGCTATGAAATCTGGTACCCATATTCATGGTCCCCAGAGGATAAGCCTTAATGACTTTGATGACCTAGCGCAGTGGTTCTCAACTTATTTTCAGGGATGTAGCCCCCTGTGAAATATGTTTTTCAGCCAAGAACCCCCTCAGTTTATGAACTTACACTTATATTTTATTGAATGTTTATTACATTTTTTTTTTTAAATGGATGCTAATTTTAAATATATATTAAAGAAATCGCACTTACCCCCTGGAGTGCCTTCACATACCACCAGGGGTACACGTACCCGCATTTGAGAACCACTGACCTAGTGGCATCGATCAGGTCAATTCTTAAATTGATATCATACTTTGGACAACTGCAAAACTACTGACGTCAGCGTACTGCTCATTAAACGCTAGCAAGCAAACACTCTGAAACAAGATGGCGAACATGTGAAACCTTCTTGTTTGTACCTGGATGAGAGTCCCTTTGTCTCTCACCTTTATCATCATCCACTTCCTAGTCATCTATTCTACGTCTCAGAGTGTCTTACAGGCCATTGTCCTGTTAAATAGTTGGTCGGTGGTTCGATCCCAGCCTCCGGTAGTCCATGTCGTTGTGTCCTTGAGCAAGACACTTAACCCTAATTGCTCACCGTTGCTGTGTCTACGGTCTACTGTATATCATGTAAGTCACTTTGGAGCATCAGCTAAATGAAATGTAATGTAATGTAAATACAGATGAGGCCTACTTTTACAAATGCTTCTGTTCACTTTTTATTTCTCGCCTTGGCACTTCAAAAGCCGTTTTCCATGTTGGACCGGTCCATTTTGGTAACAGCTGCTCAACATTTTCAGGCGATGAAAAACAACAGTCAATCCTGCCAACACAGAGTACCATCAATCTTCAGGGTCGGTTGGTTTGGCAAAGCGAAGAAGAACATAATCAATCAACGTCAATACGTAGGTTTGCTATATTCTACGCTGCTGCATTGTTCTGGAAAATTTTTTATACAGATTTCATTCAAAACCTTCTGGAGTTGTTCTTCTTTCTGAGCATTTGTGCGTCAGTGCCTGTGACATATTAACAATCGCCTCACGCCAAATACCTGGCATTTAGCTATATTAGGCTGGCGCTACCCAATTAATAACAATATTAGAGTTGTCCTCCTAACCATTTTTATCATTTGAAGGTTTTCAAATTGTGCATGCACACTTGAGTCCAATTTAGGTCCCTCCAACGCAACCTGTTGGAGCAGAAACCCCCAGGCCCCTAACCTTCATGTTGAGAAAGAAAAGGGGGGAGCTTAGGGGCGTCAGGTCAGAGGAAGATAAGGCAAGGAAAAAAAAAAACAAGAAGCAGATGAAGGAGAAAGGGAGAAAAAGCAAGATGGAGTTGTGAAAGTAAAGCCACATGTGTGTAAACGCTCGCTGACCTCCGCGTCAGCACTTTACAGCTTCCTGACAGCGACTCGCATTCCTGCGGTTGAGCCCGGTACGGAGGGGGGGGGGGCTGTGGTGGGCTTCCCGACTCCTCCGCCCCCCCACCAGGAGCAAAAGGCCTGAGCGGAGGGCCGCTTGTGGAGTAACGCTGGAATTCTATTCATAATATTTTCACTGCATTTAAAATGTTTTTTTTATTTTTTATTTCTCAAGTCCCAACAGTCTCCTCATCAAGTTCTATTGATTCTATTTCTGACTTCGACTCGGACCCGTCTCTGAGCTGGTTACAAGACAAGGATCTTGTCCACACTTCAGCCCTAAATGATAAACAATGACTGCTATCACAAGAAAACCACGCATCTCTAAATAATGGACCCCTTTCAGGATTATGAACCTTTAAAGAGCGACACTCCGGGGGCCTGATCTCAACACATGCTGTGTAAATGTTGGATTTTAGCGAAAGCGTCTATATTTAAAAAACCCACATCCGATTGACACCCTGAAATTTATTTTGATGTCACACTACTAATACGCACAAAATGCTTAATTCGGCAGCTATCTGAGGGAGGTGGGGGGTTGCCAAAATCCACACATATCAGAATTCTAATGGCAGGATCGTTAAAAGTGTCAAAACTCTGCCGGAGGTTCGGTAAGGGACACCCAACACCCGCTTCCTTTTACAGCAACCGTCAAGAATGTCCTCGTCGGTGTCGATCAGCATTGGATACCCGAGTTCAAAACCACGTTGCGATCCCGGAGGTAAATTCTTCTCATTCCTCTCCAATGCAGACCAATGAAAAAGTGAAATGTTTACGTATTTGATACCTCCAATAATAACTTGGATTTCTACGACTATGATACTTTCTATCGACCTCCAATAACCATTTTTAGAATCTGCCGTTTGTTATGATGGGTGCTAACGCTACAGTCTGGCTGTTTTTAAATCCACGCGACTTTTATTACGGCTAACTCTCTTTATGCTTTCTAAGTTTTATTACTTCCACTCCTCACATTTTTAGACTTGCTTTAAACCCAATCAAACCTTTGGGTCATTTGTAAACCAGTTATGACATTCACTGTCATAACATTATAAAGGTCTCCGTATTTAGTAGCATGAGTGTAACGCTCAAAGCATCCACACTGACTCATCGTGCCTGGACCCATGTGATTATTAACACGTATTCATAGCTCCAAGAAGTCACAATAAAAAGGGAACTTGGCCGCACAATACCAGAGCAAATACTCAGTTATTTATATTTTATGGATCTCGCGGTTCATATAATATGCATCTGCCTAAAACGTCCAGTTCTTCCAATAAACTGTATCCCGCAATGATTTTTTACATAGGCCTCGCTTTTCTTTCTTGTGTGACCAAGGTCATTCTGAATGATCGCTCCCCAAGTATGTCCCTGATTACTGCTGTCATCAACACAAGTACACTATTAAATATTAGTGAATGGCGCATTTCAAAATATGTAATTCCAGGACGTTGGAACCATCACGTCCATGGGAAAATCGAGCAGGCCGGCTTGGAAGAGCTGGCCTCCTGCAGTGATGAGCTTAGCAGGTCACAGATGGTAAGTTCAACTGGCGGCCCCCCGAGGGAGCGCTCTCACAGGGGAGAGGTTCCCGGGTCAACATCATGGTAAGACACTGCACACCAGGGTAAAAACAGACCTCTGCCACGCCCACCGAGACACACAAAATAGAGGCTACAGGGATGGGATCATGACAAAACAGTAGGAAACAGCTGGAAACAATGTTAAGAGACCAGCAGAAGCTAAACAGACAGATGATCTGTGTTTAAAGAGCATGACAATCCCGAAAAGAAAACACACCGCTTTGATACACCAACCGCTGCCGGTTCATCCTGAGGAACGTGGTGAGTCGAGCGATGTACGGCGAGGAGCTTAACACAGACCTCAACACCAACATTAGCGGGAAGAATGCAGCTAGCTGGGAGATGAACGAGCGAGTGGAGCTCCAGACCAGATGTCGTCTGTCTGTCGGCAGGATGCAACAGACGGACAGTAGGACGTCAGTAGGCATCAGCTCGTCAGCTCCGTGTCTCATCTTTTCCACGATAAAAGAAAAAGAGGTCATCGGGATATTCTGCATCGCTGTCAGCAGCCCGGCGTCCCCCCTCGACTCGAGGTGGCCCGGTGGCCCCTCAACCCGGTGGGTCTACAGGAAGCCAACCATGACAGTTAGAGCGTGGAGGCCAGGATCTCTCTGGCTCGACGATCAAGTGGCACAGACTTTCTACGGAGAGGCCAACAAGAAGCTTCACGCCTGGAGCTGCTTGTCCCGCCTCCTGAACAGCTGACGAAACGTCAACAGGGTGTGACGTGTGGCGTCAACAAGGTTCTGTTTGCATTTAGTGTCGCTCGACAAACACTTAATGTGTGTGTGTGAGCGCCAACACATATGTTGAATGCATGTCCTTCCTTAAAATTAAGAAGAAAAAAAAAACACATTTGCAAAGCCGAACCTACATTGTTTACATCCCTGTTTGTGATCTTTTCACAGACTTTTTGCTGACGCATTGCAAAATAAATGTTGGGATGTTATTGCCCCCGTTGATCGGTGGAACAGCAATAAACCACGACACTGGCCAAATGGGGACATGCTCAGATAAACGTTGTCCAACGGAGCTTCTTGTGGCCTAAACCTCCACATGGTCCCTTTAAAGCCGGAGCGAGACATTTTGTTTAACATTGAAGGAAAGGGTCATACATGTGCTCCTCAAAGCGAGGCCAAACCATTCTTTACTTTGACTCGCGACACACAAACTCGTCCGTAACCTTGTTGAAGTGCTGCATGTTGCTGTGGAGGATGGAGGTTCACTCCCCATGTGGTGGCAGTTACCTAAAGCCAGAAGTGGGACGCACCCCCTCAACTGGGGACTGGGCAGTGTAACTTTCTACGCTGTCCCTCCATGTGTTTACTGCCGCCCCCTCTGATCCTGGGACAGTTTATGAGAGGAAATATGTCTGAACGGGCATGTGGGAGGGAGAAGGTCAATGATCGGATGTTGTGATTGGTGGGTTACTTCTGTAGGAGGTATTAAAGTAAACCTCAGAGCCCGGGGGTGGCAATTTCTGTCTGGTAGTAAAAAACATCAACAACTCTGACGTAAACAATGAACCCACCGCAACATCCCAAATAGTCTACACGTGCCGGGGCACACTGCTGATGACTAAAACAGACCGCTGAACAATTTAAATTTGTTGTATTACTCCCTTTCTGTCAGGTTGAAAACAGTTCGCCCACAAGACGCACCGACTGATGAACCCTCTCAGGTCATCAGCAGCCAGCCGAGCGTGCAAACGAAACCTGGAGACGCAGCATCGTTACTGCGCCGCAGAGCTGGGAGAAAACCTCCAGAGGAATTAGACTGGCGCCAGCTTTGACCACATTTGTGTTCTCACCTTAATGCACGAGATGTGAAGCTCTTTGAGTCGCCTCTTGGAGGAAATTAAACTTACATTGCCATGCTTGAGTGATCAATTTGTTTTTTCAGCCACAGAATTTTCCTATTTTAATAGTAAAAAAATATGAAGATTTGATGATGTTTTTCTGGATAAGTCATGAACCAACAACTAATGGGAGTTGGAGATACCAACAGCATGTTAACCACTCAGGTTTTTTTATTTGGGGGATGTAACCTCTGCAAAATACATCTACCCACCAAACATGAGATTCTGCCGACACATCAAAAAACAAAAAAGTGTCGGAGGAACCGTGGGAATTATGTGCCAGCCGGCTCGTGGATTCCTTTTTCGCCACCGAGGCCACAGTCTCAACAACATAGCTGTGGTCACAAAGCAACCTCAGACAGACAGACAGGCAGGCAGGCAGGCAGGCAGGCAGGCAGGCAGACAGACAGACAGGCAGACAGACAGAAATCAGGCAGGTGCACCGTCAGGTCCACATCTTTTTGTGTGCTCAGCCCTGTGTGTCAGAGCCACACACATTATAAAGTGTGTGACTCTGTGGAGACCATGGCGATAGGAAAAGCTGCTGACAGAGCGAAAAACTTGGTCGCTCTCGGGATACTCAAAAAGGAAGCATGTTGTGTGAGTGAGAGTGTGTGTGTGTGTGTGTGTGTGTGTGTGTGCATATGCCGGCCCACTTGCATGTGTAAGTGTTTGTCCAGACTACTGCATATTGTGCAATCTGTTGTTGAACTGTTGTGGCCTCTGCCTGGGGAGGAAGAATCCACAAAAACCTGATGGAGGCATGTAGTCAGCAAGAGGGAGGGAGGATGGGGAAGTGGACACGGAGGGACAGACGGACCGAGGGAGAGGGAAAAAAACCCCATGATGCAACACCGAGACAACGCAACGCAACAAACACACTTCGGTTTCTAAAACACGTCCGATTGTAAATATAAAAGCGGCTTGCCGAGGCTGATGCTCGAGCCACGACCTGCATCTCCTCAGCCCCCCCTCCTCCTCCTCCTCCTCCTCCTCTTCTTCACCGCCTGAGCGTGAGACAAAAATGCAGCAAGACATCAGGTGTTGCTATGGCAACAGAGGACAGCACAAGCGAGGGTAATATGGACGAATGCCACCGTGAATGAAAACAAAACAGAGGATAATAAACACTCGTACGCTCCAGATCAGCTGCACCCTCAGCTCGAGAAAAGCCCACCGGTTCTGACCCAGATGAGGCGGCGGGTACCGGCCGAAAGGATGCCCGTTGCCACGGTTACAACACAGGCAACGGGCAGATATTGCTATCGTTCTAAAAGCACTTTTCACACTTTTTTTTTCATTTGTATACAGTTGTTTTGAACTATAACCTTTTGTTTGCTGATCCAGGAGCAGTGCACGTGGACCTGGAGCCATTTGTGTGTTTCTGCTGTTTCCCAGACGAACAGAACAACCTGGGCAGACTTTGTTGATCCAAACTCATCTCAAAAGTCATTGAGATGAGTCATTGCCATGCAGCGTTTCATCGTTTGGAAGTGGACAGCAGAGCGATGCAAAACCGTTTATTACCTTAGAGCGACAGCTGGCCTCCAGGAGGAAAACTGGTGTGAGCCAAGTGGAGGTTATCAAACGCAATCCCTTCTAAAAAAGCTGGATCCTGCTGGAACGCCATGGCCCCCAGTAGTATGCTTCCTGTGTTTTTTTTGTCTCCAAGGCCAAGCTGATGTTTTTTCCCTTCAGAAAGCTCCCTCCAGAGACCCTCCGACTGGTCTCACAGGCAGAGTCCCCATGATGAGTATACAGGTCCTCTGAGCTTAAAGAATATTCTATGCATGCAAAGGTCTCAGGATAGATAGATAGATAGATAGATAGATAGATAGATAGATAGATAGATAGATAGATAGATAGATAGATAGATAGATAGATAGATAGATAGATAGATATCAGCTGGAGATGGGAAAATAACAAGTTCACCTCACTTCTTTTCTTTTTTTTCATCCTTGCAACCACGTGACTGATGCTATTTGTCTGTTTAGTGCGGGGTAGTTGGCAAAGTGCGGAGACTGGAATGATTCACTTAGTCACGTGTGCTAACCAAATTGACTTAAGCAAGGAGCCACGGAAAATGTGAGACATGTGGGGACTGAATTACACTTGTTGAGCGAGACACAGAAAGTCAGTTCATCCAGAAAACCTCCATCAGTGACTCGGACGCTTCGAGAGTCGGGCGGGTCATGCAGATGTGTGTGTGTGTGTGTGTGTGTGTGTGTGTTTACGGGATGACTTGCGGCCCCCTAAACCCCACATCTGAACACCGGAACTCTCGGTTTAAATAAAACGTGATTCCATCTTCTTGACGCCCGGGCAGGAGGGATTGTGCAAGTTCACTTGGCAGGCGATCCGACATCTGGAGAGCATTACGTCTGCAGGAGACGTGAAGCCAGGCTCGGTGCACGGCTTGCCCCTGGATATCAAACTACGTGTCATTAACTGTGTGTGTGTGGTTTTCTTTTTCTCCGTTTCTTAACAGGTCGCAGGCGGCAGGTTATTTACCGAGGGCCCGCTGCTGCTGCTGCTGCTGCTGCTTGATTTTGGCGGAGCGATTTCTTTAAACTGTAGATCAAAGCATCCTGATCTGACACCATGAGGGGGCAATGGAGTGACAACAGGGAGGAGAAGGCCTGCAGTTGCTCTCAGTAGGTTTGTGTGTAGGTAACGTTGCATGGATCAGGCCCGCGGGCCACACAAAGCCGCGTTTACACACTGCGAGAATATGCGCGTGTTCATTTTGAGAAGCCTCCGCGGTGGATATAAGCACAGGAATGCAGGACCTGCACATTGTTGCACTGTCCCCCCCTCGGCTTGCGTAACGTGAAGAGGTGCATGCAAACGTATCGCAGAGACGGAGGGATCGGTGGAGAAAACGATGGTTGTTGTGAACCTAAAACGGGTTCCTGGCATCGAACAGACGACTCGCGACACATCTGTAGCTGCTCGGCAGCCGTAACGAGTCTCTCCGGGCTGGAGCCACGCACAGCACGGCGGGTTTCAGGGTTTCGGTGCCTGTGGGTTTCAGTGAACCGTTTATTTTCTGCTGCCCTGTCGACAATATGGTTTCACACACACACACACACGCGCGCGCGCACACACACGCGAGCGCGCGCGCCAGGTTCTTACCTGCAATCGCTCCGACGCGGGTTGCCACATATTAGCAGTCTCGAAGGTTCTCCGTCTTTAACTGCAGCGTGTTGTCTTTTCGTAGTCCGGATCACATCTGTTCGCCTTCACGGATTGCCTCTCTGTCCTCCTTCAATCTGGACTGGTCGGTAATGAAGGATGTGTTGCTCCGCCTGGCTGCAGTTATCGGACCGGCCAGCAGGTGGAGCTACCTGCTGCGTCTGGTGGTTTCTCTCTGTGCTGCTTTCAGGTACTTCAGGAAATCGAGGACGCGGTGGTTTTTGAGCCTTGGGATGAAAGTAGTTGTGCAACCGTGATAATGTCACACAGTGTTGATGCTGTGGGGTGAACTGCTTTGTTTCAGAAGGTTTCAGGAAATATTATGCAAGTTGAAGCTTAAAGCCATGAGATTTTGGCAGAGAAGGCATTCTGTTGTGTTAAATCCTCACATTTATTTTCAGGTTTTCACTTAAAGCAACAATTACTCATCTTTAAAATACACTAATCAACCCACAGCAAATTGCCTCAGACTTAGATCAATGGTTTTCTGCAGTTATTTCAGTCAAAAAGCTCTGTAAAGACAACAGCGGAATGCTTCCCCGGCATTCAATTACACACGACTGCTGCTATCTGGTGAACAGAGTGCAGCATTTAGCTGCTAAAGAGCAATATATTTCCTTTACGAGCAACATGCAGACCTCCAGAGTTAAGGGGAGACTGGAAATTGGAATTACATTCATCATGTTGCCAGAAACATGACGCCAAATGAATGCTAATGTTGCAGACCTTAAGTGCATTTGTAAAATAATGGAAAAATATATGTTCTTATCTAAAAAGAGTAAGTCCAAGTACTATATATGGGGTCCACCATATGTATCACTGTAAAAGAGCTGTCCTCTAAAACTGATGAGTAGCTAAATCTCTTACTGACAATTTTGGATGAAAACGTACAGAAAGTACCAATACAATCCCTAAGATCTCCATGTTGTTATCTTTGGTGATAACCTGTATTTTGCAGGTGTGTTTTTGGATCCCATTTCCCATTTCTGCTTGTGATTTTTGAACGTTGTCACAGACTGCTGCAAATTCAGGGGCTTTCATCGGTGGGCCATTGGCTCAATCCCCATAGTGTTACCTCGTTCGGTGATAGATGATGGCTGACCAGAAATTCAAATAAAAATCTTCAACATTGTTACTTTAATGTAAAATCAACATTCTAAAGGTTTTTTTTTTCAGCTGGACATCGAAAAGGCTCTGGTAATGATATTCAGCACCATTGTAAATTGGACCTCAGAGTCTCAGAGGATTAGTCATCCAGACCAGAGCAGCCAGCCAGTGCAAGAATGCAATTAAAATGGAAATGATCATATGAAAACCTAACATAGGCCAAGGTGGCATCATTTCAGTGGCTAGTGGTTATAAAAATGTGGTCACTTTAAAACTTCCATTCTCATGATTCCCAAGTTTTACAAAGTCAGTTGAAGGACAAAGCAATCATAACCACACATTTTAATCTTCTTCAGCTTCTGAAAAAACAACTTTATCAAAACACTCAGTCTGACTGACGGTTTTGAACAGAGATTGGTTCGTATGACCTTGTTATTCTAAAAGTGCTGTCTGGGAATCCACTGAAGCATTAGCCATCATTTTTGTCGAGTGAATTAATTTGACTGCTGCCAAAATGTTGAACAAATTTTAGCCACTGGGTGATAATTCTGTGTTTTGTCTTAAAGTGATGCCGCTTTGTAATGAAGCCGGTGACAGACGTGTTTAGGGACCCATGTCAAGCCAAACTGTGACTGCTCTGACCTTCGGGAGCAAACAGAGGACAAAGGCCGAGCACAAGGCCCCCAAAACAGACCATGAGCAAAGGTGAGAGCCATCAATGACATCTGGTGCGCCTGCAGTGTGTGTGCATGTGCATGTTTGTGTACACACACAATATATGTAGGTGTGTCGAGCAACATGACTCCACAGCCTCAGTCTGTATTTAGAGGTGTTTACATGGGGAACATCTGGATAAAGCCTGAGGTCACTGAGGGTGTTCACATTATTCACTCCATAAAAGGGCTTTCCCACGGCGGAGGGTTCCGTCTGGTGGGTTTGACCTTGGGACGTTGCAGAAAGACAGACGCTGTAGATTATTTTTTTCACATGAAAAAAAAGAAGAATACAAAAATCAGGAGAAAAACAGTTGGATCATTTTAGCCTTTGTCAATGTGACATCCAACCCTCATAGTGTTATTTATTGTGCAACTGCAACACAAATTGTTGCATATGTAAACTATTCATAATTTATTGACTCACAGTTTCACAACAACATTGCAACACTCAAGTGTATCCATATTGTCTCACACATTTAGTAAATAGTGACTTGAAATGTTCTGATATTGTATTCTCATGTACCCATTTAATCTGATGTTAGCGTTTGAATTAGCACAAACAGGGCTGGGCGTCAAACTAAATACCTTTTTGGCACAGACAGAAATGGGTCCATATGTCAGGTGTTAATAACTATATAGTAGCAAAAGCAAAAATAATTTGAACAGATACTACTGGATTTATATTCACTTAGGGTTTTGCTACCAGGGAATGCAGTTTTTCCTATTATGAAGTCAAAATATCTGGCGTGAGGTCTATTTGCACTACTATTTAAAACACCCTGCCCCAAATTATGATCCATGCAGCTAAAAAAAAGACTTATTGATTGGTGATAATTACACACGAGTGAACAAAAAACATAAACATAGTTTTTAGGCCATTGGAAGACAAAAAAAGCTTCACATGACACATCAGGCGAGTACTGTAGATTATGTTCACTTGAATCTTTATTGTTTTCATCATTCAACATAGATAATAGGTAATCATGTGGTTTAAAATGAGAGGGGAACAAACAGAGGATTAGCTCAGCCTGGTGGTAAAATATTGCTTGACCTTGAGAGGAACAACGCAGCTGCACGAACAGAGAGGTTTCCATTGGCAGGACACAGAAGCAGATGTATTCCGGAGTAGATATCCTCCCTCTCGGCCTCCTCTTCCTATTCCTCTCCACCCTAAAGTCAGAAACGTTTCCACACTGCCAATACTAGAGGTGACTTTGTACACTAGCATAAACAGGTACTCTGAATAAAACCCAACTACTTTTCTGTGCATTGAGAAATATACCTACCTAATGTCCTAAATATCACTGAAATACATACAGTAGGATGGTAGAGTCACAGTACTCCAGTAAACCCACTTCCTCTACTATTCATAATACCATTGAGAAACTTGCATGTAAAGAACAGGACAATATGCAATTAAAAAAACAAAAGTTGTGTGACTAGTATTTTATACATGTGTGTATTTAATCTTCTAACCACAAATTACCCCCAAAATATTTGGCACAATCTTGACGGAGAAACACAGCTGCAATGAAAAAAACAACAACAACCAAGTACAAAGGATTTTGAAATAACGCAGAGAGAACATCTAATCTAAACATGCACGAAGTAAGGCAACCTACTGCAGATTGTTTTTTGAAGATATAGAAAAAGATACAGTGCACCAAGAGGAGGGCACCTATTTCTACCACACCTGTAAGGACTGCTGTCAGCGATGTCTGCTGAGTTTACACTTAGAAATTTAGGCTTTTGGGTTGATGACCTTGCCAACAGACTAAGGTCATCAATATTGTACAGCAGAGGTTACTGGTAGTCTCCATCATCAATAACTTAAGTAATGCAAAGTATTCGCTTATGCTACAATAAAGCCTTATTGTTGACGTTGACAGGAAAATATAGTTATCATATTCCAGATTTATTCTTTTTAAACTACTTGGATAATTTGTTCTCCACTTTACATTCAATTTTGTTTAGCTGTTGTGTTTTTTCTTAGGAAATACTTCAAGATTTATACTGACTTTCTGTATGTATATATATGTATACATATAAATGTGTGTGTGTGTGTGTTTGTGTGTGTATGCACATGTGTACATGAGCAGTGTACAGCTTGTGATGTGTTGGGATGGTTGTGTTTTACAAATCCTTGGTCTTGATGAGGGTAACCAGAGGCTTGTCGTCAGGACTGTAGTCTTCATAGGCGATGGGCGTGGCATCGTACATGGCCGGCCTGGACTTCTTGCCAAATCTGGAATGGAAACACAACCACTGCATCAATATTGCATCATCAAATAAAGTTCCTCAATGTAGCCCATATAATTTGTATGTACTGAGCTAGTAATACAGTACATTTTATTAAAAGGTCACTTCAGGGATTTACTGTTGCACTTCTATAAGGTCAGGGGGACTCATAACCGACAGGAAATGAAAGGTCAAAGTGTATGCAGCAGAGCTTGTAATATCCTAGCCTTTAGCTTAAAACCACGGGATCCGACACCCCGCATAATGCAGAGCGTCTTTTTGTGAGACCCTCCCTGCCTTTTAAATGCCCCTGGGCTTTAAACTCAACGTCTACAGATTGTAAATCAGGCTGTCTGCTGGAGATTTAAACTTCCCCAGCCCAAACTGAGATATTCACCCCAGATAACGTCATCATGTTCTGCACCGTTATAAAAGAAGAAAGCTCCTCCAGAGGAACAGAGCTGTTTTCAGAGAGAAGTAAGATACACCTTATGTATCGTAAACCGACGTGAGCTGCCAGTTTATTCTTATAAAAGAAGAAAGCTCCTCCAGAGGAACAGAGCTGTTTTCAGAGAGAAGTAAGATACACCTTATGTATCGTAAACCGACGTGAGCTGCCAGTTTATTCTTGACCTTGGAAACAGACATTTCTTTTTTTTTGCTGTCACAAGGTCCACAAGCTCCAGGAAACAGCAGCATGGGGACCATGAGCTGGCACTGTGAACGTGGTGCTTTACTTACTTTTGCATGTTTCTTTTTAAGAGAAACCCCACCGACACATTTGGACATACATACATACATACATACATACATACATACATAAAGCTCTGACATCAGTTAACACTCCTCCTGTGAGACTTTGTTGTCAATCCGTCAATATATTCAGATCTCGTCTCTGACCTGGCGTGGCGGATGGAGGCGATGGCGTTGCTGAACTCGCTGTCGATGCTGCGGCAGTTGTAGAACTCCTGGTAGGCGTGGCGCGAGGAGCCCTGGTACTCGATGCGGCTGATGCGGCAGATGCCCACGATGAGGATGATGAGCATGAGGACGAAGGCCACGCACAGCGCTCCGATGATGATATAGAGGGAGTGACGGGGCATGTTGGTCAGGGTGTCCTCAGTGTGTGCTGGTTTCCACTGCAGGTCTGAGACACACACACACACACACACACACACACACACACACACACCTTAAACCTAGTCTTTTCCCTGTAATTAGGGGACGTGGCTATTGTCCCAAAAAGGAAGGTAAGTCCCCACATTGTGAATGTGTAAACATATTTGTGTCCCCACAACGTATGTGTGACACACACACAGACAGATAGACAGACAGGCTGACTTACGGATCTCACAGCTGGGCCCCACCCACCCAGGTGGACAGTGACAGGTGAAGCTATTTGATTGGTCAATGCAGGTGCCTCCATGGTGACAAGGGTTGCTCTCACACTCATTGATGTCGACCTCACACTTCTCCCCTGAGTGGACATGTAAGGTTGCGTTCAATAGCGTAACACAGGCAAGAGGCTCACAGTATTCTGACTCCTGATGCAGTTGTTTACAAATCCAGGTTCAACACCAAGTGATGCGTCACTATCATGTTATAACCCTGTCATGTGACTCATGCTAATAGGTCGCTGGTCTGGTCATGGCCCCAGGGCTCACCAAGGTATCCAGGTGGGCAGGCGCAGGAAACATTGAGTCCTGCACTCTCGCAGTGGCCTCCATTTTGGCAGAGCATCTTCAGACAGGGATCCTTGTAGATTTCACAGTGTCTACCTGCACACACACACACACACACACACACACACACACACACAGAACATGTCCTATAAAAACCATACCACACAATAGTCCATGTAGAGGTGAAGCTGACTCACATATGTGTGCCTGCATCTAGAAATTATCAAACTCTCTAATACACACACACACACACACACACACACACACACACACACACACACACACACACATACATACCTTCAAACTGTGGAGTGCAGACACACTCATAGGCATTGATGAGATCCCTGCAGGTGGCGTAGTTCTGGCAGGGGGCAGACAGACACTCATTGTACTCCTCTTCACAGTACAAGCCATGGTAGCCTTAATGGGACACACAACAGTATGTAATAATGTAAGAGACAATTCATAATTAATCATGTAATTTTGCTGATGCAACCAGAAGATCTTTTAACCTCAGGGGTTTTGCTGAAAATTGCATGCTGAATTTAACTGTGATCAGCAGTTAGTATAAGTCATTAGCTTTTACTGATCTTACTTCTCCAATGTCGTGGTGTAGCATTTGGGGGTGCTATGGGACCTGCATGTAAAACAACCTTGGACTCATCATGAACATTAAAATTAGTCATCACTTTCTTTTCCCCTATAATATCGCAGAAAGCAGTTTCATCATGGAGCTCCACGTTCATTTTAGATTTTATTTCTTCAAATCAATCAAGCCTTCAAGGGACACATCTAACAGTGTAACAACACATGTTTGGATCTACTTGCATTGAATTAGTTGGAAAAGTGTGAATATATTGAAAGCCCAGTATTTTGCCTCTGAGTTTCAATGGCGTCGGGCTTCAGGTCAAATGACATGCAGTGCACTGTGTCTTCCATAGGATGGCAGCTGTGTACAGAGGCAGGATAGGCCTGCATCATCCCAAAACACGTTCAGTGTACGAGTAACAGAATCACTTCATCCGTTTCTCAGATAATATTTAGAAGCTTAAAAAATAAGAAATACAAAGTGTAATGCCTGTTTAACCGTGCACTGCTTAAACAGGTTGTGGACTCTGAAGATACAACTATTATAAACACTGGAAAAGCTCAAGGACAGCGTGAATGTCAGTATATGTTCTGTAAGTCAGTCACTGTGTATTTAAATCTGCAGTACTCAGGCTGACAAACGGATGTAATGTATGTAAATGCTCTGATAATTGGATGTGCCTTCCTATACCTGATCACACTCACAGCTGCTCTTCATAGAAAAACGATCCACATCCACGACCTGAGAACCAAAATCACCAGAGGGCCGAAGTCTCTCGAGTCCTTGCACGACTAGAGTAGCAATCTGTTTTCATTAGCTCTGCTCCCACTTTGACTGCATTTCTTAACTGGGTCCCAGTGCTGACAAAGTTTCAGCAAAAACCTCCCTGGGCCATAGCTAACATGTGTTTGGGGAAGGAGAGACGGGGGGGGGGGGGGGGGGGAATTAATGAGGAGCCCGGTTCGAGCCTCTCGGGTCCCGTCTGTGAAATGCCAGTGAAATGTCAAGTGCTTTTCCAAGACTGTCTGTCTGTGGGCTGGCTGGTGGGCTGGCAGCCTCTCGTGTGAGCGGGATTACAGGAAGCTGAAGGATAGATCCGTCCACATATCAGCTCCCCGGCAGCCTTCTTTCAGACGGCCAACGGGCATTTACACGACGCACACACACGTTAGCACACTTATTCATGGCAGATAAGCACACATACTACTGTATCCATGAGCACACACACACACTCATACCTTAGACACCAGCTGGCATTCTGATGAGCTGAAGAAAAAGGTGCATTTTGGTCCAAAACATTGTGTGCACTTGTGTGTTCACAGAAATGTCTGCTGCTAATTACAAATTACAGATTTCACCAATCCCATTAGACTGGGCGGTCTGTGTGGAGACATTTGATTGGATGGCGGCATCTGCTCAACTCGCATAGTCACAGACACAGACAATTGATTGCGAGTCGTCCCCCCCCACACACACCACACACACACACACACACACACACACACACACACACACACACACACACACACACACACACACACTTCACCATGACAACCAGACAACAGAGGATGAAAGGGGAACGAGGTGAGGTAAACGGTAGGACGATGAAGACAAGAAAGGACAAAGGGCACTTAGAAGAAGAAAAATATGAAAAAAATATGAAAGAAATGAAAAATAAAAAAGAATAAGACTCAGGCTGTGGGGAAGAAAAAAAGATATCTGAATAATTGGAAAGCAACGGACGACTGCTCTGACACGGCAAGAGTGAAAGCATTTCAATAAACATAAAGAACATGACTTATGGAGGGATTATGGGCTCGAGACATAACTCAAATATTTAGGAAACTGTTTCTCACGTTAGAAAAGGAGCTGGAAAAAAACTCACACATCACATAAAGTACAAATCAATAAGTGAAAGAACGGCTCTGTGGCAATTCATCCGTGTCCTGCAGACTAAACGATCAAGATATGTCGATACCATCCTGAGAGAGACAACAAAAAGGCTCCTGTAAGAATGGGAGAATCCATAAGAGATCCAGATGGTGAATGGTTGATACATCTGACTGACAGATGGCATAAACACAGTAAGGGCAAAGTGTCAAATTATGTTTATGGACCAGTGGGAAAGTCATCTATCTCCCCATCCCAGCGAGGTAATTGCAAGCCAGTGGATAATGACAAGTCATCATTCCACTCAATTGATTTTATCACAGAGGCATCGATGCAAGCGCGGCAATTGTCCCGTCTAAAAATATCTCATCATTTACCAGGAAGTAAAACTTGCGAGCTTTGGGGAAAAATGTTGAAAGGCTGTCATCTTTTCAGCATGAACAGAATACTAGTTCAGGATTGAGATCCCCCTGTAAGACTGCAGCACAAACACTCAAGCTAACTGTACGGTGTTTTGAAAAGTAAGGCTCGTGTAGCATCTGACATTGAAATGTCGAAATTTGGCAAGAGTTGCAAAGTCCTATAACAGATGCCCTTTTTTATTATGTAGTATACTGTTCAACAAATGTGAGCTGTCCCACCTTTAACTGACTTTGGCTAAATATGGCTCCCGATGCCCACAGCAGCATGACATCACCCGCCAGCAGCAGGCAGAGCCTTTGATAAAAACCCTTCTCAACAGCTCACCTGGGACACACAGACACCTGTAGCTGTTGCCCACGCTGCGGCAGACCCCATGGGCGCAGGGGTTCAGGGCGCAGAAGTCCACCAGCTGGGCGCATGTCGGGCCGGTGAAGCCTGCTGTGCAGCTACAGCCGAAGCCCAGGGGCCCGGGGCCCTGGGCGTAGCACGTCCCATTATTGTGACAGGGCCCGGAGGCACACGGGTCCACCTTCTGCTCACATGTAGCACCCTGGTAGCCTGCAAGAGAGGAGAGGGCATGAGAGAAAAGCATGGGGAACCAACAGAAGAGTAATAACCGTCCTTATACGTATGCCTGGAAGAAAACACACGTTGTGGAAAGCTGCCATAACCGTGATATCAACACAACGTGGTGACCTTATCAACTAGATGACGTTAAGCAGCAGAGCCCCATTGCCCATTCTGCAGATGTAACCCTTCTCTAATTTGGTCATTTCAAGGCTTCAAATGAACCTGCTTGCAGTAAGGTGGGGAGAGTGGCAGAGGAGGGGTTGTGTAAATATAGATCAGGTGCTGCAGTGCATTATGGGACATCCACTTTGGCAGGGGCCGACTCTTCTGTTCACCTAGACTGCCTCTGAATGCAAATAGGCTCAAAACACACGCTTGTGCACACAAAGACCTTAAGACTTGAATGTAGAGTGAGTTTTGTCTTTGCTTCGATAAAAACAAATATTTATACAAACTCAAAATATGATTTTGTATGTCTTTAGGGTTGTTTTGGAACCTTCTTTCACAGTTTCAATCTTTGCAAGCATCCGAAAACCATGCGTTTGTTCCATCTGCAGCCTCTTAAGCCACTTAACTTAAGTGATGCACACATGCTTCATTCAGGGTACCTTAATTAAATCGGCACAGCACTAGTGAGTAAAATGATGTACACAAACGTCAGACACAATATTTCCTGCTTCCACAACCAGCAATTTATTCCACGTATATATCCCTGTCGCAATAATTACATTATTGACTCTTTTTTTGAAGACATTTTGAGAAACACTAAAGTGCATTCTTGCTGTGAGTTAGATGAGAATATTGATCCCCTCTAATGTTTGTAGGCTTTGAATCTATACAGCCAGGATGCAATTAGCTTAGCTTAGCATAAAGACTGGAAGCAGTGGACCTAATTTATTTAAATCATAGATGAGCGTGAACATTGTAGGGTAGCTACCGGTATAAGAAAGCCGGGTTATCTGTTTCCCCTTGCCTCCAGAATGAATGCTAAAATAAGCCAACAACCTGTTTGCTGTAGATTCATATTCTAATATGACTTCTCATCTCACCCTCAGGGGGGAAAAACAAATACAGGTATTTCTCAAAATGTAAAACTATTCTTTTAATGTTTTGCAGAAGCTGATGTGAGGAGAGTGACAGCACTGATTTATGATAATATACCGAGAAAAATACAGCACGTGATTTGGATCCGTCATCATCTAATAAAACAAATCATCATGCACTTTTGTTTTATCCCTTCCTCCTGATTGTTAAGACAAAAACAGACTGTGAAAGCAGCTCAATATAACATTAATTGTTGTTGACAGGACCAACTAAACTGCTGTGTTAAAGGAGGTGGTGGTGTTTCTATCATGCTTTTTGCCATCTTTGTGGGCTGACTAGTTGTGTGTTGAAGCCACTGGTTTCTTCTTCACATCCTCTCATTAGCATGTGAGCTGCTGCTTTTCTCACCTAACATCCTCATCTAAAAATAACTTCCTCCCTCTTCTCTTCAACCCTTCTCCTCCTCCTGTGTCTTCACCTCCCCATGAGAGCTGCTATTGTGCTGCAGAGCATGCACGACTCTGCTGAGTACATGTGTACACCTCGCAGTAATGTACAGTGGGCTCTCTGATTTACAGGAGCATCGTAGTAAAGCCCTGTGCTGACTGCACGCTCCATTGAGCTAATGAAGAAATCTCTCTCAAGCAACCATTGATCTGCAAGACTTTCTTTCACTGGGCGAGGAGCACATTTATCATTCAACAGCAGAGAGGCAAGAGTAATCTGCAGCAGAGATCTCACCCAAATCTCTCTCCGAGTTCCTTTTTCACTCCTCTGACTTCTCCCTTTCCCCACACTTGCTAAACACACCCTCTTGCATACATGTAATGTTGGGATTTGTATTTAATCTGTCATAGTTTATTCCCACTGCATTTAGCTTCTTCGCGTTGGAGAAGAATTGCTGAAAAACGGTTTCTGTTTATAAAATATTTATCCAAATAGGCACACACACACACACACACACACACACATGCACACACGGGACCTGGCTGACATCGAGATGTCTCTTCATTCCTGCTGCCGGCATTGAAACCTGCCAACATTAAAAGCAGTTAACAGTTTAAATTTAGCCCGCTCGCTCACATACTGACATGCTCACTTCCTCCTCTGTCAGTGTGTATAAGTCTCTAACTGTGTGTGTGTGTGTGTGTGTGTGTGTGTGTGTGTGTGTGTGTGTGTGTGTGTGTGTGTGTGTGTGTGTGTGTGTGTGAAAGAAAGTTAACAATGTGGAAGTCTCTGATGAGGAGTGAGAGTGTAAAATTGACTCGAAAATCTTATTTTGAATGGTATTATACAGATTTGACCTCTTCAGCACTTTGAAACTGAAGAAACTGGAATGCAGCCAGAGACCTTCTCGAATGTCAGATTCTACAATTATTGATGTCAAAATGTTAAATTGTAAACATGTGAACATAAATAGCAATAAGCTCTGGCAACATCCCACCGAGGCCATTTAGTTTTTACATCGCTCGAGAAAGCTGTTGTTTGTTTGAGATATGCTGTTGACGGGGGAAACAAACAGGAGAGCAAATATTACCTTCCATCCCTGCAGGCTGAATCTATTTTAACATCCCTGCCTCCCTCGTGATGTCGCAAATGAAAAAAAAGAAAAACAGCTTTTGCTCTCTCCGTGATCACAGAGTTGATGTACCTATGATGACACCTGCGACATCCATCAATGTCTTTATTGTTTCCAGCTGGAACATTGCAAGACAACGTGCAGGTGTAACGCATCGGGTCGACCTGTATCTGGGCCTCTGTGCATGTTTGAGTCTGCTTACATTCCTTTGTCTCTGGAGGACACGACTGTATGAATCAACTCGTCGTGATTATTTACTCTAAAGCATCCGACTCGTTTCTGTGCTCGTGAAACACGAACAGACAGACAGAAAAGGACTTCTGCTCCAAACAAAGAGACGAGGATCTGGAGTGAATGCTTCAGGAACAACACGCCGTTTAATACATTTTGTATTCTCCTTCCTCTTTGGTCTCTTCCTGTTTTACATACTGAAAGGTTTTACACAGGAGGTACGTACTTGGACTTTTTGGTGTGTGTGTGTGTGTGTGTGTGTTTTCTTGCAGGAGTGTGTGAGCATTCTGATTCAACTATTGATTGATCATTTGCTAAACAGCGTGTGCTATTCTGAGACATCCTCGTTTATGGATTTCCCATCTTGAGTTTGTATGAGTTGGAGCTCTTCTTTTTTCTGGTCGATTATTTTCCTGCTCATCGTGAAGTTTTACTTTTTTTTATCTGATCATTATTCTTCTCAACATTTATCCGTCCATCCAGGGAGAATATTCCCTCAGTTTACCTTATCTTATCCGAGGTTTCTTGCATTTTTAACACGCTCAAGTTTTTTTCTAGGAGGGAGTTTTTCTCAATCGAAGAGACGGTCCAAGGACAGAGGCTTTGTCTGCTGTACAGATTGTAAAGCCCTGAGGCAAACTTATATATATATATATATATATATATATATATATATATATAGAAATAATTGACTTGACTTTCTGTATCTTCAAACAAACCGCCTAAATATTTCAAGCTGTTCTCACGGCAATACTTTCTCAGCACAAACTTTATCACTCTTACTAAGCCATCATTCATTTTATTATTTTATTATGTGCTTTTCCTACTGTGACATCTCAAATGATCTCATGTGAAAAAGACCTATATGCTAAATGGTTTATGATATTGCAAATTTGGACACGTCTTCCTAAATGCTGTATTAGTCACTTTGATAATTAAATCCCCCAAAATGGTCCAAGGCAGTTTTACAGATTGATTTACTGTGCTGCTATTTGTCCAAAAGGTCCCTTGGACCCAGAATTATCTAATAAGCTGAGGACATTTTTAAAAGCCCTCTTTCAACAAGGTCTCCCTGCACTAATATAGAGGTGCTGGCATGGTGCACGGGCCTTTCTCTTGTTTAATGGAAACGTGATGGATTATGAAATACTTTCCTCATTGGAGACCTTGTTTTTCTTGGCAGCTGAGATTAACAATTCAGTCAGGTGTTGCAGTGTGAGTGAGACCTCCTACAGATCGAGAATTAACCGACTGCTGGGAGTTGTACCTGGAACAATGAAACAACCTTCCCGCCAGCTTTTACATCCATCTGCTGTTTCTTTATTTATGCGGCCTGGGCCGTTGTGATCTAATGTTTCCCCTGTATTCTGAGTGTAAACACACACTGCGTATGCACCGTTGCCGGTACACGGTGCACGAACTAGTGCGGTCTTATTGAGAAATGCAGTTTTGCGGTCACAGATTTCCCCAGAGAAGCGGATGCAGGTCGATGAGGCTATGAAGACTAATTAGGATAGAGGAGGAAGGTTTAAATTAAGCATCTCAGTGGCACAGATACTGTTAAACACGCATAGTGTATAATAACTGGAATCAGACAGCTGAAAACTGCACACACTATTGCAGTATTCACACACTTTCTTTCTGTCTATATGTCCCCGCTCTGTTCGTCTGTTTTTTCCCATAGAAACACAAACATCACAAGCTGTGGGATTTTGGCAGAAATGCTTGAGTCACATATTTAATTTCCTTCCAAAAATACTTTTTTTGTTTGTTTGTTATTTTAAAATTATAAACACCCACAAAGCCAATAAAGATATTACAAAAATATTGATATACAAATGTCATTGAATTGGGTTCCTACCTTCGGGGCAGTAGCACCTGGGCCCGGCCAAGCTGCTGAAGCACGAGGCTCCATTCTTGCAGGGCTGAGAGAGGCAGTGGTCAACCAGCAACTGGCAGCGCTCCCCTTCATAACCTGAGAGAAACATTTATAATCAGACTTCCTGATTTATTTATTTTATGAATGATTGTTTTTTTTACTTGCATGTAAATGCTGGTCTATTGTTTATTGGAAAAATCTTTTGGGTGAACCCCAGCAAGAGAAGCAGCTAATAAGGATCCAACTAATGAACAGAATTATGTAATAAAGTCATTAATGTCTACAAAAGCCACCAGTTTGACTGAGCCACTAAATTGACTGACTTTTCTCTGTATGCATATTCTTTTCCTGTTTAGTTGTTCTCATCACCACAGCTCCCTAATGGGGAATGACAAGCAATCAGTGGTCCCCTTCAACATTTACCTTCCTACCAGAGGCCGTCGCTTCAAGTCCCTGCCCTTTAACAAATCTGACAAGGTTAAAGGTTCAATACGATCTCATCTCTGTTCCTGTGCTCTAATCCAGAGGTTTTCTAAAACAATGAGAGAGGCTTCCAGTTTTTACCTCTGCACAGCTCTAACCAAACAAACCAAGATCACACATAACAAAAGTTGTGTCTGTGTATAAAAGCACCCAGCATAATGCACACATGGACACACACACCTGCTGGGCAGGTGCATGTGAAGTTGCGACCTTCACCCCCCTGTCTAACGTCGGTGCAGGTGCCGTTGCTGTGACAAGGTCGGCGTTGGCAGGCATCGAATTCCTCACAGAAGATTCCAGTGTAGCCGTCCTCACACTCGCAGAAGAACGTGCTCTGCAAAACACACACACACACACACACACACACAAACACACACACACACACTTCACAAGTCAAATCAACGAGCCTTGAAGGTGAAACGACCGGAGATGGCGATGAAAGGAAGAAAATCTTGTGAAACAGAAATAATGAGATTGCAGATTGTAAAATTATTCAGTAACATAATAACGCACTAACAAGCAGCAGTGACACAGTTTGATTCTCTCAAACAGCGAGGGGAGAAATAACGAGAAAAAGGGAGAAACAGTGAAATGATCTCTGCAACACCTCCCTCTATTTTTTATACTTTTGTTAGTTTTTTATCACGTCCAGTGAGAATCTCGTGTAGTTCAATGTATGGATGCAGAGGCCACTAACGGGTCTCAGGTGGTTTCTTCTCTGTCTTCAGTGGTGCAGCGATACCAGACCCGGGACTCGCATACATTTTGATCACATAATGAATGAAGCTGTGACTCCCCCACTGTTAAAAATGTGTCATGTTGCATTGCTGCAATTTGTGGCATGCTGTTGTGTTGTTCTGTACTATTCTGTCTCGTGTTCTTTTGTTTTCTGTCTTTTGTTTTATATTGTGCTCGGCATTGTTCTCTGCTGAGTGAAACCCACGGGAAAGGTTTTTTCTGCTACACTTTAGTGAATAGTGACCAAAATGCGGTAGGCAAAATGCTGCAGTGATAAAGTTTGGTGCAATTAAAATGAAAGCTTTTCATCTGTTTAATGTGCAGATGCATTATTGTTATGGAAGGTGTGACGTGATCAAGTATCTGGATGATGGAGTTTTCTCCTGTGCCTTTCAGCTTCATCCCCACCGAAGCTCATGTGTCGTTTCGATGAGAAGAAACATGATGTCTCACCTCGGAGGGCTGTGTGATACATTTGCCTTTCCCAGAGCACTGAGGGTCGCTGAAGCTGCTGCCGGGCTCCACACAGCTGCTGGCTTTCACCGTCAGGTTGAGCCGCAGGGTGACCTCCGGGGCTGTGGGGGCGCCCACGCGCAGCACACCTATCGCAGAAGAGTTGAGGGCCTTTCAAACTGTGCATGTGGATTCATCATTCATTACATTTAAAAAATATGTACCACATAGGCAGATATTATTAAATAAATGAGCCCCATAGCTTTGTAGAGAAAATGTATTGATCCTAGAGGTTTATTAGAAGAATATGCAATGGCTCTAGGGATGGCAATTATGGTATGTTGGCTACACAACCACCGTCTCCACAACTGTTGGATGAATTGGAGTGACATTTTATACAGACATTATGGTCCCCAGAGGATGCTTCCTTTTATGTATTTCCTGTCTTTTTATCTAGTGCCACCACGTGGTTGTCATTTGTGGTTACATTACATTTAATTTTAGCTGATGCTTTTATCCAATGCGACTTATATGATATACAGTATACAGTAGACCCAGCAATGGTGAGCAATTAGGGTTAAGTGTCTTGCTCAAGGACACAATGACATGGACTGGCTGAGCCGGGGTTTGAACCACCGACCACTGAGCCACAGTCGCCCCCCACAGTGCTGAGTGAAATGTCTTAACAACTATTGAAAGACGTGCCATGCAATGTATGTATTATGTATTCATTCATGTCCCTCTCACAATGCATTTATTTATTTGGTGATTGCCTGACTTTTCAAGTAGTGCCATCATCAAGTTTCCATTTATCCATTACTTTGTTTTCAGACTAAATAACTAGCAAATTAGATTAGATATTCCTTTATTAGTCCCGGAAATTTGCAGGATTACAGCACATATTTATATATATATATATAACTATTATGAACAGTGTATTCATTTTGCACAGGTTGAAGTAATTGAAGTGGTTGAAGTGTTTTTGTGGTCTACTGCAAGCTCAGCTGGTTGTGCAGCCTGACAGCAGCAGGAAGGAAGGACTTGCGGTACCTCTCCTTCACACACCGGGGGTGAATCAGCCGGTGGCTGAAGGAGCTGTGCAGAGCTGCCAGACTGTCCTGCATGGGGTGGGAGGTGTTGTTCATCGGGAATGATAGCTTAGCCATCAATGACCTTCCCATTAGCCCCAGCTGCACTCCATTTTTAGCGCTAAAAATCAATGTTGGCATGCTCACACTCTAAGAGGGTGAGCATGATAAACATTAAACCTCCTAAATATCACAATGTTAGCATTGTCATTGGGAGCATTTTGGCATTTAGCTGACGTCAGCCTGCACAGCCCCAAAGAGCAGCTAGCATTGGCTGTAGACTCTTAGGATTGTTAAAAGATGCTTTAGGGCATATTTTAAATAACTCCCTCCCTCAGGCACACCTTGCTGCCAAAAAAACAATTAACCCCCATGAGGCTAAAGGTGTTAAGAAAATAAGTGATGCAGCCAGCTCTTCATCGTGACTGAAATAGAGTGCATGCCTCTCCGTCTTGTCTCTCTGGGTCGAGAAGTTCAGAACATCTCCCATTATATCTTCAATCAAAGCTGACAGCGATATGGGCGCTCGGATAAAAATAGCCACATAGTGAATATTAACTGCCATTTTTTAGAGCCTGACCTGAGCCAATGAGCTCGCGAGTTCACCAATGACGAGACTTTGACGATGCAATCTCCTCGGCCAATCAGAGGGCCGACAAAACAACTCATGCTGCTCTGTCACCCCCGACCGAACGATCGTCAGCCCAAAGACACCGAATGTTGGACCTGCAGAGTCACCGTCCATCAAACTGTGAAAGCTCAATGCCAGCGCTCACATCCAGTGACGTGTGAAGAGGCAAATGCAATGTCACTGCTCCTCCCTCCTTACTGACGCTTTGCATGCATCTTCCTCTTCCTCTCGCAGTTTGACCTTCACTCTTCCCTCCATCTGCATTCTCTGTCTTTCTCTCTAATCCCTTTCTGTTTTGCCATCTCTTTTTTCCAGTCTTCCTTCCTCCTTATCTGAGTCTTCCTCTCTTGCACCCTTCATTATCCTTCCACCATTTAACTCCCCAATGTCGTCTCTCTCCCCCTCTCCCTCCCTCTCCATCTCTCCCTCCCTCCAAGTTAGAAGACATGTCAAGGTCAGAAGACAAGCAGCTTAGTGAGACAGCATCAGGTATGTTCATCACACACAGAGGTCAGACAGTGAGGCTCTAACCCCCTCCAGCAATTGTGTGACTACTCGTTCACAACATTGTGTATGTGTGAAGCACAGTATTAAAATACAGATGGAATATCAGCATAAATAGCCAGGTTTTTTTTCCCAATATGCAAACATAATATTGTGCCTCATATATGCAAATATTATGCGATTCTCCCCAATGTCATGTCAGGAATAAACACTGTAAATACAATTTATTCAGATTTATTAATTCCTCAGATGTGTTTGGCTCAGTTGTAAATGAGCTATTTGGAGGTATTTAAAAGATGTTTCCTCTATGGTTCTTGGGTGAACAAATGAAATGATGCAAACAGAGATAATGAAAGCATAATTGAAACGATTGTGAGTAAGATTCTGTTTGGACAATGCACTTTAGGTATTCTACATCCTCTCTCCCATTTGCTCACAATATGATAAAGAAGGAGTGATATGAATGACTGCTATGCTTGAAGACATGA
Source organism: Cottus gobio (assembly GCA_023566465.1). Classification (NCBI taxonomy): domain Eukaryota; kingdom Metazoa; phylum Chordata; class Actinopteri; order Perciformes; family Cottidae; genus Cottus; species Cottus gobio. The sequence continues at coordinate 20,257,901 of CM042220.1, read as the reverse complement.
CATCTTACTGAGGAAGTAGTTTTGTCCCAGAGGCAGCGAGCGGTCTGGCACCACCAACCCATCGGCAGCCTGCAGGAACCACATGGTGGTGCCGTTCAAAATGGAGGAACGGAGGAAACCTTCTTCATTCACACGCCACGGCACCGGAGCTCCACTGGCATTCACCACCACCCTAATTGGAGAGATGGAGCAGGGGAGGGAGGGAGGGAGGGATGGAGGATGAGGACATAAACGGGGAAGAAGAATCAGAGATAGGCTTTCTCTACAGTTTGGACCCAAGCACAAATTTATAGAGATTGTCGATGATCCCTTTTTAATTGGTGACAGTTCTAGCTTCTGTACTGCGTGTTTGCAGTATTCAGTTTAAATAATGGATGGGACCAGAAATAAATATATATTTAAAGCGCCAGAAAAGAAACACAAACTGCACCATTATTATTTTGCACATCCAGGGTACACTTGATTCTTAAATCTTAACTTAAAATGTCAACAAAATCTGCATGAAGGTTCAGATGAATGAACTCATCCTCGATGTGAACTTCTCTACTTTTTCTATTCCTTATTTCAGTCAATATAAGAAGAGTAATAAATAAACCTCTATTATCCATTCATGTTGGTCAGCAGCAACACAGCAAGCTGACAGTCTGTAGTCGGAGGCTATCTTTCATCCAGACCTCAGACAATTTGTACAAAATAGTAAAAACCAAGACGGACCAACTAGAAACTTAAAAAGCAGCAGGTTCAACATGGAAAGAGATGACTAGAAGAGAGCGAGTACAAACAAAGTGCGGATGGATACTTTGATACTGAAAGAATGAAAGAAGCGATCAGACATAAAGACCAAATGGGCAAGAGGGATGAATCAGGGTTTCTGATTGGATACTTTTACTGAGGACAATATCGTATATGTCTCAGTAAAGAAACAATACTTGTTCAAAATAACAACCAAAATTATATTGCTTTTCTCTATTTGGATGCCTTTTTCAGGCTGAAGATCCTCACACCCCTCTAACCCTAACCACATCTGAAAAGATCAATCACATTTTTAGAAAAACAAACAAACAACAAAATCTGTGATTGTACTCTTTTGTGCATCAAAAATCACTATTATCACTATTATCAGCAGCTGAAACTGTGTTAGTGACAGAAAAATATTTTAAAAAATAGCTGATGCATTGTGTTAAACATTTAAATGCGTTTATTACACATAAAATAATTGTATGGTTGGCTTCACACAAGTGGACACACACGCGGTTAGCTGTTTGATTTGCAGGAACATGAGAGTAGTGGCGTAAGTGTGTATCTGTGAGTGTGCACCTCTGTGTCTCACAATCTGCTGCAGCAAACTACACAATATTTTGGGTGCCCAGTTATGGCTTCACGCTCAAGGGTCTCTCACGGTTGCAGTGACTCACTCGGTCTCCAAACACCTTTTATTGCCTTTTTTATGCTTTCGTGAAGTGCCTCCTCACTCACTACTCTTAACCGACCCCCGGTGCCGTTACGTCTCGATCCCCGTCCTCTACTCCGTGCCCACACTGGGTACACTAGTACACACAGTGCTGTGTACCTGTGTGCCTCACTTTTATTGTTTTAAACGTTGGGTTAACCGCTATTGGATAACTGATAACAGCACTACCAGTACCAGTTTTGCACTTTTTGAAAAAAAGAAAAAATTAACTTTATTTTTTTAATTTTATATTCTACTGTTCATTGTAAATATTAATTCACTCATTCCCCTTTATTGCACTCTGTTTATTGTTAAATGTTTATTGTTAAATGTTATGCACCTCCCGCCAGGACAAAGTCCTTGAATGTGTAAACAAACATGGAAATAAACGGTTCTGATTCTGACTGAAACACTGCTGTACCTCGCCGACACCTTGGTTTAATTATTTTTTTGTTATGATTGTATGAAGTGTCTTATATAATGACTTGCATTTCAATTGCATGGATTCACTAGCGCTTGTTTTTGAGAGTGAGTTTTACGATGCCTTACAGGTCGTTAGTGTCTCAGCGGGGTGTCAGCCATTTGTGAGTTGTATTCGTTCAATCACACAATACAGCAGTGGGCGTCCCAGACACACCTGCACTCTGCTGAGTGCACCTGTCTTGTTAGGAAATTTAAAATCTGCGCCAAACTTGCCCTGCACACCTGTATCAGAGAAATAAAATGGTAATCAGTGCAAGAGCAAATATTTAGATTTCTTTTTTTTAAAAAGGGCGACCTTCAACTTCAGAACTTCAGAAATGGCCTTCTGTCGGGAATAGATCAGGATATCAAAATTCCATATTTAGGTTTTGAGGACCTAGCTTGAGGACGGAAGGCAAGTTGGAGCGTGAATCGCTTTCCAAAAATGTTGAAGTGCAGAGGGATCTGAGCCTGAAGGTGAAGCTATGAGCAGCGACCGACATAATAAGATGGTGGACAGGCTTCTATCAGCTGAAATGAGTTTTCCTTCGGTGTCTGGGCTGAGCCTCAGGGACAACACGGGAGCTCAGATATCTGGGGAACTACTGCTGCGTCCAGCTGAAATTAGCCATTAGTGCATAGTTTGTAGTTGAAATATGTTAAATGGACTTGCATTTGTACCGTAGCGTCTTCCAGTCTCCCGACCACTCCAAGCTGTACACTGCAGGTTATCATCCAGCCATTTACACACACGTGTCTTGCCCAAGGAAACTTGGAATTGGAGGAGCCGGGGATTGAACCGCCGATCTGCTGATGGAGAGACGACCCAATCCACCTCTGCCGACTCACATTTTTTAGTTGTGGGGAATTAAATCCAAAAGTAGCAGATTTTATTATCCTTTGTAATCCTGGTACATACTATACTATTACCGTAAAAGTACTGCCTGTCATCCATTTCACGATAAGAAACTGTTAAATAAATGAATGACAGAAGCTGCCATCATAAAATAACAGTTAATTTCTAACATCTCTGCTGCCAGTGTTTTACCGTTATTTTATGGGGAAATTGTCGAGAGATTTAGTGGCCAGTTAGTAATTATTAACTTAATTCCTCAAAGCAATTACATTAATTTGATTATTCTCATGGGTAATATTGAGCATGATGATATTGAGGCTTGTATCTGTAATCGTCTGCAGTTCTCCCTCTTGCCTCCTTAGTTACAAAAGCTACGTTATGTTGCCAACAAAAAATGCTGCATGAGAGCAGATGAAATGCTGTGCAAAGTCATTTCTATTGTATTTCTTGGTGGTTATGCAGACAATATTCTTTCCAGCATGCTCTGTTGTTATTCTTGTTGGTTAGGATCCAAAAGCAGGGTTGAGTTTGAGAACCACTGACTCACTGTTGTTGAACGTGTCATCTGTCTCATCTGTAACCGCACCTGTTTCCTGTGACCACGAATAATCTGGCCAATTAATGCCATCACGTTACTGACATTGATGATGATGCTAGATAAACTAAATACAAAACAATAACAAACAACAGTTAATTATTACACTAAAATCAATCAAATGAATCTCTTGTCTTTAAGTTGCTTTTTTTCTGTAGGGCTTACAATGATAATATTGATCACTGATTGGTGTGATATCTTTCCTCCTGGGAGCCTCACCAAATCAAATTAATCTGTTTACTTCTTCTCTAAAGAAAGCTCTGGCTATGAAGCAACTCAATTCTCGGTTTACCGGTTTATCTTTAATAAACAACAGTTTTATTCTATTCTATTATTATTATTATTATTAAAACAACATGATATTGGCTGTCCTGCTTTCTAAATATTGTAATCACACATTGAATAACCCATATTGCTCGACCACTAGATCCCATTACGTGTGCACCAATTACGTAATGCTGCGTCCACATTAAGAAGGTCAGACTTTAATTAGTATGAATGGAGACGGAAACACTATCAGTCACTTGGTTGTAATTCAGAGATATCAGGAAATTCTGGTGAAAAGGGCTACATTAGAAATAACATGCGTTAACACAAATGAGGTCAACAAGATTCTCAGTTGGTGTTAACATTACTTTCATAGAAGAGTGCTCTTTTAAAAAAAAGAGTCCTGCACAACCACACAGGTGTTTTCACTTATTCTGGCTGATTACACCTTAATTATTCCACATATTAATAATAGAAACGATAAACATGTAACAACACTTAGCAAGTGTAAGAAAACTAACTAAATCCATCAAGCAGTCTGTACACTCCTGAGAAGTGGTCCAATTAAGAGCAGGTGAAAACACCTGTGTGAGTCGACCTATGAGGTTTAGGGCTTAAGTACCAAATATTCACTTCCTGATTGATATACACTTTTTGTGGTTGATTATTTACTTCAAATGGTTTATCTACTTGTTTTGGCTCTGTGTTGCTTTTGGCATGAATTGTATTTACTGTTTATCCAAAGGATACTTTTTTTTGCTGGCCTACTGCTTTAAGTGCCATTCAGGCAAAGTGGGAAACCTTTGTGCGGCAATTAGTTTGTGTTACTTGAGTAATTGCACATTTGCCAGGGATCAAATACCAATAAAACAGAAATAAAGTCAAATATTAAGGGATAGGCACTATGTCATATTCTAGTACCAACAACTGTATTATTTCAGTGGTGTATTCGTCTATGAATTGAATAAGATTACTACACAATTATCAAATTTACAGTAGCATTGTATTGGTTCATTTCTGGGTTGCTGGGAAAAATAAGATGAAGCGGCGTCAAACTGCAACAGATGGGGAGTTAAAGGCCAGAGGATGTAGTGTACAATGCAAAGAGAGGGGCATTAAACAGGGGCCGTGGCCCCGGAGCCCCCGGCTGGTCAATCTGGCCCCTCTTTAAGAGGAAAGCAGTCAATCATAAAAGTTGCTCTTACTTCACTGCCGTCTCTTCGGGCACCTCCAGAGACAGAGTCAGAGTCCCTGATGTCAGCTCACACAGCTCAGGACTCACACAGTGCAGACCCTCGGTCACCTGAAGCACGCACACACACACACACACACACACACAAACACACACACACACACACCATATGTTATGCATTGCATTTTAAAGGTAAACCCACAGGAGCTTAAATTTAGCACAGAAGTTATCTCACCCTGTCTGCCTCCCACGGCACCACCAGCAGCCTCTGGCCAGGTTTGGGTTGCCATGGCTGCAGGGTGGGAGATGGCGGCGCTGTGGTTGAGGGGACGGTGGTTGGCTGCGGCGGCTGAGTGGCCGCCGCGGTGGTGGAGGGGACGGGGGTGGCCAGCTCAGTTGAGGAGGGGGTGGCCGGGTCCCAGTCGGCCGCCGGCAGGTCCAGAAGGATCTGATCACACCTCTCCCCCTCGTGGCCCTCGGTGCACTCACAGGTGTAGGCCGGTTCCCCCTCCTCCCCGCCGGCGCTCCGGCTGCAGTTTCCATGGAGACAGGGGCTGCTGGCACACGGGTCTGTGAAAAACTGAAAGAACAGAGGAAATAAACACAAACAGGAAGAGGCGGCACAAAAAACATTATCATCTAATGTGTTTTTCTATCTGCTGTCCTCTACACCACAAACCGTTTATGTGTCTTTTGTGACACGATGAAAACCCAAAATGTGAACCCGGCATCCGGCTTCATTTTAAATGGGTCAAGGAGTGGGTCATTAAAACCCTGTGGAGAACAAGAAAGTGTAGTCATCACTACTCAGCTACTTCTTTTATTGCTCTCTGACTCAGCCTCCTTCTTTACACCACTCATTTATTTTATTACATTGTGTCTCTGCGTTCCTGATAAATTGCTGCAGGTCTGCACTTCCCCCACTCTTTCTCTCTCTCTCTCTCACACACACACACACACACACACACACACACACACACACACACAGTCCCTAAACAAGGTTTTCCCCAGTCAATACAAAAAATGCATCCGACAGCCTCCTTCATGCCGGCTCCCCCTCCCCATCAATAATTGATCATATTTGCAGGTGAAAAAGGACAAAGCCTTGCTCGTGAAGCTTACTGCCTGACACTGTGTTGCCTGAGCCTTCTTAGGCTTAAGAGCGTCTATAATCCTGCTGCCTCTTATTTTATTTTTTTGGGGCAAATTCACTCAGAATCACTCAGGTATCTGCGGCTCCAGCTGTCTGATCTAAACGTGTTCAGAGAACAGTTTTAATAAAAACCCAGAGAAAAGCAAAAGAGAGGGGGTGAACAGAAGGTGCGTGTACCCAATCATCCATCCATCCATCCATCCATTATCTGAACCGCTTATCCTCTTTAGGGTCGCGGGGCGCTGGAGCCGATCCCAGCTGTCATTGGGCGAAGGCAGGGTACACCCTGGATAAGTCGCCAGTCTATCCAGGGCGTGTACCCAATCATCCAGTGCAAATAGATGTGAATGTATGTGTGTGTGTGTGTGTGTGTGTTAGAGAAACAGTGCGAGGCAGAACAACAGAGCGCCATTAACAGTCCGCTCTCTCCGCGGCCGAGTCACAGCTCATTAGTGGTAATCTCTCAGGTTTTTACTTGCGACGCCTCTATCAAACATTGTCTTTGCTCTGCACAGCAGCCCCAGCCGTCCCGGCACGCCGCTCTCCGGTCTTTACACAGTCTGCTGCTCTTATCTCCTCTCTAACGGCACCAGGGATGGAGTTTATCAAACCTTTAGAGGACGCTGGCTCGTCTGGGTTAAAAGACACATTAGAGTCCTGCTCTGGAGATTTTTCATCTGTCTCTCTTGATTTCTTCTCCGGACAGAACAGAATGTGCATTTATCAATAAATGTACCAGTTGTTTTTACATATATTAACAGATACTTCCTTTCTTCTGCTTATTTGCAGAAAATGGTGTGCAATGTCTCTAATCATCGTTGAAGCTGTTTCTCAAGTAAAAATGTGCTGACACTCGATGGCCCCAGCACTTGTGTGTGAAATTAAATTATTTAAACTGAAGTCAAGTCATTTGAAAAATTCATTTTAGGTCCTTTGAAGGCCATTTTTACTTATTTTTATGAAATGTTACATGAATAGCTGATTATTAAAATAAAACTTCCTCATGAATTAATGGTTAAAATAATGGTTTCTTACAGACGTAGATTCTTGACTTCGGGTTAGGTTAGGTCATTACTTGTTGTGCCTACTCTCAATTAAATTATATAATTTTTTGATTATTTAAAGTACAAAGTAAATGAGGATATAGTCACTAATTTTGAGGGCATGACACACCTATGGTCCCACATACACACACACACACACACACACAGGTGTTTTAACTCATTTGCCTGATTGGTCCTAAAAGACTGCGGAGGTGTGTATAAAATGTGATTGAGTGAGTTCCACCTGTCAAGGCAGAACAATTCACACTTTCCTCACTTATTGGTGCAATAACTTGAGATTGATGGCTGACATAATCCCCGGGTTATAATTTGGTGGCGTAACCATTCGGTGCATACGGCAGCCATGTTCTATGGTCCCATTAGTATTCATGTACTTAGTTACTCACTCCCCTCCTGCATGACATGCTTCCTGTTCTCTGGCACCTAACGGCTCACATGCCCTGGGCTCTGGCAAACCATGCAAATCAATTTCCTCTAAGCAGCTGATAATAACTCACATTAGTCCCTTTATCTATATCCCCACATGGACCAGCAGGCTGAACAAAGACATTCTCTCAGGCCAAATGAATTGCTTCACAAGGTGTTGTGATCTACAGTATTTGCTAATGTGGGATGAGGGACCCTGAGCAGGAAGGATCGATACGGACGGCCGGCCGGCCGGAAACAGCAACGCTACTTAAGCCATTGGTATCATCAATTTAAACTGGTGCAGGGGCTGGAGGAGTCGCACACACACACACACACACACACACACAACCGAAATATAGAGGGGGAAAAAGAAACAGCTGAAAGTCTTGCTGAGTTCTGCTTCACCTAAAATGATGAGTGTGCAGATCAACCAAACTTAGCCATGCTGTTTCAGGACACCGTTTATCTGTGCACCTGACAAAGATGTTGCGGTGACGTAGCGTCCTCTTTATCGAGGAGTTTACTGGCACCGTGACAGGAAAGAAATTCTGATGACGCATCCAACACATTTGATGCACCGTGTCACTGAGCTGGAGCAGAGAGCTTTTTTTTTTTTTTATCACTCTGGTCACTTAATCCATTCTGGTGCAATATTTTGTAATATTTTGTAATTTGTATATTCAATATTCTACTGTACATTCAATTTCTTCTTTACTGTTTATTTTTTTATTATGTTTATTACTGTTTATTTATATTACTTGATTTTTATTTTATCTTTACGTACTGAGCAATGCTGCTGTAATCCTGTAATTTCCCCACTGCGGGACTAATAAAGGATTATCTTATCTTATCTTATATTTGAGGAAAGCGAGAAAATTGATGCACTTATGTTGGCTTTCAAGTTTGATGTAATGCTCTCACAGGCTGACTCTCATATAATAACTTTAGTGGGTTTAATTGATTGCTTTTAGTTGGTGCACAGGATCTTAAGTTGAACATATACAAAGTGTGTCTGCAGGGAGGCATCCAAATAAACATATATGGAGACATTTTCCAATTTATGATGATTTATCTCTCAAGAGAACGTCCATTAGCCATGTCTTTCCTGGGAACCATTGGAGAGATTATTAGGAAATCATGGATCCATAAAGCGTCACAAGCATTATATATATTCAATCTGTAAGATCACTTTCAAGATGATTTCCGCTGTTGGGCTACAGAGTTAGTAATCACTGAGACAAATGTATAGGAAGTGTAGGAAGACTGGCTGAAGTCATTTCAGTAACTCCCAACCAGCTCAGCAGATCTGAAGCTGCCCTCTGATCCCCGAGAGAGTAAAAAATAATTTCTCCTCACAGATTAAAAAACATTTCCAAACTGCCTGGAAGCTTCTCATATCACTTTTTCCAGAGGGTGAGTTGATATTACAAAGAAAGTGCGTGGTGATGCTAAACAGAGGGTTTTATTAGAAAACATGATGCGGTGAGGGAAAACAAAGCAGTATTTAAGAAGATATCCATTACTCAGTGATTTTAGAAAGAGTTGTTGCTGCCAACTCAGAAAAATTGATCTGCTTGCAGCCGGACCATAACTGAGCAGTATGTAATCCTTCAAGTACAGCTAAAGAAAAATCAATAGCTGGAGTTATGAGGGTTTTCCCGTGTGTGTGTGTGTGTGTGTGTGTGTGCCCAGCAAAAGCTCATCAAGCTACATCATGTTGGTTATTTGGTGGAGGCTGCATTGGGAATGTTAAAGGTTTTCCATCGTCCATCGTTCAATGGATTTAATATGTGGCCTAAAGGGTTCCCACATACTTTTTGACTAGTTTTTCATGGCTTGGGCTCGAGGGAGATCTTAATGCCACAGCAAACAATGAGATTTTAGACAATAGTGTGCTTCCAACTTTTTATAAACAGTCTGGGGGAAATTATTTTCTTTTGTCCCCATGCACAACCCAATGTCCGTGAGGAAAGTGCTGTCCCTGTTTGGTGTGACTGGCCTATAGAGCCCTGACCTCAACTCCATCCAACACTTTGGGATAAACTAAAACAAGCCAGACTCCACAGAGGTGTCACTAAATGCTGGAACAAATCCCTCCAAAGAAGGTGCATTGTGTGCACACTCAACCCCTAATGTCGCACAGGTGGAGGAGAGACTCCTATTATCAATACTGCACCAAACCTGCCCAGCATCAAGCAGCAGAAAGACACAGTGAGCAACTAGCTGGTCAACTTAGTGGAGCGTTGAGCAGCTAAAGAGACATATTGTTTCTTGTTTGTTTTTCACCCCTTGTTGCATATGTGTATGACTAAAATGAGCATCATCTAGCACATGCAATGTAAATTGTTTGAAAAACATCTGTAAATGTCTAATTGATGCCTCCTACCAATTATAAAAAGACATATTGCACTGCGGAGTTGGTGGTGAGGAAAAGCAGAACTAAAAGGAGAGTTCATATTGGCCAGAAACTCCAAATAAATGATGATGATGCTTATTTTGCTGCTGGATGTATTGTATTGTAGTTTATTGTCATATATATATGAACTTACAAGGTGATGGATGACATGTCAGGGTTTACACTTGTTTCTGTTTCCTTCAATGCCGTTACAGCTGCATATGAATGGGTATGCTTGTGGAATAAGTTGGTCAAAGAGAGTTTGCTCTTCAAGGCGCTCATGTGGAGCCACAACCCTGACGAGCTGGAGCCGTTTCAACAGCAGTCAACTGAGCGCTCCATTGCACCAGTTTATCAGCCACTTACTGTTTATGGGAGGCTCATCTGAGCCACAGATCATAATACTGCAGGGGTTCACTTTGATGGCCAGACCATTCAGCTAATCACACACATGCAATTAGTCAGAAGGGCAGCGATGCCTCGCACTGCCCACCAGAATAAAACTGAAATGTACACACGGAGAACACAAAGTTTCACCCTGAGGGCTGAAGACTGACCAACATATCAATGATTTAAAATGGGCACTAGTGCACTGACACGCACACGATCACGGGAAAAGGTGAGAAGCTGATTCGGTCACTCAGCAGGTTGTCTGAAATTGTTCCACAGCTCCTTTCTAACGATCAAGATGGGTTGCCATGGCTACAGTAGCTAGGTAACGTGAGCGCAATTAGAAAAACAGTACTATACACAGTGTGTGTGTGTGTGTGTTTTTCTTTCATGCCCCCACTGTACCAGTCTCTTTCACACACACACACGGTATCAATATTTGCCCAAAGAGTCTCATCATGCTGCAGAGAGACGATCCGTTTTATAATCCACTTACTGCTTCATCTGGCTGTTTATCACCATTTGCCTCCCTCTGTCAGAGTGATAACAGCCCCTCCCCCCTCCTCCCCCCTTGTGGAGGGACAATAGATACAGATAGCATTTGCCTAATCCCTCACTCGTGAAAACACTCATTCACAAATGAGGAAAATATCTCCACATGGGCTCAGAGAGGATAAATGTGTCTCGTTAAACGTCCCTCCTGAGAGGAGGGGACCCCGAGTGGGTCTCGATAACATTGTGTCCGGACGAGAGCATCTGCTGTTCTGTAGTGACGCCTCGGTGCGTCTGAGTCTGAGATGCAGCTTGAGAAACACTGAACGAGGTTCAAAGTGTTGGGTTGGGTTGAGAGATTTAACTTTGGCTAGAGAAAGCGTTTCAAACGGCACTTTAAGTCTTCAACCCGCTTTCCCTTTGTTAAGGACTGTTGCTTCAGATACCTGCAGATCACACGTCCCTTCATCACCGTCTCCAACAACAACACAGAGCGAGAAAGTCTCAGGACATTTCACTGACTGCCTTTTGGTGCGCTGTGATGCCAGTGGGAGGTCAGATCAGATCAGATTCAACTTTGTCATTGCAGAGTACAACGAAATGCAGTTTACCAGAGTACAAAAGAAAGCAGTAACGGTGCAGTGCAATGTGCTGGGTAAATACAATGTATTTAAACATTGTGTACCCCAAACAACCCACTGCTCGCCAGTCTTCTTTCTCCAACCCTCTACACTCGTACGTTACATCAGCGACACTGATCAAAGCACATGCCATTCCTTTAAGGCCTCTTTCGTTATTAAGACGACTCCGAGACCAGAATCGGAAATACTTTATTGATCCCCGAGGGTACATTCGTATGATGGGGAATAGTTTGCAGTTACCGATGTTGAGATTGTGTCACGACCATCGGCGACAGAAAAATGTAATTCTCTCCTTGTGTCTGAACAACTGTGGTTTATAACATATAACACTTTGTCAGACGTGAGTATATTTCACCTAATGAAATTTATTGGCCATTTTGAATTAATATGTTTGATTGCTGATAGAAAACACAAGTGAAACTACACACACACTTCAGTTGGATTTTTGTCAATTATTCAAAGATGCTTTTACATATAATCCAATTATATATATATAATACGTTTCTAAATTAACTCCAAATGAAGAATCCTTCCTCTACAGTTATGAAACTGCAGTCTAACCATCAGCAGAAACGTAATTTGACGTGTCGACAATGATCTTATATTTCATGTTTTAATAATGAGAGATAGTTAAAAATTGATGCGCCTGATCTAGATCCATCTTCTATTCAAGACCGAGCGTGTGTTTGTTAAGCATTCACTGTTTGCTGAATTCAAGGCTACGGAGAGAAACTGGAGCATCTCTCTGCACTGCGTAATCTCAGAGGAGCAGAACAAATATGAGAAAATATACGGTTGGAGGGAAAAGTACCATCTTGCAACACAGAGTTCATGTACCTTCCAACACACACAGCTATAACGGCATTATTCTCCACAGATCAACGGCGGTGAAACACACTGCATCCCCAGAGTTAGGGAATTACAAACATGACTATCTGACTATGTGACTGTAACAGCCAGGGAACAAACATCGTGTAATTATATAATCAATCACACAGCAATTAGCTAGAAGAACCAAATTAAACTTTCATATAGCCAGCAGTAATTTTTATCTTGGATGTGCAGTACGTAATGAGCACCCGCAATCCAGCTAAAACAAAATATTTAATTCATGATAGTGACAAAATAATGCTTTAAAATCATCCCTCAATAGAGTCATTTCCACCGCAGTATTCTCTCCAGTCTGCTCCCAGGAGGGCTGAGCCCTGGGATGTGATCCGATTATGTAAAGAACCCCAAAAGATCCAGAAAAACATTAAAAATGGCCACCGGTACATAATTAACTGTACTAATCAAGTGAAAAATGCACTACTGTGGAAATAGCAGCTTTCATAGCCACAGGAATGTATGGAAGCACAGTACGCTACTCTTGGGTCCAGACAGTACAAGTACCCACAATGCATCCTGATTCATGAGACGGGTGACCCAGGTATTCAAACGGCACCGAGCAGGAGAAGTGCACTGAATGTATTGCACAAATAAAGTGAAGGGTTAACTGGTTTAGTCGGCAGGTGATCTGCAAATATACCCAAGAAGGACGTTTTACCAAATAATGAGGCATATAGGGCTCTGTGATCACAAACAAAGGAATGCAAATGGAAACCTATCCGAGAAAAGAACAATAGAACTAAGAAACTGTTTAATATGGATTTGCTCTTGTAAGCAGTCAAACGGCTCACTCTGTAAAGCGACTATGAGCTCTTCAAAGGAACAATGTCAGTTCTCACTCAGTGTGTTCACCGGCTAATGGATGCAAGAGGATCAACATTTCTATTCGCTGCTCCTTTTCATGATGCAAGCGGCTGATGGAAACCAGCTGAGTAACTGCCAAGTGTCAAATAAAAGGCTTGATGAGTCGCAGCCACTGAATATTTTAGGTATTAATTTGGCTGATGGCGGCTTTAATTTCAAACCCTAATACGATTTTTTCTTAGTTTTGAAGACTGTACAAAGGAAAAATATGAACAAATACATTAAATGAATTGTAAAGATGCATGTTTTTTCTCATAGAGTGAGTCATTACTGTAATTGTTACGGGCAGACAATCTTTATTCAGTGTTACAGTCAATAAAAATGAAAAGCAGCTTGTGTATAGATTCAGTAGATAGATTAGCATAGTGCTAACGCTAGTTAATGATATGCTAGCATGTTGTGCTCCATAGAAACTTCTTCCAGGCTCTCTGGGTAACGAGTATCACTCTTACACAACGTTTAGCGTGACGAGCTAAAAATCAACATAAGCAGCATAAGAGATGAAGAAACTCTGAAACGACAGGTCGGAGCTGGCCAACGCCACGCTACGACTGACCAAGTCTGCGTTTGATGGCAAAGGGTCAAGGATAACTGTGAGCATGAATGTTAAATAAGTTTGCCTGACCAGAAAAAGCAGATGGTTGACATCGTTTTTTTTTACATAGAAACGTTTTCGCTCGTCTGGTGCCTTCGACCTCATCAATTCAATAATATTCAAAGACAGGGCAATGTGCTGTCTTGAGCTTCTGGTTGAGCATTAAAGCAATATCCTGTCAGTATCCCAGCAGACATTATTGCTGTTATGGTTTATTACACCCATCAGTCAGGAAACCACCCAGCATGAAACCCCTCGTGATCCAAACGCGTCACTTCTGCTGTCACAACTTAAAGACCACTTTACTCAGATAGAGACTTTTTTCCTATTTATATCACAGTCAAGGTGAAGCTGTTGATTGTTAAAATGTACTTGTCAAAAAATAAATATTGCTTTGGACTTTTTTTTTTTTACTTTTACAATACTCACTTTTCTCTCAAAGTCATTGAGAAAAGAGACAGACAGTCTCATCTTTCCAGAGCGTGAAAACAAAACATAATTTTCATCTTTTCAACCTAAGAGTGGAGCTAAGTAATCATGTTTTTATCTTGGGACTCAGGCTAAAATGTATTAATGTTATTGTCATTTGAGGGCCCAACTGCAACAGATCAGTGATTTATTTTAGGCACTGCCTCTACATTTAAGAAACACAACGGTGTCAAACGTCCTGAGGCTTCTGCCTGTTTGGTGCATGAATCAAACCATCAACTGAGAAGAGAGCGGCAGCTGTCGTGTTGTGTGAAGAGCTGAGGTAGAAACGAGGCTGTCCAGATCAAATTAAAGTTACGGCTACTTCAAGACAGAACCAAATACTTAAATAAATAGATATCCTCACACAACACTGGACGTATTCACAAGCAGTGCTTAACAAATGAGATCAGGGGAATCGTCAATGATCCCTCTTGGGAAATCGGGAATGGAAATAGAAATGTTTGCGTTGGCTTGTCGGCACGATTTGTAAAATTAGAACGTTGTAAAATCAAAAGAAAAATTAAGAGAGAAACTCCACATGTAGCTAGATATTTTTGGCTCATTTCTTTCCGTGCACCAGCGGCAGTTCCTGTAAAAGAAATCCAGCTCTTCAGCCCCAACACCAGGAACTGTCAATACAATTACTCTGCAGCGTTGATCTCGTTTCAAGAGGCTGCAGTCTTCTCCAGCTCGTTTCTACATGTATTTTAATCACGTTTTAGCCATTGTGGGTGTTCAGAACAACTGGGATGAAGAGTGTCAGCTGTCAGTGCCGCTATCTGTGAGATGATTGACGAGTCTCAGACAGAGCTGAAGCAGGACGAGGTGGTGATCTCACTGAATGCATGTAGCAACAATGGATTTAATGACTCCTTGTAAATCAAAGTGACAAATCCACCGATAAGTAGTTCCCCTTAGCTCTACAAAGCAATGGCGCCATTTGAAAATCTGAAAAAATGTATTTCAAGCTTTAAATCGCATAAACCAGCAAACAATTGCCTGTTTTCAAACCCTCCAGACATACGCTGCAACATTAGCATTCGTTTGGAGGTGTATTTTTAGCCACTTGATGAATGTAAATCCAATATTCCCTCTCCTTAGACCAACAAAATAACACTGGAAAAAAAGGCAACTTCAAAAATAAGAGAAATAAAAAACATTGATTACAAGGTATTTTTGATTGTAAAATATGCCAATCAAATAAGTGAAAATTCACATGGTATTGGATTTCTTTAAACAATATGTAATATTTAGGCCTCACAAGGTAAAGACAGATCATGAAATTAGCTGAGAAAACACATTTTGCAAGATATATTTCATCAGTTTTTAGGAAGTATGTCATAATAACCCTGTAAGTTATTTTCCACTTAAGATATTTAAGATACTTAGTCTAATATTATGCGTTTCTGCAGTGAAACTCCTATAAAGTTTGTGCAGCCCTTGACAGCCTCATAAAACACATTATTACTTACAATGCCTTAGGGAGTGAGAAAGATGGATTTCACTCATTCACTCCTAAAAGCTGCCCGGTGATACCACTGAACAGCCTCGCTCGGGGAAACTCAGAGTACACACTAAAACAGAAAACAGATTTCCCAGAAACATTTCTTTGAAAAAGTGGCTATAGCTGTCTTCATTACTGCATTGGACTGAGCCATGCAGCAGCACACTTATCGTTGAGTTGCCATCCCTCCGACAGCAAGAGAGACAGAAGACGAGCGAGGACACAATGCTTCATTAGAATCGGCTCAATCAGAAACCATGCAGGAGTTCAATCCCCACCGCCAAAAAAAAAAGGATAAAAACTATTCTGGGATAACGACTTCTCAATCTGCAACCATCTGCTTCATAATCATCAGAGTTGTACCATCCAGTAACACGTAACACGGGACGACGCTTTGGTCGTGGACAGAAAGTGTGTTTTTGTCAGCGGGCCTTTAATGTTATCTATTTCTGCACATCAAAGTGTCTGCCATCCCTCCCTCCCTCCCAAACTTCCCCATCACTTCCTGGCCCAGTGGCTTCAAAGAGCAACGCCTCTTTCAAAATGTGGATCCATGAAGGCTACACCAACATGGCCGAGCACCTCGATAGATTTTGATCTCGCCTCGATGCATAAATAGATGTAAATGGAGGCGCAGTGGAAGTAAAAACATGCTAATGAGGCCAGACTGCCCTTCATGCTTATAATTTCCCATCTAAATAATATAATAGATTTCTTCCGTTCCTACGCATCTTCACTTTTTCTAATTGTATTTTATTGGAGCTTCATTTAGTCTGTCACTCAAAAGCCAAAACACACAGCAGGAGGACACTTAGTTTACTCCACAAGGGTTCTCGTGCTGCCATCAAACAAATGACATGTAATAACCTCCCATGATTGCTCAATATCATCCCTCAAAAGATACTTACCTCTCATCTCTGCCAACTAAATAGACAGAAAGATAAGGGGGCTTGGAGGAGAGGAGTAAGGAGCGAGGAGAGGCGCTGCAAGGCTCTATTTATACCCATCCAAGTAGCGGCGGGGCTGCAGGGGACTTGAACGTCTCTTCTCGACGCCGTCGTCTGTCGTCTGATTCTATCAGACGGGGACCGAAATGGATCAGGAGCTTTCAGGCTCTTTGTGAATTTACCAGAAGCTTGGAGCAGATGCACTGACAGATAGAGCTTTTAGTCTTTGTTTGGTGATGCAGCATGCAGCGTTTCACATTGTGGCGACAACTAGTCTGTCTGCTTGATACTTCACAACAGTTATTCCTGATTAGTTGTGAATATGGTGTCAGCGGTGCGACTCCACCGGTTTTAGCTCTCACCACACTTGAAATATTAGCCACTTTTCAGACTTCAGCTCGGAGCGGGGCACGGAATATGAAAAATTACATATTTTGGATTGCTAACCAACCTTAACAAAGACGTATAGCTGACTTGACTAGGTGTCCAATTTTTTTACAGAATATGCTTTTGTTCACAAACACATAAGCTAAAGCATTTTTATTCATAGCACTGTATCCTCCCTCATCACTTGGCTTCACAGGTTAAGCCCGGTAACTACGCTCTTTTCCTAAAACTAACAGCTCACTGGGCCAAAGAAGTTACAGGACAACGAGTCACGTGACTAACAGCACATCAACGTTAACTTTTAACGTCACGCGGGACACGAACCCAGGTCTCTCTCTGGCCCTCTCCTAGACCAGTGATTCCTTTTTCAGTGATGTACCCCTGTGAAAAGTTTTTTTTAGTCAAGTACCCTCAAACCAGCGCAAAGCATTTTGGTTGGAAAAAAATATGTAATACACAGTGCTGTGCAGCCAGTGTCTGATTTTATATAAAATACATACAATTCAGTTCATGAACTTATACGTATATATTTTATTAAATAAATAATTTTAAAAGATTTTTGAATGGATGATAATTTTTTATATATTTATTTTTACAAATCTCACGTACCCCCAGAGGTACACGTACCTCCATTTGAGAACCAGACCATCCGCCTCCCTTTCCCACCCCATCTCGCTCTTTATACATAAACGGAAACAAACGCACCTCCATACTGGACCAAAAACTAAAGCACACTGCCCGTACTGTCCTCACACAATCATGCCTAAACTGTGTGGACTTATACTACATCGCCTCATGAGGAATGGTGAAGCCTTTCCCAGCTATACAGATACAATGAGCGTAAGGAAAGCAGATTGGTACACTATAAATTACCAGCCATACGTAATGTGGACATGTCGCTCAGACAGAGTCATGGTAATGGTCAATCCCCTGTAGTCGTGGATGAAAAATGGGTAAAATAACATGTCTATCACAGTTACAGGCGGTTGTGGTCTGACGGTGGACATATGTGCGTGTGTATATATAAATATCATTCATACATTATATATCAAGGACGTTGCAGCAATAACTCCATTAGGTCAGCAGCTGCCTTTTCGCTCTGCAGCCTTTTCTAAAACATTAAATCAGACGCAGACTCTGCTGTGCAACACAGAACACTTAATGATTTGGATGGAGGCCCTCCTCCTGGCTTTTAAGCTGTCTCTCTGTATGACATGCTGTTTCATCATTACTTTCTGCATAAAGTTACTTCCCCCTGTGATTCGACTTACTGAGGAGCAGGACCATTAGATATGACGCATTATAGGGAATTTAGAGTTTGGATATGGATTGTGCGTGATTTGTGGTTTGTGTGTCCAAAGGGTAAATTATTGTATACATTTATTTTTTTGTATGTCTTTCTGCAGTAGAACACAACAAACAATATAATCCAAAACCACTGTGGGCAAGTGCTGGACCAAAAGACAGCAGTGAAAATATAAATAAAAAGGTCGGCACTGTAGCTCTCACAAGCCATCTTTAAATACATGCGCTCTGGTTACATGATAATACCGGAGAACCAAACAAACCCACACATAACCAGTTACATATGTATATAAAAAAGCACATATATAAATATAATATATAAATATTGTAAGAATTGTATTGTAAGAATCTCACAGAGCATGAGAACAGCATCCTACCTTCTAGATATGTCTAAAATAATATCTACTTATATTTACCGATATCATAGGAATAGGAATCAACTACATCAAGCTCATGGATATTGACAGAGGAAGGAAACAGCATGTACACCTGGAATCCACCAAATACACAATAATATTAAGACCACAATGCCACTTGCTACGGAGCTAGATTTAAAAATGATAATAATAATAATCATCCAACCGAAAGACCTAGCTGAAATGATTGTACCAGGTTGTATGGTTCACCGGTATTATCATGTGACCATAATTTACCAGAGCGTGTGTATTGTTGATATTACACAACTAGTAATACATTTCACTTAAAACAAGTACAGTGTGTAGCATTATTTGCAGAAATGGAATAAAATATGAATAAGTATGTCATTAGTGTATAATTCTAAAAATAAGAATCGTTATGTATTCGTTACCTCAGAATGAGCCATTTATATCTACAAAGACAAACCCTGGCTCTAGAGATGGCCATTCATGTTCTTGTGGAGGCCGACGTAGGTTTCGAACACGCTTGGCACTCGAGGAAAGTAGAAGTTGCCAGATCCTACACGGGAGATACAGTTGTGTTTTATTTTAATTTCTATATAAACAATATAATAAAATAGTCCCTCTCTCTCTCTCAAGCCACAGCTGGTACAGATGGATGATCTACGAGCTCGCCGTTCGCTCTGACCTACATACACAGAAGGCTTCTTGCAAAACAAGATATCCACTTAATGAAGAAAAAAAAAAGGTGACACCTACCGCTGACGCAATTAATTGGGCACCGGCATAAAAGTAAAACAGTTTCTGGAACTAAATCAAAGATGCAAGGTGGTTGGAGGCTTTTGCCGCTGTTGAAAATGTTTCCGGTCAAATTATATTTTTTTGAATAGATATGTTGCAGATGTGAAAATAAAAGCTTAATCTCAGGCTCGGTCTGGAGGTGGTGATGCTGCCACAGGGAATTAGTCAATGAAACACTGGAAGTGGAACATCCTGTTCCCATTGTGACCTGAAAATATGTGAATTATTACCATTAATTTGACCTGAAATTGGTTACCAGCATGAGGGCTGTTGCTCCCGAACGATTCTGTAAGAAACGAGGTTGTGAAAACGAGAAACACAGAACCTGTCATACGTCCTATGACTACTCAGAGTGCTTAAAGTGGGTCACATGGTTTGTTCTTTGTGAATTAAAAAGGAAGTAAATTACATTTCCTAGCTCTGTGTTATTGTACTCTACCCCTATTGATCTTTTGGTTCACCTCGTCATTGCTCTGTTGCTATGGCGACCCCAGAAGATGAAAGGGGGGCATAACAATGAAAACTGGTACTCGTAGTGGGAAGCGACCGCTGGACATGTATCATCGCTGTCCTCCCACCGGCTCTGTCCCCGAAGACGAAGAAAATGTTTTTTAGAAGACGTTTCTTTAGAGGAGCTCCAAATCTTCTGTCACACCGCCTACACGAACACGTTGCAACGGCAGACGGAGAGCGAGGGACGACGGGGACGATGTTCTGAATCCACAATAACAAATACGATTCGGGGGATTGTTTTTCCCTGAACAGAGTTGGTTTATTTTATAAAAGGAGGTTGGCCAATGTGTCAGTTTGTTGGAATAACAACAGAAGTAAATGTTGATATTGTAAAAAGTTGATGCCATTGTAGGTCCCTTTGTACCCCACAGAAAGAATGAATGAAACATCTTTTGAAAGATGTTGACCTGATACATCCGTCTGTGCGTCTAAGCCTCTTGACATTTTAAATGTTTAATAAATGCTTGATAAAAATCAAGGCAGAATATCATGAGATCGCCAAAAAAGCTCTGAAAACATGCTCTCATTTCCAACATCCTGTCTTTGTGAAGCGGGTTATAAGGTACGGAGTAGACTGGACTAAAGGTTTAAGTTACGGAGTAGACTGGACTAAAGGTTTAAGTTACGGAGTAGACTGGACTAAAGGTTTAAGGTACAAAGTAGACTGGACTAAAGATTTAATGTACGGAGTAGACTGGACTAAAGGTTTAAGTTACGGAGTAGACTGGACAAAAGGTTTAAGTTACGAAGTAGACTGGACTAAAGGTTTAAGTTACGGAGTAGACTGGACTAAAGGTTTAAGTTACGGAGTAGACTGGACTAAAGGTTTAAGTTACGAAGTAGACTGGACTAAAGGTTTAAGGTACGAAGTAGACTGGACTAAAGGTTTAAGTTACGGAGTAGACTGGACTAAAGGTTTAAGTTACGAAGTAGACTGGACTAAAGGTTTAAGTTACGGAGTAGACTGGACTAAAGGTTTAAGTTACGGAGTAGACTGGACTAAAGGTTTAAGTTACGAAGTAGACTGGACTAAAGGTTTAAGTTACGAAGTAGACTGGACTAAAGGTTTAAGTTACGGAGTAGACTGGACTAAAGGTTTAAGTTACGGAGTAGACTGGACTAAAGGTTTAAGTTACGGAGTAGACTGGACTAAAGGTTTAAGTTACGAAGTAGACTGGACTAAAGGTTTAAGTTACGAAGTAGACTGGACTAAAGGTTTAAGTTACGAAGTAGACTGGACTAAAGGTTTAAGTTACGGAGTAGACTGTGAGGATCCGCAAGGCACCACCGCCAGGGGGTGCCAAAGCAACCCTGGGTGCGGCCAGGGTGTGTGTGTGTGCAGGTAGAGGAGGGGCAGTGTGAGGAGAGCGCTCCGCAGCTGCAACTCATCCCGGCTCATCAGCGGTGGGTTAAAGGCAGTTTCCTCCCGGACTCCCGTTGTCGGGTTATTACGGAAAGTGCCCCTGTCCAGAGGGTTTCACGCCACGAGCTACGCCTGGAGCCACGCCACGCCACGCTACGCCACGAGCTACGCCTGGAGCCACGCCACGCTACGCCACGCTACGCCACGCTACGCCACGAGCTACGCCTGGAGCTACGCCTGGAGCTACGCTACGCCTGGAGCTACGCCTGGAGCTACGCTACGCCACGAGCTACGCCTGGAGCTACGCTACGCCACGAGCTACGCCGGGAGCTACGCTACGCCACGAGCTACGCCTGGAGCTACGCTACGCCACGAGCTACGCCTGGAGCTACGCTACGCCACAAGCTACGTGTGGATGAGTATTGCCTGCGGCCCTGAGGACTTAGGTTTGCCTTGAGGGACATTGCATTTACGTTTTGTGGAGTTTGGCCTGAAGGCCTGAGTTTTTGTGTTTGTTTGAGTTGCTTAAGAGACAATAAATACACCTTTTTGTTATACTTTGCCGTGTTCCGAGGGTTTTGCTATTGGGTCCGGAACACAACCCTGACAGAATAACCCGACCATATACAAGGACCCAGCAAACCACGTTTTTTGTTTCTTTTTTGTTTTTTTTGTGTCCCCCGGGCTTATGTGGAACTCCAGTCCGGAGGCGCGGTTCCTGGCGGAACACTTTCCCCGGCTGGCGTTTGGTGGGCCCCGGGACTACGTGCGGGATCCCGGATACAAGGATCCCAATGTGGTTGAGCAGCCCACCCGGTTCTACCTTCGTGATGGCTTTGGTTACGTCGACTACGTGCGGGATCCCAGATACAAGGATCCCAATGTGGATGAGTATCCCGAACCGGATCCCTGGGCAGGTGCCCGGCTGGCGTTTGGTGGGCCCCGGTGCCTCCAACGGGCTAGGGGTTCTGACCCAGAGGCCAGAGCCTCGGGCCGTCGTCGCCGGCGGAGGAGGCCCCCAGCGCAGGCTGCGGCTGTGGGGAAGCCGGTCACGCCCGCTCCCTGTATCCCGTTGACGCCGTCACCGACTCCTGCTCCACGTGTCCTGTTGACGCCTTCACCGACTCCTGCTCCTCGGGTCCTGTCGGCGCCACGGCCGACTCCAGCTCCACGTGTCCTGTCGGCTCCCCGGCCGACTCCTGCTCCACGTGTCCTGTCGGCTCCCCGGCCGACTCCTGCTCCACGTGTCCTGTCGGCGCCCCGGCCGACTCCTGCTCCACGTGTCCTGTCGGCGTCCCGGCCGACTCCAGCTCCACGTGTCCTGTCGGCGTCCCGGCCGACTCCAGCTCCCAGAGTTTACGTCACCGTGCCTTTGCTAGTCCCGGTCCCAGTTCCTGTGCCGCTGCCAGCCCCGAGCCCAGTTTCTGCCACCGTGTCGCGTTCAACCCCGGTCTCGTGTCCCGCCACGGTGCTAGTCCCGGTCCCAGCTTCCCCAACAGTCCCATCGGCGGTCCGGCCGACACCTGTCTCGTCGGTGGTCCGGCCGACAACTGTCCCTCGAACCCCATCGGCGGTCCGGCCGACACCTGTCTCGTCGGTGGCCCGGCCGATCCTAGTCCCAAGAGTTTCATCGGCGGTCCGGCCGACACCTGTCTCGTCGGTGGTCCGGCCGACCCTTGTTCCCCGAACCCCATCGGCGGTCCGGCCGACACCTGTCTCGTCGGTGGTCCGGCCGACCCTTGTTCCCCGAACCCCATCGGCGGTCCGGCCGACACCTGTCTCGTCGGTGGCCCGGCCGATCTTAGTCTCAAGAGTCTCATCGGCGGTCCGGCCGACACCTGTCTCGTCGGTGGTCCGGCCGATCCTAGTCCCAAGAGTCCCGTCAGCGGTCCGGCCGACACCTGTCTCGTCGGTGGTCCGGTCGACCCTTGTTCCCCGAGTCCCGGCGGTGGTCCGGCCGACACCTGTCTCGTCGGTGGTCCGGCCGCCACCTGTTCCCCAAGCCCTGCCGGCAGTCCGGCCCGGCTTGTATCCTGTGATTCTTGTCGGCGGTCCGGCCGACACATGTCCCTCGAGTTCCGTCGGCGGTCCGGCCGACACATGTCCCTCGAGTCCCGTCGGCGGTCCGGCCGACACATGTCCCACGAGTCCCGTCGAGGTTCGGGCAATATCCGGTCCTCCGGGTCCGGTCAAGTCCCGTCCCCAGTCCCGTCCCCAGTCCCGTCCCCAGTCCCGTCCCCAGTCCCGTCCCAAGCCCCGTCCGGTTAAGTCCCGTCCCGAGGTCCGTCCGGTTAAGTCCCGTCCCGAGGTCCGTCCGGTTAAGTCCCGTCCCGAGGTCCGTCCGGTTAAGTCCCGTCCCAAGTTCCGTTCGGTTAAGTCCCGTCACGAGTCCTGTCCGGTCCAGTCCCGTCCCGAGTCTAGGGTTGGTTGGTCCCGTCCGCCGGCACGTCCTCCTGAGTCTCCATCTGGTGGCCGTCCTCCGGCCCGTCCTCCTGAGTCTCCGCCTGGTGGCCGTCCTCCTGAGTCTCCGCCTGGTGGCCGTCCTCCGGCCCGTCCTCCTGAGTCTCCGCCTGGGGGCCGTCCTCCGGCCCGGCCTCCCGAGTCTCCGCCTGGGGCCCGTTCCCCTGAGCTCGGTGGTCCAGTGACTTTTTTCCTGTGTTCCAGGTCTCTCTCCGCGAGCCGGTGGTCGTCAGGAGTGTTGTGGCCCTCCTACCGGACCCCCATCCACCCACCCTGGTCCGGTGGTGCCATGGACGCCTGGAGGCGTCCGTTGAGGGGGGGGTACTGTGAGGATCCGCAAGGCACCACCGCCAGGGGGTGCCAAAGCAACCCTGGGTGCGGCCAGGGTGTGTGTGTGCAGGTAGAGGAGGGGCAGTGTGAGGAGAGCGCTCCGCAGCTGCAACTCATCCCGGCTCATCAGCGGTGGGTTAAAGGCAGTTTCCTCCCGGACTCCCGTTGTCGGGTTATTACGGAAAGTGCCCCTGTCCAGAGGGTTTCACGCCACGAGCTACGCCTGGAGCCACGCCACGCTACGCCACGAGCTACGCCTGGAGCTACGCCTGGAGCTACGCTACGCCACGAGCTACGCCTGGAGCTACGCTACGCCACGAGCTACGCCTGGAGCTACGCTACGCCACGAGCTACGCCGGGAGCTACGCTACGCCACGAGCTACGCCTGGAGCTACGCTACGCCACGAGCTACGCCTGGAGCTACGCTACGCCACAAGCTACGTGTGGATGAGTATTGCCTGCGGCCCTGAGGACTTAGGTTTGCCTTGAGGGACATTGCATTTACGTTTTGTGGAGTTTGGCCTGAAGGCCTGAGTTTTTGTGTTTGTTTGAGTTGCTTAAGAGACAATAAATACACCTTTTTGTTATACTTTGCCGTGTTCCGAGGGTTTTGCTATTGGGTCCGGAACACAACCCTGACATAGACTGGACTAAAGGTTTAAGTTACGAAGTAGACTGGACTAAAGGTTTAAGTTACGAAGTAGACTGGACTAAAGGTTTAAGTTACGAAGTAGACTGGACTAAAGGTTTAAGTTACGAAGTAGACTGGACTAAAGGTTTAAGTTACAGAGTAGACTGGACATAAAGAACACACGTTGTTGTCTCACCCCAAGATGAGACCGGCTGGTTGCAGAGAAACAAACTCAGGACTCTAACCACTAATTCACCGTAATGGTGAGTTGTTTATTACGTCATGTTTATTACGTCATGTTTATTACGTCATGTTTATCTCCCAGACCGTGAAGGTCGGTCCGTGAAGGCCGGTTCATGAAAATATTGTCTTACACGAAACCGGTCCGTGGCGGATAAAAGGTTGGCTGCCCTAAAGCTTATTTACAGGATATCGTTGCCATTATCGACAAATTCCATAAAAAAAAAAAATGTGAATCCGTCTCTCAATATATTCTGACTTTCCTACTCAACACCAAATACATTTGACATTATTGTTTGAAGTCAATAAATATACAAAGTCTTTTTATGAAGGCTAAGTCATTTCTGAAAACAGCTGTGCACTGTAGTTTTCTTAGCAAATATTACTCAAATAGAAAAAGAAAAGTGCATCAACTGGGGATTATTTTCAGCGGCAGATTGACACATATATTATTTGGTATTTACAGCAACACATTGAAAACAAGTGTATAATTTAGCTTGATCTGTTGCGTTCTTATGATTCTGTTCACTTACTTGAGCTCAATATTTCCCTAAAGACACACA
Organism: Cottus gobio; assembly: GCA_023566465.1. NCBI lineage: Eukaryota > Metazoa > Chordata > Actinopteri > Perciformes > Cottidae > Cottus > Cottus gobio. Next base: position 20,232,297 of record CM042220.1, on the reverse strand, counting down.
GCCCGTAGGGATGAATTACAGCTTAGCTTTGAAACGTTTACCTGCTTTTATCAAATGCTGTGAACATTTTAAAGAAGCCAAAAAGAGGGCAGTGTCGCTTAAACCCCGATCGATAAACCGCGATCGGCTGCTGATCGCTGAGGATTGATGTGATCAGAGCGGAGCTGTCGGGAGCGGATGGACCAGCAAAGCCGGAGCTCCAGACAGGATCGATTCCTCCCGACGGGGAGCCGCCCCCCAAAGCTCAACATCAAGTTTAAAGCACATCACTGCTCACCAGCCACACTAGAAGATTGTAAAAATTCCATCAGAAACACTTTCTGCTTTTATTCAGACAGATTCATGTCGAAACTGAAAAACCGTAATGTCTCATTTTACAAAACGGGGAAAAACATGAATGTTCTGTACAATCTCCCCTTATTATATATATTGAAGAATATATTGTTGTAACTGAAACTATACAGCAACTTGCAGTATATTTTACAACCAAGTATTTAGTGTTTTATTTGAACTTTGACTTTGATGTGTAATTCATGGCGCTCTCCTCCCAAAACAATTTCAGGGGAACTTTTTCTTTACGTCAGACCAAATATTTACTTTATTTTGTCGATAAATTTCCGGCATAATCCCCAACGGACACACACATTTTCCACAGTGCCTTTCCCATCAACTGGTAGACAGGCCCAGCTGCTAATGCGTGCTAATCTCTGCGTCTAACGCGGGAGGCTGGAGACTGGGCCGCGCTCTCTCTGGCTGAGATGCTCTGCTGGTCCTGAAGGGATTTTTTGGGATTTAGCTGGCATTCATTGTCTGCAGCTAAGCGAAGATGTTCACGACGTACACCAGTACACACACACACACACACACACACACACACACACACACACACACACACACACAGCCACATGCTGGCTCGTCTCCCAGTTGGCTTCATTAAATACCATATTGTCAAATCAACTTAACTGACACGTTGAGCGTGAGGAGACAGCAGGAGTGAGTTCTGCATCTGGTATTGAGTCCCCGTCTTTTGGAGGGAAGAGGATGATACGCACACTAACTCTGCTGCCAGCACCTCCTCTAAACACACACACACGTATCGATTTGTGTTTCCTCCATGCCCAAAGCGATCTGTGCTTGACCTATGACCTAACTAAAACCAGGGAGGGCAAACAGGCTCTAAAGGGGATCAGACCACCGCAGAGTCCGTCCCCTCCTGCAAAGCTCTCTTCTTCATAACTTATTTTTGTTTGAAGAAGAGGTAATGACTGTGCATTGTCTTGTATAATATTAAGTCATTTATTTCTATAGCGCCTTTCAAAAACAATGTTACAAAGTGATTGACAGTGAAAATGTGATGAAAAATAATCAAAATCACTCAAATAGAGACTACAACTAAAAATAAATTCCCCTGTGGCTGCAATGAGTTATGCAAATCTGATGGACAACAAAGTAATCTGAAGGAAGTGATCAGAGCGCTGAGGGATGGGGACGCACCACATCTCTTTTAAAACAACTCATCTACCAGCCAAGACTCTCCATGAGCTCAAAGCTACAGACTCACTACATCCCTGGTGAGCTTAGTCCAAACACATGACACATGTGTGTGTGTGTTTCAACACACGTGTGATTCAACACAGCATTTGACTACAGGAGAAAACAGCTGAGATTGAACAAGACACACTAAGAGAAAATTAACATGATTCATCTACTTACTATATTATTATTATATAATTATATTTTTAGTTATACTAGGCTTTATTAGTATGAATCCAATATGTGGTGCAATGGATACTCATAATAGGGATCCAAATAAACAAAAGCATGACCCATATATGTAAATTAAATATTTAAGAGGGTTCAGTCTCCTTCAGGTCGAATTTCAAATTTGCTCCAACCATTCAGAAGCGAGTGATGTCTCCATTCTGTGAAAGCAGCTTTTAAGAACCGGTAAAGTTTCACTATGTCAATCTCACGTCACCATTTATGTGACCATTTTTCTGTTCATTTATTGCAGATGACATCCCCATTCTTAAAAAGGTGCAATATATTACAGATTAGATCAGGAACAGGAAGGGCGCTACGTATCCGTGACCAAGCTGTCAGTTGAGAGCAGGTAGACATTACTCCACTATATCTTTACATAAATCGTTGGTTGCTGCTATATTAATGCTCTGAGTGTCATATATTGTTACTTAAATCTCCATTTTTAACTGGCTCAAAAGCCCTTAATGAGCAGCACATTAGGCATATGTAGACATGTAAAATGGTGCCAATTCAGTGAAGGGTGAGATTATGTAATAGAGAAGAAAAAAACCAAAATGCCTATACCAGTCCTGGTATGTGTGTGTATTAGCACCATGTGAACACACACCTGACATTCATACAGAGAGCAGGAGAGGTCAAGAAGGGGCGGGATCACCCTGAGGAGGATGATAACGAGGGACAGGTGAAACTCATCAGGCAGACGAGCGCACAGGAAAACACAACACAAAGGAAGTAGGGGAAGCTGTCTGAAATGAGAGAGTATTTCAAAATAAAACCGGAAAGTGCGACTATATGAATGAGCATTACACTTGTAATGTACGACTGTATGAACCGTGATGCGTTCAGCTGCTGACGTGACGCACATCCTGAAATTAAGTTGAACAGGGATGCGACCGCCGAGTGAACAAACTACTCGGTGACTCTGAACCGAACATTAGTGATTAGAATGAGCAAAGGGTTTAACAATTTCCACCTCTAACACACACACACACACACACACACACACACACACCACCCTCCTGACACATGCACTCATTATGTTGACAGCAGCAACAACAAGACTAATCATTAGGAAGCGGCAGTACAATGACGTGTCATAGCAGAGGTTTATTATCGGGGTGAACTGCTGCTGTGTTAGAGCCTCTCTGTCCTTTTTTTACATTACACTGCGGATGGTGACACAACTCGCTGCTCCATTAAATATATAAATAGCAATGAGGGCAGACAAAAAGCAATAAAAAACACCTAAACTAAACCACTGGGAGAAACGTAATGACTTCTACGCTATCCAGGACAGAGAGGGTGAAGCTTCGCCTCAAGAAAAATGAAAGCGCCAAACGACACAAGATAAAAGCCCTGATCCCGATGAGCGGCAGCAAAGTGCTGGGAAAATGCAGCAGCTGATTGACCTGTATTAAGGAAAAAAGAAAACAAAAGAAACAGAGAGGAAACTGTAGGAAAACAATCAGGAAGATTTCGGCCTTCAAAATGAAAGTTACCAGTTAGTTGTCTTGTGAATATTAATTGTCTCATGCTGTGAACCTCAACTGGTTAGTTGATGCATGTGGCACGTTAGGCAGTGGTGGAAGAAGTACGCAGATCTTTTACTTTAGTAAAAGTCCTGCAATCTAACTTTAGTAAAAGTACAAACATATTAGCATACATAAAGTACTTATTATGCAGAATGGCCCTTTTCAGAATCATGCATTTCATATTATTGGATGATAAGCATTGATTATTAGATGTACATTTAATGGGGCGGCACGGTGGTGCAGTGGCCTAGCACTGTCCTCACAGCAAGAGGGGCCAGGGTTCGATCCCCGATCCCCGATCCCAGGCGGTCCTTCTGTGTGGAGTTTGCACGTTCTCCCAGCGTGGGTTCCCTCTGGGTTCTCCGGCTTCCTCTCACAGTCAAAAGACATGCAGCTTAGGGGTAATTGGAGACTCTAAATGGCCCAGTGTCAATATGAGTGTGAATGGTTGTCTGTCTCTATATGTGCCCTGAGATAAACTGGCGACCTGCAGCCTGCCTTTGCCTAATGTCAGCTGGGATCGGCTCCAGCAACCTCAAATAGGATAATCGGTTTGGATAATGGAATGGAAGGAAATCACTTTAATGATTTTAGGAAAGGTCAGGGGGACCGTGAATGTCTGTGAGGCTTCTTCAATCCATCCAATAGTTATTAAGATATTTCAGTCTGGACCAAAATGGTGGACCAACCTCTCTGCTTAACTCGACATAGAATCCAAATTGCAAACGCTAACAGCTCACCGGGTCAAATACATCAAGTGAAACAAAATCTAATATATGACTTTGTCATATTGGACCCAATAGACAGTAGCGATCAATACGCAGAGCATGAGCACTTGGTGTTGAGCCCCCCGTGTCCTCTGCAGACCATCTCCTCTCTCTCTCTCTCCCTCTCTAATCCATATGCATCATCCTCACTCGCCCATCGTACCAGCACCTCAGCACGAGCTTCCCACAGATCAAAAGGCCATGTGATGTGTGATATGGAAATAACCAAAGTGATTGTCCACGAGCCCTCATGCTCAAAGGCAGCACAGTCCGCCTCGCAACATCTGAGGACATCAACATGAATAGTGATAGCTCCGTGATAATAGCTCAAAGGACTCTTGCTGGTTGGAAGCTGCTGTATCAAAGGTGCCGGCAGGGTTGTAAGCAGCCTGTTACCAAAGTGACGTCCTTGCTTTCATCAAACCAGCTGTAACTGATTACATGTGGTCGTAAACCGCCGCAGATGATGCAACAGTTTGCAACAGTTTAACAGCTCTTTTCCAAAATCTGAATGTCTTTTTGTTTTTGCGAACTCTTTCTTCTTTGGATACTTGATGAGCTTTTCACCGGCCCAAAACTATGCGCATAAGATATCTTGTTCTACGTAAATAAGACACCTTTCCCATCACAGCTTGAATTTGTATGATCCCTCATCCTTTCCTGAGGCTGCAAATTCGAGCAAACATGTTAAAGCCCAACAAAATATTCTGTCAGTTTTGTTGTGGGATGCAATGAACATTGCAGCCTCTGGGAGCTGCTAGTGTAGCTTTGTTTGGTTCCCAATATTCACACGGTGAATTCATTTCAGTAGTGCAAGTTGTTTTAAATGCAGTAAGAGACACAGCAATTAATGCATTGGTCTGTTGGCAGAAAGTTAATCAGCAGATAATTTGATTAGTCCCAACTAATGTTCAAGTCAATTCATGCCTCTCTGGTTCCAGTGCCTCAAATGGGAGGATTTGCTGTTTTTCTCTGTTTTGTATTAACAGTATGAATAAATAATAAGTTGTGGCCGCCCTACTTGATTTCATATTGACTTAGAAAACTATTACTTTTGAGAAAACAGCGGCCCAGCCGTTATGGATGATCATCTGAACATGCAACACTTTTGAGTTCAACGAAAGTACTTTCCTCTAGGATATGAGAATCCAATGATACACACACACACACACACACACACACACACACACATATATATATATATATATATATATCCTCTGACTAACAAGACAGGGATATCAAAGAGACCAGAAGCTGGTGATGAGCTTTGAGCTCTGCTTAATTGGATGCGGCTCATGCTGTATCTGTAGCAGCAGAGTGAATAGCCCTGGGAGACAAGAGCTGACCACCACACACACACACACACACACACACACACACACACGTTCTTCAAACTGACAGTGTTATAGCTCTAGTTCTTTGATAAGCTGGTGCATCGTATGTCAACCTACTGTCACTTTAAACATGTGAAACTATGTTTTTCAATTTAAAGGTCAGCACCCATCTTCTCAACATACTTTGGTCCTGCAGATGATGGCACAGATATATTTGACAAATAAGGCAACACACTTCAGGCATAATTCAACATTTTGGAAAATACACACTTGCTTTCTGTTGTGTCCAGTCTTGTGTTTGAGAGTCAGTCTTGGACTAAGCTGATCTAACCAGCTGCTGACAGCAGCTTCCTATTTGCCGTGAAGGGGGTGTCATTCTTCTCGTCTAACTCTCAAACCAACTCTGAACATCAAACTACCCCTTGATCACGCTCTCACACCAGTCAGTGGTAGAAAAGGAAACATCTCAAAATCCCAGCAAGAAGCCAGAACTCCCAGGATGCTTTAAAACAGAGACACGTGTGAGCGAGACAGCACCTTTACGTGTCGAGGTGATGAGCTGACATCTAAAGATCATCGAGGATCAAAAGGCCTGCAGGCCATCACAGCCCCGACATGCTCGGTGCGAGCTTATTAAGTCGAGGCAGAACCTTCGGCTGCAGAAACAGCTGAATTAATTCTGTGCTCGAGATATCACCTCCTTCAGTTCCACATCTCTGCAAATAACAGTCAGACAAGCGCTGCCTCGCGGTGCACACACACACACACACACAACCTCATGATCTTGATCTCCATGCCAAATATGAGCCACAGGATGAAAACTGTGGCTGCCAAACTTAGGGTGGGGACATTTTTGTGGACCAACCGACAAACAGGGCATGCTACAAAAGAAACATGCATGTAAAATGCTGGGGCTGTAAACTTAACTTCAGTCTGCAAACCCAGCTACAGGATCCGGTGCTTTCATGTACCGAGCGGCTCAGCAGCCCAGTCAGGGCGTCCCGGACATGCTTCATGACAGATGGCTGTTCTGCGCTGCCACATCCGCATTGTGTTGTGGAGCAAGTTACCAAATCCATCAGGGCGCACACAACAGGCCTTTCAATAATGAATAAGCCAGAGGCTGAGAAGCTAATAACTCCGAGAAAGGCAGTGGTAAGGTAGTGAATTCCAACAGGACAGCTTACAGGCTGCCATCCAGAAAAGGTGCAGGATTTTATTAAAGCTCGGCGAGTTTAACAAGTGGAGTGGTTTTGTTTTCCCCTGGTGCCTGCTGCTGCGGTTTGCAATAGCTGCTTTCACACATTTAAAACACAGCAAGTCACAAAGCAGGATTAGCAATTTAGCCAGAAAATTGAAAACCTAATATCCTGAAATCAACAGGCATGAGTTTTAATCCTTCCCCGACAATTCAAGTTCAGTTTTACAGATTCTGCTTGGTTTCCTGCTCTAATCCTGCTTTGTGAGTGTATGGCGCCCCAGGTTTGACTCCGAATGTAAAACAAAGGAAGAGAGAGGCAGAGGGAGAGCACATGGCACTTGTTTTCAACAGCATCTCAAGCCCCCAAACCAGGACTTTACTCTCTTCAAGACTCGTTTCTCCTCCTTCCTTCTCTATCTCTTTCTTCCATCTCTCCTCCTCCTTTCTCACTGGACCATCTGTGTTGTGACGCATGCAGAGGCAACCGGCACAGCTCTACCAATCAGGTCATTCACCAAATTTTTTCCGTAGAAACAATATGAAAACTCTGGACATGCCTTGTCCAGCTTCAGCTCAGGCTGTGTGACAACACCGTCCTTTGAGGTTTGTGTGGAACAGAGCGCAGTGAAGTGAAGCAGGCTGCGGAGGTAACAAACTGCAGCTGCTTTCTATTCTGAGACGCGGAACCAGGACAGCCAAAGAGACAGTGACGAGGCTTCTGCTGATGCTCCACTGAATGGCTTCAACACAAGGCCTGCACGGCACCGGCAGGCTCACCTGCGCATGCCTTCCATTGTCATGAACGACAGCGGCATGCACGCACAAGATGAGCAAACATGCTCCATGCATATCCACATGTAAACACGAGGGGGGATATGGCTGCCACCTGTTGGTGGTGCTGCTAAAGTTCACCCAGTCACCTTGCCGCTTCCCTCCGTGATGCTGCAGCAGCGTCGTCTATCCTCTCTGCTGCTGGCGGACGCTCTCCTTCACCCCAGCATGACTCATACCCATCTATTGTGAGGCTCAAATGCATTACATGCAGGTTTATGTGGAGATCAATACAGTGCCGAATTAACGCGCTTAAGAACTTTGAATGTCCTTGAATAGATGGAAGTGTAAAAGCAAGCTGCAAACTGTGTGATACAACTGGAACAATCCTGCCAGTCTAATATTTTATTATCAGCCATATTCATGCATTTATTTTCGGGGACCTGAAGGAACAACAGGCACGGAGGGGGTAAAAATAAAAAATAAATCTGCAGTCAAATCTACATTTTGCAGACTTCCATCAAAGAAAAGAAACCAAATCCAAACACGATGAATGCTACGAGGAGCAGTTGTGAGCTAAAACAAGAAGCAGCTTGTAAGTGGATCTTTGTTGCTCAAATCTATTTAGATGTGTGTTGCACTAGGCCGATGATGAGCTGATATTCAACTGATGATATCATGCAGAATGGTATTAAACGAGTCAGGATTGCTAACACATAATTGCGAGTCAGGATTGCTAACACATAATAACGTGTGAGATGTCGTGGAACAGAAAAGCACTTATTCAGATGTCCAGATGTTCCAATCAATGAATGCAGTGTGCAGACGGCTCCTTTGGCCTTGTCCCAGATGTTAACGGATTCAGTTTTTATCAATCATTCAAAATATGAGAGAATGCGCATGATAAATACATCTAGCATCACCTCAGGATTCACTGTCACTTTGCACTTCTTTGGTTTGCTCAGACATAAAACAAAACTTGAGGACGTCATAGGGGCAAATGCAGTAATACTAAACAGCTCACTCAGTATATACTCACACACACAAACACACACACACTTCTCCGGTTTTCACTCTTCCCTCCTGTTGCCACAGCAACGCAGCACATGACAGCACATGCTCCCATTGAAAAAACATCGGAGAACAGCAGAGCGAGAACGCACTCACACATGCCATCATCTACTGTATGGCTCGCATGCAAATCAACACACACACACACGCACACACACATACACACACACACACACACGCACACACACACGCACCATCCAAGTTGAACCCCTCGAGAAGATGATAATGAATAATGAATGATAATGGATCCCAGTGACTCTAATAAGCCCAAGACAAAAATGAAACACAAATTCTTATCAGAATACAAATAATGGCCAAATGCAGCTCTTTATTCTTTTCTCTATAAAGTATTTAACACGAGGAACAACCATTCCATCTGCTCCTTCATAGTCCATACTCCAAGCTCAGTCAGTATCTGTCCTCTCAAGTGAAAAACCAAACTAAAGAATAAGATCTCACGCACACACACACACACACACACACACACACACACACACACACACACAGTGTCATGTGTAGATGACATTCCATTGAAGCCTGTCCTTACCTCACAGTTGTGACCGGTGAAGCCCTGGCTGCACGTACAGGTGTACTCCCAGGTGTCCTCTGGCCTGCCAGCGGCCGGCAGGGCCAGGCAGAACCCCCCGTTGAGGCAGGGTCTTCCCTCGCAGGGGTCCGGGCGAGGTGTCGCCTGGGTCGGGGTGGGCTCGGCTGGGGACGGGGTGTCCGGGGCCAGCTGGAAGGCGGAGGGGACGGCCCCGATGCTGCTGCTGCTGCTGCTGCCCAGGAGCAGGAGGAGGAGAAGCAGGGGGGGCGTGAAGCTCCGTGGGATCTGAGCGGGACGGCAGCCGGCGCCCGCTGGCACGTGGCACACACTCATCCTCATGCTCTGGTTTCTTTCCTTCTTCTTTCGCTTGTTGCCTCCTCTTTCCTCAGAGCCAAAGCAGCGGAGAGGTGTGTGAGTGTGTGAGAGAGAGAGAGAGAGAGAGAGAGAGAGAAGAGGAAGAAGAGGCTGGTATAGGATGGAGCCTCAGCTGTGCGCAGGCAGAATGACTGAGAGCAGACTGACGGTGTGGAGGCTGAGGGAGAGAAGGTTGGGATGCAAAAGGAGAAGGGGAGGGCTCTCGGCTCTATTCTGTCTCCGAGTCATAGTGACGAAGATAGCTGACGACACTAACCCCCCCCCCCCCCCCCCCCCCCCCCCGAACACACACACACACACACAGACACACACACTATTTCCTGGCTTCTGTGTGAGAGAAGCAGGGGAGCTCTGCACCCTCCTCATTTAGAGTCTTATCATCTGTAACCTCTGCTTGGAGCCGGGCTTTCAAGGTGGGAGGGAGGAGGAGGAGGAGGAGGAGGAAGAGGAAGAGGAAGAGGAAGAGGAAGAAGATGAGGTGGAGGTGGAGTTGGTGGAGAAGATCATTATCAGCTTTGCCATAATATTAGCTGTTTTTCAGCAATAGCAGGTGTTGTTACCACACTGAAAATAGCAGAATGAACGGTGGTTCAAAACAAAAATGTCCAAAATCATTCATAAAACAGTTCCCATTAAAGCGAAGTGTGTATGGATGTTGCAGTCCTTAAGGTCAGAGATCATCAGTTTCATTCACCAGGGTATCATCACCTGATGACCGAGGTGGGGCGAGAACATCTTGACATAGAAGTTGAAAGAAGCGTATTCATGTTGATATATTTTCAGGAATCAGCTATTTTCTTAAGGTCACAAATTCAGGACAAAGACGTGCTTTAGGTTGTTGGTTATTGTGAATTGTTTTGTTGTGGATTTTGTGGATAGGAAGTCCCTAATCTAATGAAATGCTTCATTGTTAGGAATCCTGAAGTAGCTGTACAGTTTTTTATTTGACTGATTAACAAATTGTAAATCAGTGCTATTTCAAGGACAAAAAAAAAGGCAGTCCACAAATTTCACATTAAATCTAGTCCCTACTAGTTTGAGACAAGTGGCATGAATTGAGTTATCTGGAGATTAAAAATGTATAACCGGAACCCAAACTTGGGTTGTGGAGATTGAAAGACCTCAGGCAGGGAGAGTCAGAGAAAAGATGCTTCAGAGGTGCATTATGAGAGGTACTTTTTAAACTTTATTTCCAGTAAAGGTTTGCAAAAGTGATTTTTTTAGAAACAATGAAAGACACCCTCTTGATTTCTTTAACTCAAGACTACTGACTGGTGAACATTCTCAATAAACTCTGGAATATTGACCGTGGATTCTGTCGCTCACCTCAACAAACATGTTAACGCAGCATCTCTTCACGGCCATGAACATGGGGATGAATACAGCAATCAAAAACTCTTAATGTCCACATCATAACATTGTGAGCCTAACCCTAACCCTCGAACAAGGGACTAAACGTCAGTGCTTATCTAAACCACTCAAGGGCCCCTCAAATTGTATTGATATGGAACGCTTACTAAATTGCATATGCATTGAGACGGACAGAAAGTAAATAAAAATTAATTTGACCTGAACTTCTAACATTAAAAAACTCTTCTCATTAAGAAGCAGAAGTTTTAGCAGGCCTTGACCTTGTCTTTGTATTCCTTCACTCTCAAGAGTGATGCCCAGATTTACAATCTCAATGTATTCAGTTTAAGTAGTGGCATGTTCCTGAGGGGTGTTTTGTTTCTGCATGATCAATATAAAGCCCTGGTGGTTGTTAATGAGACGTCGGCCTTACACTCCGGCCTCAACTTTCCCCATTTCCATAATGAGTCCTCCCAAGGTGCAATGAATCTGTCACCGTACACTCCAGCCAGCGTCTTGAACTCTGCACTGCAGCAGACTGCTAACTCCTAGTCTGATGTTGTGCTAATGGGCATCACAGAACGGGGACCACACACACTTTGGTCGAGGAAAAGCAGCATTATGTCAGTCTTAGATTATCCATTTGGCTTTTCAGAAGTTTTAAATGAAGTTGAACATTCTATTAAAAATGGGTGCGTCACTTTGTAGTTAATTGGTATTTCAACACATACACAGCCACGTTATGTAGTTTAAAAGCCAAGGCTAAGCTTTCTTTGGTTTCAGTTTGGGAACACAGGGGTGGTTGTACAGTAACTGGAGTATTAAACCCTGCTGAGACCTAAAGAGCAACATTCCAGGTGAGGCAAATACATCACCTTTGCCACCTTCTCCATGACCACTCCCCCATCCTGTCCAGTTGAAGACCAGAGTACATCAAGATTTGCCTGAATTACCATTAACTAATGATCAGCTTTAGGAAGACCCATTAAAAACTGTTGCGCATCTAAAAACATTCAATCAGCTGTGAATGATTCACAAGAACACGGTGCCACGATGGCGGGATGGAGGATAAATAAATGACCAAAGATGAGTCAAACAGTTACTTTATTTATGTTCAGGTAAAAACATGAACCTGATGCAGTAAATTATTGCAGATCTTAGAAACCAGCACATGAACGATTGGGCCAGGAGAACATACAGTGGCGCCCTCCCCTGGCCATAGACTGCAGGTGCACACCACGGTTTGTTCCAAGCCAGCAGTGCAAAGAAAATAATAATTATCAACTACAGCAAGAAATAAAGACACTATAGAAAATAAAAATGAAAAAAAAGGTAAAGCAGACATTCCCACCTTTAAACAGGGTGTGAAACTGCATATAAACTTTATTCCGTAAATGAACTTGAAATGCTATCTGGCCATGAAACGATAAAATGAGACCAGCCAAATTTTTTTGCCCAGCTACATTATGTGTTGAGGGTTGCTCAGAGCTTGGTCTACCAAGATAACCCTACACATCAGGTAGGGCCAAACAGAAAGACACTAACTCTCAAAATAAGAGCAAAACAAAACTTCAACACATTGGTTACAAGTCTTCATTTGAGCTGAAGCTCTTTATTATAAAGGAGGCCAGAACACAATCTCAACTTGGGTAGAGGGGAGAAGAAGAAAGAAAAAAAAAAAGATAATATACGCTCATCACTACCCGCATTCAACCAACTGCAACTCTCGTTTTCCACAACTTTAAGCAAAGACACACGGGGGGGGAAAGCCGAACCAAAATGCAACACACAAACTGGGGTCAATATAATACAGAACAAAATGCGAACAGACGAACCGAGGGAAAGAGACATGAGAACAAAGAGCTATTCTATCAAATGTGTAGAATGAGCAAAGTCTGCAAATTTGTCTGTACAAATGATCTTTGGAGCTAAAGTAAACCTAGCTTGCTCGATGGATCCCCCCCCACCTCCTCCTCCCTGACTCCCAGTGACGTTGTCCACCACTCTGGAGAGGAGACATCCCTTTTTTTAAATATCACATAGCAATGCAATTTAAAATGTCACCCAGATGTTTTCATCTTTTTTTTTTTTTTTTAACATTACTCAACTACTGATATAGGTTTTACTCTCTTTTTTAATATTTTAAGTTCTGTGAGTCATGGAACACTTTTCAGTTTGTTTTTTTAAGTATTTTTTTGAGAGACCGGGGCAGCAAATATATATTTAAAGTCTTAATTTTTCTGCAAGCTGCTTTCTCTAACAAGAAGGCTGTACATGTAGCCTTGATGTATGTGGTTACAAAAAACTAAGAAGGAAGTCGTGATTTCATCAGTCGCTGTAGAAGGCATTTGAATGTGAGATGTGGAGAGATCAGGAAAGGTGGAAAGACTGCTGGCCCTCGCGGGCTGCAATCAACAGTTTCTCTCGCATTATCTCGATGCTGGAGTAGTCAGGCAGCTTCAGGTAGTTGACACAGGTCATGACTGAGGGGAGGAAGTCATCCGGGTTCTCTGTGGACTCGAATGTCTTCCTCACAATCGTCAGAGGGGGATTCAGGCTCCGGAAACCTGAGACACAAGAGCCACATGTCAGGCAAAGTTATAGGAGAGACATGGCGTCATGTTTTATACAGTCATATAAACTCAGAAAATATACATTTAAAAATAAATAATGCTAGACTATTTTAATTTAGAGATCTCATTAAATGAGACAACTGTTTAGCAATCTGACCTGCTTTGTAAAGCACAACGATATGATGGGTTCAAATGTAATCTTTGAAATGTAGGCTGTGAGAAACTTGAATACAGTTCTTTGAAGCAGATGTTTTACAGCAATATAAACTGTAACTTCCCAACACTAGCTCTAAGCATCTTATAATAAATAATTTGGAAGTTATTAATTTATTTTAATATATTCTTTGATTTAATTACTGATTATTTGAATTGAGTGCATACATGCAAATAAACTATATGAGAATAAAAAAGTAACAGTATAACATTGAGAACTTTTGACATTATTTTTTTGTGTTTAAATGTCCAAAACGCTTTAGTTTTATTTACTTTAAGTCAATTTTCAACAAGTAAAATTTGGCTATCGGGCAAATAAAACATCTCAGCTGCTTGCCAAAAGGCTGAAAAAGCCCAGAGTTTGTGCATGTGAGCTGACTCACCACCAACGGGCAGTCTGGGGCTTCCTGTGACAAACTGCAGAAAGAGTCTCTGCTGCTCGGCCTCAAAGCTGCTCAGCACCTCAAACAGGAACCGCACGGCACGGCTGCAAAAACATGGGAGGAATGAGCATCAAACATCGGCCTTGAGACAAAGGTTTACTGATACAGACGTTATGCAGAGAGTCTGCCCCCATATTGAATGATGCTCTATTATAAATGAAGAGTTTGGTCTCACCTGTCATGTGTGTAGCCGTGGTCCGGTCGACAGCACTCCATCAACGTCTTGACGTCCCACGTCTCCGATTTACTGCCACACAGCAGCTGGTCGAGCTGCGGAGAGACAATGAGCAATTAAAGAGAAAGAAGGGACAATAAACGTCAAGAAAACCACTCAGACTTTGCTGAGTGAGAGATACAAAACTGAAAAAAATTGTTTCGGATTTATTCATGCATTTATTTATTGTATTATTATAATTATGCATGCTAAAATAATATGCCCAGCACAAACTGGCTTACAAGACAGCATTAGTCAGAAGTAGCAACATAAGTAATAATATTAAACAAATAAAACACGTGGTGCTTTAGAAACCAAGTTAGCCAATTGATGAGCATTAAATTGCATTCGATTCTCCCATCGTCAGTGCACCAAAACATTTATGGATTTTGAACAGAAATTTAATTTAATATAGACACCCAACTCCTCTTAAGGACAATACAGAAGATAATGCAACTCATTCTCAACTTCTAATTTGCTAAATTAACCAGGAAACACAGTGTGGTTAAATACTACCAACTTGTGGACCAACCAATCTTTCTATTGAGTTTTGCATTAATGTAGCTGTAAATATTTATATTGACTGAATCATACGTCAATTGTTATGAAGAACTGAGATGAATCAACAACAAGAAATGTGCTTACCTCCTCTGGATAGAAATACTGCAGGTGATGCAAGGGGAAGACCGATTCAAACCCTTCTCTAAATGACTCAAATTGTCTGGACACTCCTTCATTTAGAGTCCAGTACACCACCAGCTGGAGGGAAAGAAAAGAAAAAAAATTAAACCCCAGAAAAGATCAGCCATAACAGGAACAATATGAAGACAGAACAAAGTATAAATCTGAGTGACCGTTGTATAAAAACTATTTCACATACCCTGAGGTACTCCTCCAGGTTGTAGATTGTGACCGGAAAGTCTTTGCCGCCCTTTTTTAGCTCAATGTTTGGGAATCCTGGAAGGGTGAAGTCCAAACCCAGGTCCTCCACTGAGCAGCCGTTCATGTTCAGGCTCTCCAGGGCCTGCTGCAGGGTCTCCCTCGTCTGTAGCATACAAACAAACAGTTCACGAAGAGACAGAGAGAAACCTATTGTATTACAGTATTAGGGGATCATATCGGACAACTATCCCTATGCCATGACTAGATGAGTGGATTACATGTTGTAAAAGACAACAATGGAGACTAATGATGGCCTTTTAGAGGGAGATGCTTTCATGGAACCCCAGGACAGACTCTCACACTCTGCTGCCAATGCAAGTCCTCTGTGCTGTGCTTCACCTGTGATCGGTCCTGCTCCAACCTCTTCTTCTGGCGAATGATATCCTCCAAGTGCTGGATGGACTTCGCCACACCGGGGTCAATATTCACCAGGTCATGGGAACTTATGGACACCTCGTGCCGTAGCATCCACTTATAAAATGGCAGCCCCAAGGGCAGGTCCAACTAGGGAAAGGATAGAGGAGGAAAGAGTTTCAGAAAGTCAGTTAAAAATAAAACCATTCATGAAAAGCTATGCAATATTTCAAATATTGGTCCTTAACATCTAATACACGTTTCAGCATTTCAAAATAACAACAGTGTTATCTGACCGCCAGCAGACACCTTGAATATGCCTGAAAGTTTTTACTGCAACATGTCTGAATAAGATTAATTTAACGCTAGCAGAAGAACAATCTGTTAAACGTAGAACAGAAAATAGAGGTCGTTACCAATCTGAAGTCCATAATGGCTTTGGCCATTAGCTTTCCTAAGAAACGGAACTTCATTTTGATTTTGGCTATGTGTGCTGGTTTGGTTGTCCTTCCGAAGGGAACGGCAAACAGTCCCTTGGAGCTGAACATGTACTTCATCCCCTCTTGGCTTCCTGTTGAGGCAGAGACAAGTATGGTCAGAGTAAAATCACTACATATTCACTTACACAAAAGTAATTTCAATCTACACTTCAATCATAATTAGAGTGAAAACTGTCTAATCATGGGCCCATTAGTGAGGACATCCCGGAAAAGAAATGTTACACACGTCTGACCAATCACATACCATATCAAACACAAGATCAGTCTGGGACGAAGAACTCCAAATTTAAAATAAGTACATTTTGCTGTGGCAGTGTTTCACGTTGTGAGTGAAAAGTAAAAGCGAACACCAACAGTAAGTCGGTGGGTCTGAAGGTTTGTACCTTTAGGATTGGGCAGTGTGACCTCTTCACCCCTCCACAGGCCGAGTTCAGCCCGCTGGAGCTCCTGAGACACCAGAGCGTAGAACTCCAGAGTGGGGCCAAGGCCTGTGCCGACCTGGAGGAAGATTAAAAACAAATTAAAATAACTACTAAAAAACAAAAATAAAAAGCCATTTTATTGAAGACATCGTTCAGTTTTAACATAACATACCTCGTTCTCATACTGAATCTCCAACATTGCCCTGGAGCTGCCGAGGTCTTGCATCACAGACTCGGCCTGTTTTAGCAGCTCGTCGCGGTTTATCGTCCTCTGCAAAACACAAAACAAGGGAGGAAAGAAATTAAGTTTAAGCTAGAAAAAAAGTTCCTAGAGCGATACATAAAAATAAAAAGAGGTATCAAAATTGTAATAAAAAAAAAGATCCTGACAATTATAAAAAGGCACAACGCTGTTTAAATTCTATTTAGATACACAGATACACTGTGTACAATTGGTGGCTTCCATCCACTGCAACAGAACAAGTATAATAATAATAATAATAATAATAATAATACTACAAATCATAATACCTTCTTCCTGTCAAGACGTGGTGCAACTCTGCTGTCCTGGGAATCTGATTGGTTGATCTCAGGGTTTGTGTCCAGTAAGCGCTGCATGGCTCTGTCGCGATCGAAGGCAGTTACGTAGAACAACATCTGCCGGGTGTCAAAGGGGAAGAAGAACGGACTGTAGAGAGAGAGAGAGAGAGAGAGAGAGAGAGAGAACCCAGTATGTGAGAACCCAGTCATTTCACCCAAACACACTATAGCCAAGACACAATACACGTCAAAATTCTAATTCCTCCTTTTGGTCTTAAGTATGAAACATTTACCAGGTCTTTCCGAGCTCAATAAGCCAAGTGGGGATGTTCCCCGTCATGATGACCAGCGGGTCTTGTAGCTGACGGTTAGCTTTGGCTGTCAGCTTACTGTTAATGAACTCAGTGGTGGCGATGATTTCCTTACACACAGCATTCTGCAAAACACAACCAAAATGATTATACATCTTCATGTTACTTCCACACGCATAACAAACCACCAGCAAGTCACTGCCTTCCTCGTGTGACTCTTTAGGAAAGAGACTTACATCAAACAAGTAGAACCAGAATCTACTGATGGAGTGCAGGACCCTCAGCAGCAGGTTGACCTCTAAAGAGGGGTCATCAAAGGTTATGGTCTCTGGAGGCTCCGAAGTGAGGTATGTCTCTAAGGGGTTGACGACACTGGGACACACACCATCTGGAAGTGACAGGAATTAACAGTAGGTATGAATCTGACTGCGAAGATTGAGACTTGTAAAAAACAAACGATGAGAAGCTGTGTGATTAAAACGTGCTTAATAATGTGTATAATAACCATAAACCCTGAGAATGTGAATCCTTATTTGAACAATTCAGATACAACTGTTTATACACAGCTGTCTATGTTAAGGAGAGAAACAGATGCTGCATGTTTTGCCTAAATCTGCACAGGACCAGCAGCTGTATTTTCACAGAGGTTTTTAGCAATGTTGAATGTAGTTTGAGAACTCCTTCACTACGAGATATTTAAGATCCCCACCATGCCACAGCTCATCCTGCTTCTTGGCGTTGCGAGGTGAGGTCTTGGTGGGAGCAGTCTGTGCTCGGCCCCTCTTTCCACCCACAGCGTCCTTGCTGCCATCCTCGTCCTCTCTCACAGGCTTATACCTGTCAGGAAAAAAGAATGGACGTTATGCCTCTGTATGCTTTGACGAGGATGTGACAACTCTTGGTTTATGAATATTTCAAGGAATAAATAGAAAGTTCCCAATGCACTGTAGAGTATATTTAAAAGACTTGGCAAATAAATCTGCATGGCGTGACACCACTAGTGTAAATGATGAAACACATTTTTTATATTTCTCTGACCCTTCAAGGACTGGCTAATGACATTCATAAAACAAATCCCAGAAAAGCATTGCTCTTCCGTTTCAAAAGTGGCAGTGAAGGTTAAGAAAGTTGGAAGATGCACAACAGACCAACTTAAAGACAGAAGATCAACAAAAAAAAAGTTTTTTTACCATATTGTGTGCGTTTTGGTCCAGATGCCAGCTCGCCCAAGGGGGTTTGCCTCATCGTCCGTCGACTCCCTTTCTTCTTCTGCTTGAAGACTGTACTGCCGTACGGCCTGGTAGACGGTCATGTTGTACGGTAACAGGTGGTCGCCGATGTAGAACTGTAGTCTGTGACGCACACTCCCAGAGTTCAGGAACTGTGCCGCCTGTACCAATGAAAAACACATGATGTATTGATAATACTGAAGTGGTTGCAGGACTTAGCTCTCTATGCACATCAACACAGGATTGAGGGTGTATTATTGAAAAATAACGGTGTCACATACCAGCGATTCATCGATTTCATCATCTGAACCGTCGTCATCGCTGTCTTCATCCTCTTCTCTGATTCGGCCGTAACCTATACAAACAAGATTTCAAGTTAGCAACCCAGATAAAGAAACAATGAATAACCCGTTTCAAGGACAGTAAAAAAGGAAAAACAGGTGCCAAAGAAGAATTCCCAGTTGATATAAGGGAGGCACATGGAAATCTACTACAGTCCCTCACCTCTGACAACAAGATATCGCTCAATGGCCTGCACCAGGGCCAGGGGGTCTATCTTCACAGGGCCGCCTTTCCACTGTTTGACGTTAGTGCAATCTGGGTGTCTCTGCAGCTGACACTTGAGCTGATGTGTGTTGAAGAACTTCAGTGCCTGAGAGCCCCTGGAAAGATGCATTTAAAAACACTTTAAATGCATATCAAACTATACACTCTCATAACTAATCATACGTGTTTTGAATATAAAAGTGAATTTAATCAAAACATACCTGCTGCCATTGCCGTTGCCACTGGGGAAATCATGCACTTTGACAGGGAACTGCTCCATTTGGCTCAGGCAGCTGTTCATTTTGTGCACCATTGCCAGGTATGGGCCGTTCTCTGTTGGGTCCAGCCGACCAACAGGCTCCATTCCTTGAACCTGCAAACCAAACGATAGATAGGATTCAAATTTAATTCTGAGAATCTAGACCACCAAAGTCATACATTGGTATGGTGCATTGCACAGTTTCTAGTCTCTCACCGGACAGCTGGCGAACACATGGAGGAACCTCTTGAGCCGCACGTCACGGCTAAGCAAGTCCCTGTCGGTGTTGGAGGTCAGGTAGACCAGGAGTTGCTTCACCAGTCCACTGTGCTGGATCTCAAAAGACGACACATCAGATTCTGATACAATACTGGAGATCTCCACCAGGCACTCCAAACCGCCGTCAACCTGGGAAACAGGAACAAAACACAACATCAGATAAGTGTGTCAGCGCTAGAGTGCAGCATTTATAGTATCCATCTCTCTCTCGGTTTCTCATTCAGGTTTAACAATTTCTACGGACAATATCCAAAACAACAATACATATCCTTAACTTTGTAGGGAATGTTATTATCTTATGCTTGCTGTTCAATAATGGGGGTGTGGATGTGTTACCTGCAGGTTGAGCTGCTCGGTGGCTGTGCAAAGTCTCTGGAGTACATTCAGTGCAGGGTTGCTGCCGTCCACATTTTCAGAGTTGAAGTAGCGCTCCACAAACTTACTTGCCTGTTCTTTGATCCAGGCTTTTATTTTGTCTCTACAAACCCAAAATTAATTCACTGATTACATACAGTACAACACATATTACTCCCATAATCACTGGCACTTAACATTACAAGAAAAAGATCACGCAATTTGGATAACACTGGGGTGTAAACTCTCATCATCGTACCTGTTATTTGAAATCGAGTCCTTGGGAGGTGCCCTTGCCAGGCCACTCACTCCCGCTGTGCGTGAGGGCTCAGAGTTGGTATTGTTGGTCTGGGCACCCAGCTTGCCCCAGGTCTTGGGATTAAGACTGGCCAAGAAGGATGATTTGGGTGACTGAGTACTGGTAGGGCTCTTGGCTGTAAGGAACCCAAAAGGTAGATTAGGAGGGGTTAATAATGTATATCAAAAAGGTCACAAAATGCCATTTCAATTCATGACTACTCACATAAATCAATAAATCATTGATAAACCTGCCAATCTATCACAAATTACTGAACAGCAACAGATTGGTTAATCACAGATTGCTAGTAGAGGCGTTCACTGGCTGATAAAATCTACAGAGAAATTCAGTGATATAAAATCTATAAAATATTGCGGATGCGCGTTGAAACAAAAAAACAAAACATACTGGACAATATAGTGTTCAATATTCCCTTTTCATGGCTCAAAAAGTGTCTAGTGCGGATGTTTAAACATCACACATAGACAGGAACACTTCAACTCACCCTGATTGTCTACTTTATCATCATCTCTTGGGGGAGAGTATTTGGGCCTCCTGGGCCCTCTTTTAGGAAGCCGTTTTCTCTTTAGGACATCACTTAACCGTCTTGATGGAGGAGAAAGTAATAGTGGAGAGGGAGGGGAAATCAGTATACATTGAGCATATCAGACATAATTTGTGTATTTATTAAGCAGTGCATGCAATTTACCATATTCAATTGAACTTGTGGAGCTAATTGTCAAATTGTTTAAAAACAGGATGAAAATGTAATCTGTGTTAATGAAGATAGTTTCCAGGGTGACACTAGCACTGTAGCCTGTACTATAATCACATTTCCTTTTAAATACGTCTAAACAGACAAACCAAAGCCACACGTGGCCACACACTCACCCCTGTGGGCTGAGGTCCAGTGAGTCGTCCATGCTGTGCTGGAAGCTGGGTGAGCCCAGATCAGGAGTTGCATTATTAGCAGATGTGGTGGATGCAGTGCTGATGGTGGTAGTGCACAAACTGGCAGTACCACTAGGGCAAGCCTTTGGGGGACTAGTGACTAAAAAGCTCTCAGATTCTGACAGGTTCTTCACTTGGTGCATCACACCTGGAGAGAGAGGAGAGGGAAATTGTCTAAATCCTTCAAAAACCACAGAATACACAGCAACTACTGGCCAGTTGGGCAATAATCACTTGGATCTGGTTGAGGACTGATTGACTGTGGATCAGTGCAAACGCCAATAAAATGTTAAACTGCAGGAGACATTTAGCTTAAGGGACTGGAAGCATTAGATGGGGAGACTTTTTATTTTGTCTACTGTGGAATGGATCAGGGCAGCATTAACGCATGCCACGTGCAATTAAACTCTGTTCGGGCAAGGGGAATGCCTCATGTAGGCATCCGACCGGGCAACTGAAAAATAAATGTGATTGATTGGATGGCAAGAATGATCAGCTGACATTCAGGAATAAATGTGTGATCTGGAGATTGACATGAATACAGTCTTGTGAGTGATCCTTGATAATGCTACAAAGATGTGTCAAAACAGGCAGAAGGTGAGCGAGTTAAGTGTCTGTTCAGTGTTTGCCTTAAGATGGAGTTGTAGCAGAGGAGACGAGTTTTCTGCATCTTTAAAGGATGTTTGTCATGTATCTGTCATGTAGAGGATATCATTGAGCTTAAAATATGATTATACGCTACCTTCTCTTCTGAAATAGACACTGAAGACATCAGGCAGCTTCTGCATGAGGATCTCAGCCATCTGAAGAGAACCCACTACAATCTTCAGGTCCTGGCTGGATAGCATGGAGGCAATGTGACTGTAGAAATAAACATACAAAAAAACAGATTAAAGTCAAGTCACTTTCAACTAAAAGATTGTCACCAGTATTACACGGTTCTTCTTTTAAAATAAGTTAATAACTTAATTCAAGACAACCTTCGGAGCCGGTTTTAATGTCAATGTTATACCTGGACACAGCATGGTTCCTCAGCACATCCTTCAGCAGCTCTGCATCAGCAAAGTAGATGATCCTGAGGATGGCTCTAAGGCACTTGTGTCTGACAGCAGGGCCGGCCGATGAACTGTACACCTCATACAAGACCCCAAACAGAGTTTTGATAAAGCACTTTGCCAGCTCAGGGTCCTCCTTCATCAACTGGGCTCGTGCATCCTCTCGACGAACCTCCTGGTGACTCCCTGGAGAAAGACAGTGAACAGGTCAGGTTCATGTCCTCAACCACACAGCTCAACTGACACTCAATGGAGAAGCTGTGCTACACACATGCAGACAATTGTAAGAGACATTGGGAAAGCAGCATGCTGTTGACTACCATCTCTGCTTTGAGAAAAAAAAAAGGAAAGATTCTCACAAGTTGATGTTAATGTTGCAAGAATCTGTTGACAAAAATTCAACCGACTTGCACGCAGTAAATGTGGATTTACCTGATCATAAAATTATAACTAATTACACTAATTCACAATAAATTGAAACTGGGTCACTGTTGTGACTCCAAGCTGCCATCCTACCCAAAGCTGTAGGCTAACAAACATTTAGTGAGAGTTTCTGGTTATTCTTATTTTATGACAAAATGCTGTGTACGGTCATCATCATACAAATGTTATTTGAAAAGATCTGCATTACCTGTATTAGGGTTGGCAAGAGGATTGGGTTTCCTCTGGATACCACGTGCTGTTCCTGTGTCTTCATTAATCTGCTGCATAGAGTTAAAGTCAATTGTGTACACACGGCCCAGGGTTGACAAGCTGATCTCATCCTCCCCGTTCTGGTGTGCTGTCTGCAGGGCAAGATAATCACCACCCAACATCAGTTTTCCATACGGGGAAGCCCCAAATATTTGTGTGTGTGTGTGTGTGTGTGTGTGTGTGTGAATGTATTGAGAGAGGATGACGCACTGTATATCGACTGAATGTGGTCAATTACTGTGATGCAACATTTTAATTGATTAAATCCATTATTCATCCTTCAGATAATTAACTGTGACGAGGTCCAGAATGACTGACCAGAATTTGTTTTTATATTTAATTACTGATGATGATTGAGATACATGTCACTATATATATATATATATATATATATATATATATATATATTATTTATCCAGCAATTATGATTTCATTTCCAATAATACAAAATGTGGGTGATGCACTCATACCTCAATAATGCGGCTGTCAATGCGGTTGTAAGGATGCCAAAGTCCACGGTCATCCCTCCACTGCCAGATCGCGCCCTCTGTCGTCTGGGCGCTGCCCTTCTTCAGCATTAAATCAACTGCAAAGATGCCTTCTCTGGGCAGGCAGGGCATCAGCTCACTGGAAGAAGAAGGGCGGTTTGAGAAAGATACAACATTTTGTCTAATTCAATTTAACTATAAAGTGAAATTTTGAAGTTTTGCATGATCTTAACCCATTCTACACCAAAGAAATATCAAATAGATGTTACCATATGAGGGAGGTCAGTTCATAGAGCTCCTGGGGACTCCGGGGTACCAGCTCAATCTGTTCCTGGCAGCTTCCATTTGATGCACCACACAAGAGGAAACGTAGAGTTTCTGCTATATCTGTTAGAGAAGGTAAGACGAACACATTTCTGTTAGCTGCCCTGTTGCACCTTCAACACATACAATGTTCTCCTCAGGGCAGTAAAGACTGAATGCTAAGTACATTTAGAGGCAATCAATGAGATGTGAGTCGATGTGCACCTACACACACACACACACGTTAGTTGATAGGTGTTAGCTAGATACAAGCAACATTTTGTACCGTCATAGATCCTCATCACAGACCTAGAATAGTGCTACAAAATGCATTTTATTAGACTTGTGAAGGGGTCAAACATGTTCGCTCATTATGGAATTAATTATGTTCATCGATTGACAGCGAGATCAATCCGATTGTGCGAAAGGCAACTGTGAGGGACATTGGTGTTCCATTTATGGGGTCTTCAATAACTACTATGATAGTGTTTGCTAGGACAATAGGGGCTCAGTATCTGTTAGCATGATTATAACCATTCTATAACAAAGCAACACATTGCAGAGAGAGATTTGAACCATGGAATACAAACAGCTTCCTTTGGTATTGTACAGTGTACACCTTTATTCCCCTGCAAAATATTTGTCAGGCTGCACATGCTGGTCTAATTTATTAAGCACAAGTGTTGTGAGTACATAGAGTACGAATGTATACAAATATGCAGGAGTGTAATGACAGGGTGTAAGTCACAAGTGGCAAGGGTGTGACCTCGTGTGTGAGAGTGTCTGTATGAGTTACTCACTCTGTTTCATAAGCTGGACTGCCAGGCAGGGGCAGTTAGAGCACATCAAGGAAAACATGCGCACAACCATGATAAACATCCCCGAGCTGAGCACAGGAGGGGTCACTACCAGCAGCTGCTGAATGTTGGTCAACAGGTCCCGTGACGCCACCTCCTGCAGCAGGTTCTGTTGATATAAACACATGCATGAGCATGAGCGGTGGAGTTGGAAGGCAAATGGAGATAAAACTGAAATGGCAAATACAAAAACTGTGGTGTCAAGTCATAAAAACAATTCAGGTACAAACCTCCTCATGTTGAAAGTTGTCCACCAGTCTGGCAAAACAGAGGCAAGTACTTTCCACAGATTTTTTATCCTGAAAGGGAGGTTAATGGAAAAAAGCCATTAGTAAATCTTCACAATAGGTTAGACTGAAATAAATAGAAAAAAAAGAGATTCAAGAACAAAGCATGGAGGATATGATACAGGGCAGGATTAAACAAAGCAAAACAAAAAATGTAATTTCATGCTGTGTGACTTAGTCGCACCAAATCAGGTCTTGTGGCAAAAACGCAGTCCTCCCAGTCATTTGAATGCGTACAATACAAACACAACTCCTTTTCTAATAAATGACCACACTATACCAGTGGTACGACCTCTAAGAAACTCTTTAAGTTTAAAACTTTGTACAGTCATACATTAGAAAATCATATCTTTGTACAACTTGTCGTACAACTAGGTGCAATTTTTATTTATTTTGCACAGAAAACAGCAGGTATGGATGGAAGATTTGGAAACCTAGCAAACTCATTTTCTTATTTCCAACAATGTGTTGATTATCAATTTAATTTCAGCAATGTGAAACTTGTTGCAAGTGGAACCCCGCCTTGAGCCAAACCCCGGCTGTGAATGTGTTGCATTTTATAGTTCAGCAATTTGAGACGTGGGAAAAACTCACCTGGTGTGTGAGTCTCTGAGTCAACAGTGGCAGAGAATCAGCAACAAAGTGGAACTCATCTGGAGTAATGCTCTGGCAGCAGTTGGCTGCAATGGCCAAGGCATTCCTCTGAGCATTGATGCTAAAGAACTCTAGGTAGAGGAGGCAGTCAGCCAGCCCACCCTGCAAGGGAGAAAACAACATTATTGCTCTATATAATTGTGGCTAACAGCGATGGGATGTTTTCAGGGGACGAAAAAACACTTACAGCCTGCAAAATGGCTTTGCTGTGTCGCCTTGACAACATCTCCAGGGCAGTCAGGGCCTGCTCCGCTACGTCGATAAATTGGATCACCTGAAGCTGCACAGAAGAAGGGGGAACATTAGCATATCAAAAAGCCACCAATGTGAATTAACAAGCGATAAGGGACAGACAGAGTGCACAGTGTCTTACCTTCTCCAGGAAGACAGGAATAGCATCGACCACCACAGCAGAGGATCGAGGGAGCGCCTCCATCATATACGTGAGTGCACGAGAGGCATGATTCATCTGTGTGCATGGATCAAAGGCATGCAAATAAGCAGTGTCATTAAAAAAAATTAACGACTCAAACTAAAGACAACTACATTCGCAGAGATAAAAGCGCCTCATACTCACAATATCAAAGTTATGCTCCATTTGTAACAGTGTAATCTGTAAAAACGAAAAAGACAGTTGAGTTTATTACTATGGAATCAAATATCCCAGAGATAACAAAAATCATTTTAATTTTCATAGAAAATTTGTCAACAGTAAGACTAACCAAAGCGGGCACCACACTCTTGACAGGGAATCCACCAAGTGTTTCCTCATTGCCCATCACCAGCAGCTGGCACATCTCGATGGCAGCTTGGAGCTGCTGAGACTCGTCACCTGTGGCCTGCAGGCCCTGTAGTAACTGCTGAGCCTTGGAGCCTGTGGATAGGGGGACAGAAGGTTTCATTAGTCATTTACCAAACGTGAAGAACACTGGTTTAAGAGTAGGTCGGCAGTGTACTCACTCGCTCCGCTGCCAATGGTCCTGTGAAACAGCTGTGACATCCGGGGTCCCAGGGGCCCAAAAAGATGTGGGGGGAGACCCCTGGCCTCCAGTAGGGCTATAGGGACACAACAGCAAGGTTTAGAGAGCAAATATACAAAAGGTAAAACCGTTTGTGTAGTCTTCATACCTTAAAATCAGGGATACATTAATTCATGCAGACTAAATATCGTGACTACAAATGGTCAATCGCTACCGAGATTGACTTTCAAATCTGAGAGGGAGAGATTTAATGTACCTTGAAGCCTTCCCATTTCAGAGTC
Organism: Cottus gobio; assembly: GCA_023566465.1. Classification (NCBI taxonomy): domain Eukaryota; kingdom Metazoa; phylum Chordata; class Actinopteri; order Perciformes; family Cottidae; genus Cottus; species Cottus gobio. The sequence continues at coordinate 20,205,559 of CM042220.1, read as the reverse complement.
ATCCGACTCACTCTCTCCAGAGGTGGTCATGCCCACTGCTCCAGCGACTGAGCTTGAAGCTGGACACAGAGACAATATCAAATCAGATTTCATCGTGGAACAGGTTAAAACAGTAAAGAAAGAAAATTAGCCTTTCAAGTTGATGGCCTAATTTCTAATAAAATTAGGCCAGGAGGAAATGCTTAAAAACCCCTGTACGCTTGAAGAGGTTTAATTCCCACACAAATTTAGTAGAAAAGTCATGATTAACAATGAATTAAAATGCATATGAAAAAAATACAGATGATCTCCTACCAAACAAGAAATGAATAAGTGGCATGATAGGTACCTGAAGCCCCTTGTGATGCCTCATCGGTCCGAGCGGCCGATGAGTTGGCCCCATCCTGGTTGTTGTCGGAGTCGGCCATTTTCTCCTGGCGGCGAGCGTCGGCTGCCCCGCGCTTGCCCAGGCCTGAGCCCCGCCGACTGCAATACGAGTAACAGAATGAGTGACAGCAGCGTAATCACAAAGGTCAGCGCACTCTGCATTACCACTCTAAATCAAATGGATATAGAGCAGTGGTTCCCCTGGATATATTTTTTATTTTGTCATGCTGAATTAATACTGTTTACATTTGATCATACAAAAGTATGAGATTGAAGACTGAAGACTCCAGACCTTGTGGTTATTGCAACAAATGGCCAGCCTCCGGAGCTAGAAGCTTGCAACGTTTAGGCTGTTGGTTGTTTTAACGCCATGCTAACTTTAATGGGATGGAATCATAACAGTGAATGGTGTCCTGTAGGCATCAAAGTCCAGGTTTTTACCTGAATTATACTGAAAAGCGTGACGTCACTGGTGAGCACCACTCAAACAGCTTTAGACTCCTAAAGTTCATGTACTTTTTGTTTAGGCATCAATATACGAGTCTTTGATCATTGCTGTAATTTGTACCTGGTGCTGGCACAGGAGCCCGTGGTCTTCTGGCGTGTGCTCCGCCGAAAGCTGGGGAGCTCTGCTGGAGGAGACTCGCTGCGCTTCTTAGTGGATTTCCTCAAACCTGCAGTGAAAAAAAGGGGACATATAACCAACTGTAGACTGGGAAAAAACACTGGTGGCAAGTTATCTTGAAGAGCATATACTTACAGAAATAAATAAACCAAAACCATTGTGCTATTTGTGTCAATTTATATGTCAGAGGATATGAAAATGTTGTCATTTAACTATAACAACCATCACAGACATCTGCAACACATTTCAGATATTAAGAATTATTATTCCTGTTGTGGAACCACAATAGAAAACACCCCCATATCATGATTATTGGTCACAGGTCAGTGAAAAAGAGCAAAGACTGATGCTGAGTGTTACTTTTCAATACAGTAAAGGCTCTAGTGTTGCCGGTTGGAGCCCTGTACCACTGACTAGATGGGTATTAATAGTAACAAACCCATGGCCCTATAACAGGGCAACCTTCATGCTAGATATGTGACTCATAATTCAGTACAAAAATAAACTGAGAAAGTTAAGACCAAATTAATTAAAGTTTTCATGTTCTTCATTTCCTTTTTTTCCCTTCTACTTCCTGATCTAATAGCAGGGCGAATAGTATTCCTTCACACACACACACACCACAAGTTCCCCAGAAATTCCAAATAATCATAAAACTAGCGAGAACCGTTCAATGTGATCACAAATACTGTTTCGGTGGCAATAACGCTACTATTTCAACATGACCAAAATACATTGTGCAATGTAAAGCCACACCGAATCATTGGATCACAGGCAAACTTTGTAAATGCTTACTCACCATTATAGCTGAAAGTAGCAGTCTATGCGTGTTAAAATATATAAACAGGCAGAGAAATAACGAATTGGGGAGAGGAATATGAAGCGCTTTCCTCTTGACAGAAGCAGTGTGTGACTTCTTCCCTGCCCTCAAACATACCCCATGTCAGCTGGTGGGCCAACAAGCTAAGCCAACTGAGGAGGGGTCTCTCCATTTTGGCCCGTGGCACGGAGCCCAACTAAGTTTCTATCCCGTCACCTATCTACAACAGACTAACCACACACAGCCCTCGGCAGCTTACACTCACTTCACCATGCACACCAAATATTTACTGTAATATCGCTGTGTCTCTAACCTAGTGTCCTGCAATGTTGCCCTCTTCTAATAAGGGATGGGTATCAAATCTCAGTACTTGTTTAAAGGGACAGCATAGTAGTATTTTAGTGGATCTATTAGCAGAAATGGAATGTAATACTCATAACTATGTTTTCAGTGTATAAACACCTGAAACTAATAGCCAGCGTGCATTTTCTTTGCCAAGGATGAGCCCTTCATATCTACATAGGTAGTGGTTCACCATGTTGCAACCGCCACGTTTCTACAGTAGCCCAAAAGGGACAAATCAAACTCTGGCACTAGAAAGAGCAGCATATTGTGTTTTTACGTTATCTGTGAGCCAACACTGTTCTGACACGCTTGTGACTGAAGTAAATACTTGGAAAGGGAGAGGTGAACGGAGTAATAGTAATAAATATAACATCTGTATGACTCCCTTTTTTTACCAGCTTGTTCCTGCCTAGCTTTTTGAACACTTAACAAATGGCATTAATATTAGTATTAGCCTACAGCAAGATATTAAAAACTACATGGTGCCCTTATAACATTGATTCACGGCTATGTAGGCCTATTGTTTGTGGTGTCTGTCTGAAAGATGCTTTGCCATGTTTGACGTGTCTCTATGTGTCAGTGGGCTTTGCTTCACAGTCTGCAATGTAGCCAAAGTACTTCCTGATTTCACTTCTGGCATCTTTGTGTACGTAAAATCATATCACTTTGAACGTACGGGTTTCGCAGTACCTTTTTAGTATCCCAAAGTGATTGATGCACCAGAATCACATTCATTCACTGCCCAACAATGACATTAACAGAGTGGAATAAAGCTGAAACAAGTGGTTTTAATAACCACAGACAAAGTCCCTGCACACAAACGTCTCCTTTTAGAAGATAAGGCTTTTTTTTGGGTGACATCACTTCACACCTAAATTAACTGAATTTAAAGCTGCAGGGCAATACAGTTCAGATCAATTCATTTTTCCAAAGCTGTTATGTATTGTTAAATGCAGCCCGTATTTTATATATTATTTATAATTCATCCAGTTCAATTTAAAATGTGACAATAAATATTGTTGAGATATTAGTCAATTGAACTTTCTTCATTTGATTTAACAGTCTACATACAGACATTGATACAACTGCAAGGTCATTTCAATAAATATGGGACTAAATCATAATTGGCAGTTACATTATTTAGTTCTAGTGGACATTTGCATAAATAAATTAACTCTAACTGGACCTTGTTAAATTCTAATTTAATATCTCTGGTTTAGAGTTTAGGTGACTGTCTAGAGTCCTGCATTTCCATGTTGTTCTTGTATGGTAATTTGTGTTAAACACTGATGCATTTAAGACATGTGGTTGATTTTGTTAAAATTAACGAAAAGTGTTTTTACCGAACCATATATGACAAAGACCCTGTTGCCATTACCTACTTTATCCACCAGAGAGCAACAGAAAAAGTAATGATTTCCACATGAAAAATAATTATGTTATGAATCTATAATAGAGGTCGAGAGATTAATCTGTTAGCCTACTTAATTGGTGTAGATAGGAGGTTTTAAAACTATCGTCATCGGTGGAACTGGGCTCCGATAATATCCCAAGCTTGGAGCGCATGATTCTTTTTGGCGATACAAAAACGTGGGCTACACCTTTACCGTCCCAGGGAACAGCACATTTTACAGCTGGCAGATAAGTGGTACTCATGTCCACCTCCCTCCCCCAAAAATGCATCTCTAAAACATATAGAACGCAACGCTATCAGCTCTTTGTCCATGCAAAAAGGAAAGCAGACTGAGGAAAATAAATCGTTCAACTTTTACTATAATTTAATTACCAATTCGGAATTATTTCTTCAAAATAATCTAGTGATGTAACTATCTATTCTTGAAATGGCCAACATGAAGATCCTCTTTACCCCGGTACTATGCACCAACATTAATGGTTTGCAAGAGTGGTATTTAACAACACAATGGAATGCGCAGCAGAAGTAATCCAGGGCAGCTAGTCATAAACCACAAAGAACAGCGCATCATCCACTGTAAATAAATAGAACATATACTAAATTTGGAATCCATCAAATCACACTTCAGGATATATATATTTTTTTTCCTTTTCTTTTTGGGGGCGGAAGGGTTATTGGCTATCTGCTTTCTCCTGCTCTCTTTCAAAATCTGCTATTGGTCAACCTCTAATTTATAAAAAGATTCCTGTATAGAAATGGCTTTGCCCGGTACTACTAGGCTTTCGTACTGCCGCAGTTATAACGGGATGGGCATTTCAAGAGAAGATACTATCTGATAATCCCTGGGGACTAATGGATCCTCCTCCTCCCCAAGCATGAATTCCAAAACACCAGAATATATCTTAAAGAGATCAAAATGCTACCTCAAGTAGAAACACCTGAACCCTTGCTACCTAAAGCTGTAACATAACTCTCGTGTTGTTCCAATACTATTATCGGAAAGGCCTCCGCTACAGCCTAAAATGCAAGCCTATGCATTCATCTGATATCCCTTTATCTTATCATTAATCAGCTCATTTATGCTAAACAAGAACAACAACACGTGACTCATTACCAAATTGATTGCATTTTCAACACTCAGATAGCTCAGACATGGAGGATTGAAGGAACCAACGAGTGACCAACTTACTTCTTTCACATCTCTTATGCTAGCAAAGAGTGCAACGCTAGTCAGTGATTGCACATTGGCAATATTTTCCACTGGTAAATCACAACAGTAAAATGGAGATGCACAGGTTTCAGAAAGGTACACTTATATATGTTGTTGGGACATTTCTACATAACCCAGGAGTTCTGCTATAACAGTATTCGTCAGTGCAGCTGGCGGATTAATGGTCAAGTCACTAGACTACATAAATACCACCGTAAAGACTATTTTACTAAAAAATCTTTCTAAATTTGCCGACCATACCTGTGAATTTATACATGTGCGCCGCACTGACAATTGAGTGACCAGCAGTATTTATGCATTTAGCTATTCTCCAATTTCAGGACACTGGTACTTGCGTCTGAAATCTGAGCCAGTTCAATGACTCTGAAGCCCAACACGCCACTTGGGAACTAGAAAAGTTGGTCAAGATACACGTTATATATGTTATTGTATGCAGCGTCACCAACTGTATTTATACATGATGCATGTTCATCAAATTAGTTAGACAGATGTCTGGATTAAAGGTTTTGGCTGTGTCCAAATTGATTCACTAGTCACTATAAAGTAAACTATATTTGCAGGTTTTATTTTTTAGCAGTAAAGCATTTATCTGCATAGTTTACCTCTGTGGTGGATGTGTGATGTAATGAGTCTCAAAAAGGCAGCAGTTACACCGAATATGCCAGCAGTTAAGAGTAAGGTTTTGTAACCGGTGCTGCTTAGATCACAGGTCATGTGACCGTTAATCCCAAAGTTGTAACCTCCGTTCAAGCTCGCAAGAACAATGTGCTGACCCCTCAATCTTTTCATACAATTAGAAACCCATTAAAACGAACCCTTGCAGATACTTCCCTTGCAGCATGCTGTAAACGAGAGATCAACTCAGACTGTGGAGTAAAGGTTAGCATTTCTATTACTCAGAGGAACTCCATACACAGGTAATGTGACTCACTTGCTAGTTTAGCTTGTAATCCTGATGGCCCAGGTTTGGAGGTCTCAGTTTTGGAGGATCCAGGCAAGGAAAGTTTAGGTTTTGGCAGGTTGACTTTGGGGTTGAAGCGCGCTGCCCACTCAAACTTTGAAGAGCTGGCGGTTTTAGCCTGCTCCTTGTCTCGGGTACTACGCCGTGGGGAGGGGCTTGAGGCCGAGCGAGAGCGCCGTGCCTTGGTCTGATCTTTTCCCTGTTTGACTCGGGCGCCCTGTGTGGTGGCGCTGTTGGGGCCTGTGGTGGAGGAAGAGGAAGAGGTGGAGGCAGAGGAGGAGGAGTCCGTCACGTTGCTACACCCAGCTTTGGCTGAGGCGGCTGATTTAGACGCCAGCTTGGTGGGTTTTGCAGTTCTCCCCTCGGTACGATTGGGGAGGGACCCAGCGGTGCTACTTAGACCGGGGAGGGAGTCCGCTTTCTTCCGTTTCTGGATTGGTGAGGCCCCGGCGGCCCCGCTCTTCTTGCTCTGGCCTCGACCTGACAATGCAGGTACTTCTGAAGCAAGAGATCTCTTCTTAGACTTAGCTGGACTTTTCTTGGTCTCTGAGGTATTGTCTCTGGGTGGTGGGAGTGATTTGGGCTTCTTGGCAGGGGTCGGTGCAAAGGAACTAATTTGATCGGGAGCTTCACTTCGCTTAAGCCCACGGGTGCCTTCGCTCTTTGACTGCTGGCCTGGTCGTTCTTGCTCAGATGTCCCTGCAGCCTCTGGCTCGTCTTGCAACACAAATGAAGCCACGGACAGAGTAAGACCGCTTCTGCCAAGGAGCAAGAGGGACAACAAAACACCATCTTATAAAACTCTTCACATTGTGAAAGGTGATGAATTACAGGCCACATTCAATGTACTCAATCAAATTTAGAACAAAACCCAAAACGTGCACAATACTGTGTGTCTTCATTGTGCATTTTACTTAGTATGACACTATTGGATGATTTAAAAACCCTACATTCACACATGCACACACAATAAGCACCAAGTAGAGAGGAGGGGTACCTTCTTGAGCTGTGCCCTCTGGACTGGCCAGTGGCTGAGCTGGCTGTGGCTTTGGAAGCCTTAGAATTAGGTCTTCTACTTTCAGGTGGGGAATTTGCTTTAGGTTTTATCGGCTCTGACTGCAACCTGTAAGGTTGGAAATTAAAGAGCAAGTGATAGTGTGGGTTTCTGTAATTAAGCCACATAAAAAATAAAAAAAGAGCCTTGATAGGTCCCCCAAATAGGTTTGGCTGACATTGACTGCTTATCCTCTTTCATTTACACATCTGGAGTAGCAAGAAAAACAGCTAAAAGAGAGTTAATCAGCATTTTACTATGCTAAAAGAACACAAGATAAGCTCCAAGTCTGATCAAATAGGCCAATATAAACATTTTGCATTATGTTGAAATTCAAAATAACTACAGACAAACATCACCCATGAACTAAGTAACTACATCCCTCTACTAAAACACTTCTAATTTCTTTCAAGAAAACGCTAACTAAATGTTCCCAATAAACCATGATAACTGCCTCTTACTTTGAACTGAGAACTAAAGACTCACCTTCCTGCAACTGTGTGGTCTTGTGGCTGGGCCGCAGCAGTGTTCCTCTGTGAACGGCGCAGTGACCCCCCTGGATTGGAATTAGGCCGGTTGGACATTGGCACCTCTCTCCTGAAGGGACATACCCTTTCTAGACACTACCATGCACTGCAATAAAAGAGAGAAAAAACATAAGAATACAAACCAAATGCAAGGCCTTTTGTCTTCCCTTTCCAACAACCACAGAGTTGCCCGTGGTTTAAATTTAGTGGTCTGTGCTGTGGGTGACAGCTGGTTGAGCGTTTGTACCATTAAGATCACCTCTCTTGTCCATTTGAGATGATCAGGGGAATTAATGTCTCGTCAATTTTCCAAAGATTGTATATCACAGGATACAAACTCCCACCAGAAAACAGACAAATCCCATTACTGACAATATCTGTCATCTAGACATAAAAACAGGCCAGAAGGATCAAGAGCAAGGAACCAGACAATTCAGTTGATACAATAACAATTTAGGATAGCTTCAAGAAACTACGTACATTAGATTGTTTATGATCAGAAGTATTTAATTAAGTCGCTAATATACATCCTAAAAATAAAATAAAAACTAGAGATCCACACAGCTCAGTTTATGTTCGAAGCACAATCTCACTTTCCCCATCTGCAACAAAATGTTTATGTGAACCACCAAAAATAAACCGATAAATTATCTTTAAACATCAACTTTTACAGTGTATACCAAACCATAATATAACGGTTATAAGAACTAGTTGTTATAGAACTTTAACAGTTTTGTCTAATGAGTAGTTTATTCTATACTGCAAATCATAATGACCCCAAGAATATCTAACTTGCTTTTTAGCCCACTGACGGGAGGAACAACTGGCATAAATTTACCAGATTACCGTCATCAAAATTCCTTTATATTATTAGTAGAATAAAAAAATATTTTTAAGTAATAAAGATCACATACAAATTTAAATAACCATACAATTGGGCAAACTGCAAATCAAACAAGACAAAATAAAAAAATGCTTTTAAAGAATATTAACAGTAGTTGATATCCTTTAAACGGCCATTACATTTAGATACCTGACCAACATAGCTTGTTGCAGTGGTAGGTTGTAGTAATAATTTTAGTCAGGGTGTGAAAGAAAAGGTCTTATACATATAAAGTAGTATAATTTATATGCAATTATCATCAGTCAATGACATGAGGGTACAGATAACAGGAGTGATTGATTGATGTTGAACACACACACACACAGACACACACACAAAGCAGGATGATTTAATCAATTGATAGACAATGACTAATGATTTGCAACCTAAATACTTTTCTTTCATCCAGAAAAAGAAAGATTACCAATTAACCCGTTTCGCTATGATTTAAATCCTGCTATCATTGATAATAACATACGCCACACTTGGCAAGCTCACAGGGCCATTTTAGGCCTTCACTGACAGTGCATCCTCGTCTTTGTTTATTCGTCCATTCTGACAACTGGTGCACCACACTCGCGTATAATGTGATTAGTTAGGCACATCAGATGATCGGCCGCTCGTAACACTCGCCGGTAGGAAGTTTCCAATACTACACCATTAAACAAGCAAGGCAGTGTCCAAATTTATACCCATGATTTACAGAGGCCTATATTTCTGACGTAGTTCTCTCTCACCACCGACTTACGTTAGCATGTTTAGCTACTCATGCCCTAGCAAGTCCCATACATTTTGACAGTGGTTTAGCTGAATACGTATAAAATCACAAAAGCGAAGATTGTTCCACTGACTCTTGAATTTAACCATAAGAAAAATGCCAAAAGGCACGTAAGCGTATATCAGAGACTCGTTAGTTAAAGTTCGGCTGGCTAACGTAGCAGTGGTTACATGGAAATGCGTAGTCGGCGTAACGTTACCGGTCTGACGACCTCTTTAGCCACCGAAGTAAACATATTGACAAATTCGAGAAGCTAAACGATGCCTTGTTGTGGGTTGAAACTGTCATTGTTTTAAATAAAAGGCCGAGACGAGTTGCAATTACCTGAGAGGAGCCGAGGTAACCTAAACATCGAAAATGGCAGCATCGGCAGGTCCGTCTTTCGCAAGCGGTTTAACGTTAACGTAATATAGCTAGCAGGCTAACTTGGTATTCTGACTGCCATGACACACTGGTCTGTGTTTGGCTGTTGATCAAGTTTAAAGAAGAAAAAAAACATATATGTCTCGCACGCAAGTTAGCTCACCTTCTACACGGTTAGATGAGACGATAAAGTCAATAATACACAACTGTCAAGTCGTAAGGTGACCGGCCACATCCACGTATCACTCTTTTAGCGACTGTCACAACGAGTGTTGAGTACACAAGTAGAGCTAACTAACGCCAGCTAGCTGTGGGGATCACTTATGTTGCCTAAGCTGATTTAAGGCCAATGCCTGGCTAGCGTTTTAGCTCATGTTAGCCAGACAGAAACAAGTTGGCTCTAAACGAGCAACGTGTCAACAAAGTATAAACGACCCATTTAAGCTAAAGGGAACACATTAACGCCAAGCATCTGATTTAGCAAAGCAGGCTATCTTGGCATGAATAACAAGTATCGATGCTAACTATTAGCAAGCTAATGCTAGCTTAGCCCAAATCCGATAGCGAACGTTTAGTCTCGCAAACAGAGAAATATAAACACTTGGCTGTTCGCTCGGGACGATGTTGTTGGTGGCTGGAATTAGTGAAGATAGCTGTCCGGATGACATACAACAATAATTACTGACCTTAGCGAAACCGAATTAGCTGCTGCAGGGCAGTTACGTAGATGACGTTTAGCGTTGTCAAATCAAACAAGAGCGATATTACCGGCTAACCTTGGCATGCGAGCTAATTAATATTAGCGAGCCCTGTTGTCGCGAGCTAACGCTTTGCCAGCTCGACAGAATGGTGATGGGATTCCTTTGACAAACAACAGCCTCGTTACAACACACGGATTCAGCCTTTTGGGAACAGTTTTTTTTAACATTTTGTTGATAAATTAACAATTTGTCTAGCTAGCAGCTAGCACGTTAACGCTAGCTAGCAAAAAAAGAAATGGCCTCTGATACCTTTTAGACACAAAAAAACAGGAAAGCAGGAACGGGATTCGAGATATTTTCGCAACACTGATTCATAATTCCTCCGATGTATTTCGATTTTGAATAATCTCGAAGGTCCAAATGACTGTTGGCCGAGATGTCACTGAAAATGTCTACCTTTTGTATAATGTTGTTACCTATTTGTTCCAGTGTTGTAGTTGTAACAGACAGTGCACCAGCTCCTCTTTTCTCTCTCTACCCCTGCTAGTTTCACATCAGCTGAGTGGCCCACAGCTGCAATATACATCCGCGTGATTCATCCGCCGAGGGACTAGTTTAGTCTACTGCTGATTTTAGCTTCCGCCATCTGCTTGTTTTTCGTCAACGGTGCTGCGGAGTGCTCTGTGTTTTTCCTCTTTAAATATATGACTAAAAGTCTTCAGACAAAACGCGCTGTATTTTTCGAGGTCGAAATATACTGACTGCAACACTAAAGTCAATGGTGACATTAGCTTGTATCAATCCGCTGGGTCGTTACCCCCCCTCCCCCCAACAATAAACACAAAGAAAAATAATTAAAAAAAAACTTCAACTATAAAACAATGTGATGTCTTACCTTATTGCTTGTCATCAACTCAGATAACATTACATACAGCAAAGTGTTCCCAATACAGTTACCATGGTAACAATCGTGCGTCCAGAATGGCGTCTTTGCTCGGGGAGCATTTACTTTAAATTAGTGGTCAGGGCCCACCTCACAAAGATTTGTTTTCAACTTCGTATTACCAAGATTGAGGTTGAGTTTCTACTTAATAATCATAGTTGCATAACTTTGAGTCATGGGCCAAGCTTAATCTTCACCTATAGAGTTCTTAAAATAATACCTTGCTGGGCTTTTATACTTTGTAAATTACTCTCTGGCAAGTTGAAAAAAGACTTCCATACCTACATCCAGAAACATTTTCCATCATAATTTGAATTGAGAGTTAAGGTAAACAGTGCACTGATGGCGAAATGATAGTTACGGATTGTAAAATGTATCTATATAAACTAAACGTTAAAATTCCTCATTCCTCATGTCAGTTGTTATTACAGATATTATTATACAGAATTGTATTTTGGATTTATGTGCAGCATAAAGTTCTCTCAGAATTAAATTAAGTCATAATATCTAATTTCTTAGCGTCAGGTAATATGGAGATCATGGAAGATTTCTTTGAGACCTGAGTGCTGTGTGCCCCCAAAGAGCTGAAGTCTTGCATGGCAATTTCCTACATCAGAAAATGCTAGTGTGGGTTTTTCATTAGAATAGAAACATATTACAATGCCCTGTAGCCTTACATTATCTCTGTGGTACTGAACATCTTTATCACATTTATTTAGCAGTGTGACACTTTGTTTTGGCTCAGTATTTGCTTTATGGGAAGCTATCATTTCATGTGCGTTCCACTCCTCATCTGTACAACAAGTTGGTGCCGTTTTTGTGCTGAGGATCCAATACACAAGATAACTTTTTTTATTTTATTATTTTTATTTAAACCAGACCATATACAGTTCAAACATAAATGTCACCATTTGATGCACTGTTTATAGCTTCAGCTAATTTGCATATGTAGTCCTTTGGTCATAATAAACATAACACAATAGCAAACAGTACAGGATAAAAGCCATAATATGAGTTTACCGGTGACATGAGGGCATAGCCAATGCTATGGGCTGGAGGAAGGTGGTTTTACCTCTTTCCACACCAGTGTCCGTAACAAGCGGCAATCAAGCAACTGAACAGTTTCATTACCCATTGCTATCACAGGTCAGTATTAGCATTGTACTTTGAGAAAAAGATCCAGTTTTAAGTGAGGTTTAGTGTTCTTACATTTAAAATGTTATGTCGAAATGTCTAATCTACAAAACAATTTATATTCAATACATTTGAAAGTGCCAAATATTCTTCAGAACAAATCATTAATACCATCCTCCATCACAATTTGAAATAGCAACAAGTAGTATTATATGATGTGATTTTATTGAGGACTTCTATATTGTGACGGGATTATTTCTTATCTGTGTTGATTACCTGGTTGTATTATTCTAACTATTGTCGACATGTGTATTTAAGCATGTGTATCCATGAGTGTATGTATGATCTGTGCTCTATGCATGCATGTGGATTGTGACACTATTGTGTCATGCAGCGGCTTGGAGCCCAAGACAAACCTGCAAGACAATAACGTATATTGTATCTTAGTATATGTTTTTTTTGTGTTAAACTTTGGATGCTAACAATTACCACCGGTTTTCATTGGATGGATATATGGTATTATTTGTAAGTTATGTATGTTGCAAAGTGTTTAATTGTGTACTATTACTGGTAAATTAAATAGCTATATAATCCAGCAGTGTCCCATTGTGTTTCTTGAATGATAAACTGGTAATACAAGATCCTAAAAGGCTTATTGCAAAAATAAAATAATTATTACAGAAACTGGAGTCCTGCTGACATCATATCAAGGTCAATGGTCAATTTCAACATATACTTCCTGTTTACGTTTGCCAAAGAACTGCTGCTGCGCCCTCTGCTGAGGCCCCTCAGCTGTCAATGCTGTCCCTGCTTCAGCCAACCTGGGTTTGCATATTGTCTCTGTGCTGAGTTTACGGGTGCAGCCAGCAGAGGGAGCAACACGGCAATGAAAACTCAGTCAGATGATGGGAGGAGGATCAAGCAAATAAACCCTTGAGTAACGTGTGCAAAACAAGTGCTGTAATTCTGGTAACCATATCCAGGCCTAAAGACCACAACACACCTTTTCTGGATGGAAACCTGGATGGAAACAAATACGTCTGTAGGGGCATCTGCCACGCCGGTCCTGCCTCACCTGAAACCGTATACAAGCAAGCTACAGTAACGTAAGACAAAAAGGTATGCAATGTTTTTTTTAAAATGTTTCTAAAAGGTATCTTATTGAATCAGAGCTACATACTAAAATACTGTCATTGTTTCTTATTGTCACAAAAGGACGACAAAAAGAAACACAAACACAAGTTGTTCATTCCTTTGTCCTGTCTTAAAGGGCAGAGAAGAATGTGTTGTTTTACAAGATGCTATTTTACATTTTACATAATGTTTAAACTCCCCTCAATATAAAAAAAGCTTCCATCCAAATGATAACTGGGTGTTGGAATGATCTGACATAACCGCATACAGCCTTGACTGGTAGCTACTATGGCCTATTATTAGCCACTGAACACTGGATACCGCCTTCTCAGCTGAGTCTGGTCTCGGATGAAAAACATTCATTACATAACAATACACGATCTGTCTCACAGGCCTACTTCCTGAATACCACAGCTGAAACTAGGCCCTAAACCGAGGCAGAGCGGAAGCCTCATCCCTTCGTTTGGCTGGAGCAGTGCAAAGCCGTGGCGGTTGTTTCATGCTTATCCTTTGCTTCCTCGCATTCACCACGCCACCCCTCCTTCACAGCTCCTCTTTATGGGTCAGTGATGCAGCGGGAGTGACGCAGCAGTGGCAGCAGCCTGTAGTCCAGAAGACAACTACACACAGCAGGACCAGGGAACCTCTGCCACAACCGTAGTCCACAGGCAACTTCCAGACAGCAGTGAAGAGGGAAGATGGTGAAGGCCTAATCTAGGCCGAAGGAAGCGCGGGAGCCGGGTAGTCACTGTTCTTTCCTCCTCCTAAACAAACACCAGAGAGGCGTCAACAGTGGCAGAGACAGGCCCGGCAAGACCTGCGCAGAGACATTTTGGTAGGCAACTCAAAGTATGGGTGCGGGCTACGGCAGTAACATTGAGTGCTACTGCAGGGATGAGTGTCTTTCTATGCTAAGAGTGTAAATGCTTCGAGGATGAGGCCTAGTCAGCCTTGTAGGGCTCTCTGCTAATCGCCGTCTCTACAGGCCGCAGCCGAGCTTACTGAGCATCGGAGGCCTGTGTATTCGTCCCGTACGGAGTAGCATCTATGTGCTTTATTAAGGCCGGTGAATTATTAACTGTTGATCCCAGTTTGGCTTGAGATGAGATCTACTTTGAATGTCAATTTAGAAAAAGAATAGTCTCCCCATTATTAGATTATTATTAAGAAAGGCCTGGCCACTTAATATACGATGGTTAAAATGGTCCACTATGTTTTGGAGTAAAACATTATTTAAAAGCCCTTATTTTATTGGTTTAACATAGATATATTTCAGCTTCCCTGCATTAACAAGGCATAAGGTACATACTGTACATTCAAATTGGGGGTTATTTTATGTTAGTAGGGTTAAAGAAAGACTACAAGATTGACTGGATAGCACAAAGAACCAATGGTTTACAATTATTAGTATGACCGCCATCAAAACAAGTTATTGAAGTTACTGGGGACAAACTGAATGTTACAATGATAAAACCTCTGTGCATTCTCTTTAAATGCAACTAACCTTCCTCACCTTGCTCATCAAAACCCCTCCAACTCCCTCTTTAACGTAATGGCAATATATTTTGATCACATTAATTAATTTGACTTCTTATTAAGCATTTCTTTGCTGTGAATTTCAGAACTTCTATGAAGTAGATATCGTATGACTGACAGCAGTCTCTGTAAATAACAGTCAGCTGTGGTGGTTGTCACAAACTCATCCCACTTCAACTCCAGCCAGGCTCCCCTTCGTCTCCCATATTTAGATTTTATGGCTCCAGTTATAGAGTATGTTTTCCCTCATCACTTGGATTGTTATCTCTTTTTGTTGTTATTTGTTGTCACACCAACATGGCCCATTGTGTACACTGGCTACTCTGCAGGGCTAATGTAGGGGTCTTCAAGGAAGCAGGTCTTGCTGTCAGCAGAATAATGACCTTGTAGTTAATTGTGTATTTATGGCCAGGACAATATAGCAGCTACGATTTAGAGTGATAATTTAAGCGACTACAGCACAAACATACCTTGAATGGCTTGTTTCCTTCGGGGCAATGAGTGACTGCATGCATAACGATATGGCACCTGCTCCTTTGTCTTTTGAAGTCAACAGTGCATAAAATTAGATGGCTTTCGGACTGGTTGTAAAAGGAGTCTCAGCCAGCGCGAGGAGAAGACCCACACAGTCATATGACCACACTCAGTTGTGTAAATTAAAGAGCTGCTTCCGTCCTCGGAGGCTGGCGAGAGGCTCACAGTGCCACGTCGGGTTCAGCTTCCTCCCCTCCCCCTCGTCTGCAGTGCTGACGCATCTGCTGCTTTTGCATCAATCAGCAGCCTCTATATAGGTATACCGAGAGCCCATGCGGATAGCAGGACTCCCTTTTCCCCTCCGCTTTGCATTTTAGTTTGCACGCTCACTGCCATTGTGAGAAAAAGCATCGATGAACATCTGTCCTGTGACTGCTGTGATACACAGTAGGACAGCAGTCACAGCCATCTTCTCACGGGTTCTGCATTACCTAACCACAGTGACTGCGTGAGCGCGGACGAACGGCTTTGATGTTATATATCCCTGAGTATGTGTGCACAAGCATGAAACAGATGGTGCAGCGTTATGCATTCAAGGTGCATGTTGTTTTCATGAGGGCTATAGATAGCTTTATTTCATGCAAAAGACATGTTTCCTTTTGGTCAACCCCGATGCATCGAGATCGAGCTAGTGTGGTGCTGGGGAGATTGAATATGTAATTTGTTGTACAGCGGAGTACCCCACACTCTACGCCGCTACCAGCAATGCCGCGGAGTGTTTTCTCTGGCGGTAGCATCGAGCGCTGAGCTGGTGTGTGATGTAGCACCCAGCATCTCTCCGCTCTCCCTACAGCCCTCTGCCATGCTTAATAAAAGTTGCCGCTTCCTGCTCAGTGGCTCCAGAACGAACGCTCCAATTGCCCAGCTAGCACAAAGGCAGACCCATACTCCGACTCAGCTACATGCTGGATAAACTGTGAGTTATTCCTATAGCGGCGGTGGCACATTCAGAGGAGGGCAGGGCAGATCTAGCCCAGGACCCGGGCTGCATGGATAGAGGCGAAGGACGTTTGAGCTGGAGTCATCTGCACACAGAGAGGGAGGGAGAGGAAGAAAGACGTCAGAAAAAGCTCTGCTTCTGACAACACCACTGTTCAGCGACCATCATAGAAAAAACTACTTTCACCTTGCTCTCACGAAAACAGTTTTTTATGTATAGTTTGGTATATTGAGGGCTGTAGAAAAGAGATACTGCATGACACAGTTTCCTGTTTGACCTGCATCATTCTCTCTGATTTACTAAGGTATGTTTGCATGCTTTCCCTCAATTCATAACCTGTTATTTAGCGGAAGTATGCTTTGCAGAGATGCGTGAAGTGGCTTTTGCTTTGACATTTCGCTCTTTGTTTGACAAGACTGTGTCTGCGTGCTATATTGTCATTTCATGGTTTGTGGTTTAGCATGTGGGGATTTTTAATTTTTCAGGTTGAGACGTTAAAGAATAATATCACATGTGCTTTGAAGGTAAAGCAACGGGTGTGGCAACGTCATGAGAACTGATGACAATTTTTTAAATTTCCGCTCAGCATGTGGTGGCAGTAAACCACAGCAATTGGTACAAACTGTGGCAAGTGAGAGTGGTAAAGTTAAACAGCAACCCAGAAGAAAATATTAAACCGCCACAAAACGAGAAATCAGAACAAAAGCCGTAGCTCATCACTAGCTGATATCAGATGAGAAAGTCCTTTGGGTAGCATTTCTGCTGCAGACAAAGACACAGAGCAATACACGTAATACACAAAGTACGTTGAAGCGGAGACAAAGGCAAACCTCGGTGGTCTGTTGACTGCTGTGTGCTGCAGGTTCTCAGAGAGGGCAGGATGTTTGTGGGAGAGAGGGGACCGAATACCCGGACAGCTCATACAGTCACTTGCCATCCAGCTGAATCCCAATAAGTGCTGCGCCATAGCATGTTGCTATGACAACGGAGGCCTGTCTGAGAAAGAAGGCAGGAGGCTGGTTGTGTTTTCAGCAGCCTGAGAGGCTTGAAGAATGGCGGCCATATTGGATTTGTTGCACGGACGCGAAATTGGAAATGGATGAAAAAATAACAGAGTATGACATCACTGATAAATTACCTAAACGCCTTCGCAGTACACAAAAAATACTGTAAATGTATTTTCTTTAGAAGAATACAATACAACTCTTTTCCAAATTGTGTGTAATGCCCGAGACAAAATTAAATTAAATAAGAAATCAAATTGAACTGCTTGTTAATTTAATATTGAGTATGTTCACAGTATAATTTGTGCAGAATAAAACCCTAATATGACAAATTAAACTTGTCTCCTGTTTTCCACTAAATAACAACAAATAAGTTTACAACAGAGAGACTCCAAATATAGCGAAGCACAGCAACAGTTTACGAACTCATCTCCGGAGAAAGAAAATCTTAGTCACGTGCTAAATTACACTGTTGCTGTATGACTTTTACTGTAGACTTAAAGAAATGTGAAAAGAAACAATGATAATGTGAAGTACAGAACTAAAGATGGATATTTAAAAGATACTGACTCAGATGGGATGATTCATCACTTACACGCTAAATGTGTCTTAACGGTTTCGGTCAGCATGCTAGCATGAAACATGGCTTACTGACTCTGTAGTGAGTAGAACACCATGCTGGGTGACACATCCTCTTTCTAAAGTGAGAATGATTGAACTTTAACTTCCTCTAAGTGTTGAAGTTCATTTAGTTCACTGTCAAAATCAAACTAATCCACAAGTGTTGCTATGTCAATATGCACAAACTCCCTGCCTGATCACACATATGTGCAGTGTGTGTAATAACTGGAGGATTAAGACATGTGTCATTAAGATATATAGAGTATTTAGGCCGACTACAATACTGTTAACAAGACAGTTTCTTTGAGTCGGCCTAAGAATGTTAATGTTTCTACTATTGTGCCGCTTCATTACATTATATCAATGTCATTTCCCTCATGAGACTTTAATGAGCTGTTCCCTTTAGTTTTTAGAGTTGACAGAAAAATGTGTGTGGGACAAGTGAAAGGAAGCCTCAACTAACAACTGACAATTAAAAATAGGGCATATGAGTCATCATTGCGCAACTGTCATTTTCATATTCACCTCGGTCTTGAGAAGAATAAGACTGTCATGACGACTGAACCAGACCTAGTGCGGAGTTGTGGTAGCACACGGGATTCAGTTATTAGAAGCAATAATCAGGTATGAGTGACTCACGGCATAATTTACCATTAAGACTTCCATTTTATTTAGGGTGCTGCTTTTTTTAATAGAAAGATTCCTCTCTCATTTTCTCATTACTTTGTTGGATTAGTGCATCACTAACTTGGGTTGTTCGTGAGAAGAATATTCCATGTATGAAATATCAAAAGTCAGCGATGGAAGAGAAAGTAAACTATTGGGCAGACAAAAAGTAATCACATATTGGAAGTAATGTGAATTTGACATACAAACTAACTCACGGGCCACTAAGCAGCTATACTGCAGCATTTGGGAGTTACATTTTTTGCTCAATGCATGTTGACAGTAGTATTTTTATTACAGTATTGCATCAAAGAGGTCTTTCCTAAAGTGATCTACATAAGTTGGTCTCATTTAGCCTTTAGAAGTGATTAAAGATACAAAACAAAAGATTAGAAGAAGATAGTAGTGCCACTATCCTTAATCAGTGAGATAAAAGTGCCCGCAATTTACAATAGATTATCTTTTGCTGACCCTGCAGTCTGTTTTATAGTCTATGTGACCGGTTCATTAAGGTTTAAATTTAAATACATTTCAGAGAGACGGGATGGATTAGGATGTTAGAGCTGTTGACCAGACTGTTGGCACTGGAGCTCATATGTCAGGGCATCACTGCCATCTAGTGTTGAAACACCAGAATAGCTAAAATATTTCAAATACAAAATGAACACGCTTCTTCTGGATTCTTTTCAGCAAAATCAAAACTCCATTTTGTAACAATATGATGACACTATTTATTTTTCTCTCTTCTTTTTTTTTTAGATGACTGTGGTGTCCCCGTGCACTCAGCACCTCATGGATAGTTGTCACCCTCACACTGTGCTTAGCAAGCTCAATGAGCAGCGCTCACAGGGCCTCTTCTGTGATGTTACCATTGTGGTGGAGGACGTTAAGTTTCGGGCCCACAAGAACATCCTGGCGGCCTGCAGCGGGTACTTCAGGAACGCTCTCACATCTCCTGAGACATGGAGCTCCACCCAGGTGCTGGAGCTGATGGACCTGAAGTCTGAGGTGTTCGCCAACATCCTCAACTTTATCTACTGCTCAAAGGTGGCATCACCTGGTACAGAGGACACACGGGGGCTGGTGGCAGCTGGAAAAAGACTGGGGATTCCTTTTTTAGAGAAGCTTGCAGAACAACAGAGGCAGGACGAATGTGTTAAATCCACAGACTGTGGTAAAGCTCCAGTTTCAAAAAAAGCAAAGCAGGAGGCTCCCCGACCTGAGGACATTGACAGAGGGCCACGCATCACCAATGCCTTCTCCATCACTGAAGTGTGTTCTGGGAACAATCTTTTCACGCCTCTGGTTCAAACCGATAGGGAGAGTCTATCACCAGATGTAGGACCGCCCCCATCAAATAACCCCACAACTTCCTGCCTCAACAAGAACATTGAGACAACGCAAGCCCTCTCAGAGCACTCGTATGCAGTAAGCAAATCTACTGAAGGCATAGACAGCAGTCCATGGGACAACAAGAAGGTCTGTAAGCCAGCAATACCTCAGCCAAAGCCACTCATTTACAGGAATGTAGGTCCGCTTAAAAAGCGCCACAGGCTGAGAGGAACTCTGTGTCGAAGTATACTTCCAGCTCCATCTGAACCACAAAAAGATAAACTAAATACAATAACCCTCACGTTAGCTGACAGTATTTCTGCAGCACCTGTTGCAATCATGACCCCACCTCCGCTTATTTCAGAGGCAGAAACAGACAAAGGTATAGGCCCCGGGATACCTAGAGCCACTGACAATGTTCAAATGGAGCTAGGCCCGCCAACCCTTTCCCCTCACACAGAGGACAGCATTTCCATTTATGGATGTGACCACTGTCCGGAGATATTCACAAATAAAGCTCTTCTCGCCATACACGCTGAGGTACATAAAAAGCGTTTCGTCAGTCATTTGTTTTGCAAGTTTTGTCACAGAAAGTTCATACACCTCAAACGACTGCGCAACCACGAGCAGATCTGTCCCAAAGCTGCAAGAGGCCCGCCTAAACTGGATGCTACTGGCATATCAACCAAAGAGGCGGAACTCGATTTAGATGACATACCGATCACGGACAGCATTGTGACACCGCTTCCTTCTGCCGACCTCTCCGCACCGTGCACCCCAGAGCCGCTTCCAGTGGACCGATCGGAGCCGACCCGGGTTGAGAGGCCGGTGAGGCCGGGTGGCAGTCAGAGGAGATACAACTGCAGTATGTGTAAACGGGTTTACGTCACCGTGTCCAGTCTGAAGCGGCACGAGAATGTACATTCCTGGCAGAGGGCATATCCCTGTCATTATTGTAATAAAGTGTTCGCATTGGCAGAGTACCGTACGAAGCATGAAATCTGGCACACAGGTGAACGCCGCTATCAGTGCATTTTCTGCCTGGAGACATTCATGACATATTATATCTTAAAGAACCATCAGAAGTCTTTTCACGGCATTGATCCCAGTCTTGCTGTGAAGAAAAAATCTGCCAACGGTGGTCTGAAAGCCAGTGTTTATCCAATCAAACTCTACAGGCTTCTGCCTATGAAGTTTAGAAAGAGACAATACAAGACGTACAGCCAGACGTATTCAGAGACTGTTGATAAAGATGACGAAGCTCCACCAGAGAGCAACTCTCTTATCCCTCCATTTGAAGAAAACGCTCTGAGCAACCACCCCGACGCTGTTTCATTCCCTCTGACTTTCATGGCAACGACAAAGATGGTGGCACCCGTCATGCCTCGCATCAGCTTTGGCAAGCCATGTGACCAAAACGTTGACCAAAGTCTGAACAATGAGAATAGAGATTCACCTTTCACTGACTACCACAGTAGCTTCTCTTTGCAACCTGGGTCTCCTGCAGTGGGTTACAAAGATGATCCTCCAGTACTCAGTACCTCAGAGCACATCAGTCATAATGTGCCATTCCTAAACTCTTTGAACACTGTTAAAAAGTTAGGTGAGTTATCAGCTTCTGCAAAACGAGTTGAGGATATGACCAAGGAGATACTTCAGTCAAGCACTGAGAATCTGATGCGCGATAAAAAGATGGGGGCAAAGACAGAAACATATATCGCCAAACCTGCATGCCCGGGTCCATCAGTGGATGGAGCTGCCATGCCCCTCTGTCAGATAACAGTGAAAATAGGGAATGAAGCCATCATTCGTCGCCGAATCAAAGGATCTAAACTCTTCCCCAGAAAGAAAAGGAGACTCAGAGAACTGAGTGAGGAGGAGAGACCAAGTCAGGGTTCTCCAACACGGGAAAACTCAGAGAGCCCCAGGCTCCGTCTGAGACAGGAAGTCACTTCTGCCACAGAGCCAGAGACATTCGATGATCCCAATGACTGTGACACAGCTGATATGCTTTGGCGTCCCTACTACTCTTACAAAGCTAAGAAGAAAAGGAAGAAGTTGAGATTCAAGCACGGAAAGGTTTTGTTTCACAGTTATCCCGAAACACCTGCAGATAGAACTGCTCCCAGTGAGGCCCACCTTGATAAAAGCACTTGGCTGGCAGAAGAGAGCATGTCAGGTTGTAGTGGAGAGGTCAAGCGTAGCCTCAGCAGGAACTCCAGCCCGAGGACCACCTACAACTGTGACATCTGTGACAGCTCTTTTATCACAGAGACGGGTCTGAGAGCTCATGTCATTGGTTCCCACCCATGTTTCTGCCGGACCTGTGGTAAACAAGGTCCCCCAGGTGAGGCCCCTGCCGGTGGGGATTTCGTCTGCAACCGCTGCATGGAAAATGGCTCCTGCTTTGATAACACACCCCGGAGCCCCAACCCAGAGAAGAAGTATCGCTGCTCCTTCTGTCCCCAGCGCTTTCTCTACCTCGCCACCAAGAGAAGCCATGAGAAAAAACACCAGGAGACAAATGAGGAGGGATACAATTCGGACAACTTCACACCATGTTCTACTTACTCTGCACACTTGAGAGAAGACAATACACAAGGCATCAAAACAGAAGACAGTGACAAGCAGGGTGGCATTGTCATAAAAAGTGAAAGGGTAGAAGAAGGACATTGTTCCATTGATAAAATGAAGCCTAAAATTGAGGATACAACGGACTTTATGCCTTTGACTACCTACCAAGACATGTCATATTCCAACTTTAAAAGCCCATTATCACCTTGCATTGACCCACTCTTTTCCTCGTCAACCCCAAAGATGAAACATAAAATGGCGAAAAAAAGTATTGATGCACAGCATTCCATGCATCTAATCTCAAAACCGCCGGCTTGTGACAGAGACAGCGATGGCAACCAGGACACTTTGATGGGGCCAAGAACAAGCAGTCACAATGATCTTGAGAAGTCCTGTAAACTCTTTAGGAGAAATGACTCTGAAACTAAAGGTACCCATGTTTCTATACACAAGCCAGAGAAATGGACGTGCAAAGAGGAGCCATTTTTTTAAAGATCTTTGACTGTCGACAACCATCTGCAAAAGAGAAAGTGAATCAAACTTGACTTTGGCGTTTGGTTAGGAAATGTAAAGGTGTCATCTTTGCCACTGTCTTTGCAGCTGAGCTCAATAAAATGTTTTGAATCAACAACACTAAACATGAGGAACTAACATGACTCACATGCTGTAATGTATTCCCTCCTAAACTCAATGACTGAATTATTTTTCAACTTTGTAGAAGATATTTTTGGCATAATATAGGACCTTCTGACACAAACTGTACTTTGCCCATTGTCTATGCATATCTGGCAGACTCAGTGACATAACTGTAAGCAATTTCAGAACAGGGGTTAGGGTGTGTTGGAGAACTGAAAAGCTTCCTATAGCGTGGTTGCAGCTTCACTTTTTAAAACATGTCTGTGGAAAACAGTATGAACTTTACAACTGTCACATTTCTGAATCCCACGTTCAGTTACCTGGCTATGTTGAGTTGCACTTTATAAATATACTATGCTATTCTGTTGGTTCAATACTTTGATCATTTAATTCCAAGCACCGTTGAAATCATTCTAATTTCTAATTAACACATGGAACCATTGAGATTTAAGTTACTTTTGTGTGTTTAATATGTAAAAAACATGTAAAACTACTTAAATAAATGTTGTTGATATTCTAAACAGATACATCCTGTCTTCCTTTAGCTTAGTATCGGTAAATGCTGGATTATTAATTCACAGTATTGAGTGACCACTGACTGATAAGCAGACGCACTAATTATCAGACGGTAAGTAAAAATATTTAAACATTTTAAATGGTAGGATTTAAACAGTCATATATGTACAAAACCTGTTTCATAGCAATTTGTCTCCTAAATATAAAGCCACATGACGGTTATCTGCAGGGACCTGCAGCCCATCTGAGAAATTCATTCCCTCTTTCTTCAACACAAACTGGATCTGTATTGAGAGTTGGGCCTCAATGCACAATTTCCAGATGTTTTTTAAATTCTTTGCTTCTGTCCAAGACTGAGCTGGTGATGTAACAAATCTATCATACGTTTGAGGTACAAGGCACTGCTCAACACACTGATTTTTTCTAATAAAGGATGATTAAGTATTGAAAACAATGATAGAAACAATTCATGTTGTGTTACAGATGCTATTGAATATTTAATATGAGCAGCATTTTTAGTTACTCTTCATTCATAACATGTAAGAATATGGCTAAGGACATCGTGAGCCATTGCATTTTGAGATAAGCAAAGATGAGTTACTCTAATGTAAAATATTCATATTGTAGAAGTATAGTGAGAAGCATGGAGTTGCAATCACTTCAATGTACAACTGAAAAGGGCACTTACTCACTACATTGTACTATAGCTACTATGTAATAAAATATAAGATACAAATCCAAGACTTTATATGTTCCATATATTTTTGGTGTTGTACAACCCGTCAGAAAAATATTTCAAATGGGTTTCAATTACAAAGATTTACTTTGAATGGCCTTAACTAAATGTCTATATTAAATAGAACTCATGATCTGCGGAAGACATGAAATATTTTACATCAAAAGTCTTGATGTCACAAATGTTGATGGTAAACCGCAGAGGATTTTATTACATAATGCGCTGTTAAAAAATAGATTAGATGTTAATAATAGGCATTGTAAATTATTGTGAGCTATATTTGAACAGGAGATAATAAATTGATTACGAGAGTTATGATGCATACCTGACCTGGCTCCCTGCTACTATAAGTGATGGAAATCAAACCGGTGTTTTCACCCAAACAAAAGCAACATCGCCTGGAAAAGAAGAAGAGAACAGAGGATGTTTGTCATGTCACCATCCAAGGGCGGTATTGGAATCGGATTATATCACAGATTAAAATCATAGAATAAATCATCTCAACAATCTTTGAATTATATTTGTCCACTGTCAACTAATAGTGTCTGTCCCATTGATATAAAAATCCACACACACCATAGTGAGTATCACCTGAGCTATTCCAATGTCATTCTTTATCTTGCTTAAAGCTGCAACCATGTCACAAAACATAACCTCAAACTAAATATAATAATCTGACAGATGAAAATGCCACTGGGAGAAAAACAGTACAAAACTAGTTCTGATATTTGAATGCATACTAACACCTGTATTAGTAGCATACTACCAGCTACTCTTAAATAGATGTTTTGTTAAATGTAGTTGCAGGGTATTACTCTTTGTAAAAGGGAAATGGCTATTTATATACGAGATTGTTAACTTTTTTTCAAGAGAGAAAAATGTAACACTAGCTAGCTGTGAAGCATATGTATATATGGACAATTCCTCTGATTTATGCAGCCAACGTTTTTAGAGAAGTGTGCGGTTTCTTTTTTTGCAGTATTGTTCAAAGTGTTGAATGTCTTCACCAGTCCCTCACACAAGTGTGTGCCTCGTGAATGTGTTTTAACCCGGTGGCAAATGTGCATCTGTCCGACACGAGCGCGTCACACGCAGACAGGGTTAACCTAAAGCACCGGTAAAATGAGATTAGCTCGCTAAGCTAACCAGCTCCACGAGTCAAAGTATTGCTTCTCGTCGCACAATGAGCAACATACCACGGAGAGACTTTTTAAAAACCCCGTAAAACTCCTACCATCTCCACAATGAAGCACTAGCCAAAAGCGAGGCGCTCGTCTTTTGAGGAAGCTTGTTTTTGTTTTTTTCTCCTCCAAACCTGGAGGCACCAGTGTGTACGGGACCTGACGTGACGCGGCAGTGGGGCTGGCTTTCCTCCACTCTGCCCGCATTCATAAACGGATATGATAAACCAGCGCTGAACGCACCGGAGCAGCGACAACAGTCAGCTCTGACCATGGCGGAAGAGGACGACGCGAGGGTCCGGGTTTTACAGAGCCTGCGGGGTAAAATATGTAAGTCTGACTGGCGAGCCCGATGTTTCCCCGTCTCCCGCTCGGGGAGCGAGGTCGTTTGAGCGAGCGGGGAAGCGGCGAGAAGGGGAAGCCGGAGGGGCGCGGCGTGCCGTCAACAGTCGACAGTGTGGACGCTCAGCGGCAGTTGGTCTGGTCGCTCTGCTGGTTCGCTTCAAGTTAGCTTAACATGCTAGTAGGGAGCTAGTAGCTTGTTGTGGGGGGATTTCATTCACCGAGCGCGACCGTCAGCTCACTGGGTGTTTTAAAGCGTAACGTTATTGGACATTTTAACGGGGGCGTTCTTGTGTGTGGACTCGAGCTTTTGAGTTTACCGTTGGTGGAAACATCGGCTACGACCGACCGCTTCAGCCCCAAACCCATTCAGCTACAACGTCAATCACTGCAGGCATATGACAGGGACTTAGAAGATAATGCTCATTACAGCGACTATTTGAAGTTCAAACGCAACGTTAATATAGCTGTATATGTATAGAAAAAAATAAGGTCTCAAAGTAAAGACCGCACACTCTTTGGGGAGTTTAACGTTAGCTAGCGTTG
This sequence comes from Cottus gobio, assembly GCA_023566465.1. NCBI lineage: Eukaryota > Metazoa > Chordata > Actinopteri > Perciformes > Cottidae > Cottus > Cottus gobio. Next base: position 20,179,116 of record CM042220.1, on the reverse strand, counting down.
CCCAAGTTTTGACAGCTAACGTTAAATATCTTTAATAACCCGCCAACGTTGCATCTCGTTAACGATCGTGGCACATCGCACGTGTATCACAGTGGTGTTTGTGTTGTTTGGTGGGCGACAGAGACCAACTGGACGAATTGAGTCTCAACCCAGTGGGACTCTTAATCTTCATCTTTTGCTCTCTGACCTGTATCATAATCCATTAACGTGGAAATACAGTCATCGTGTCTGATAATGTACGTGAATGATTAAGGCGTCCGTGGGAATGAGCAAGCAGTCCTGCCCCGCAGCAATAGTATAGTAATACACCAGGCATGCATGTGTGATTAGAGTCCAAATCGGAAACGTTGGCTTTAAAGTCAAATACCTCACGAGCCAGTTTCCTCATCCTCCTCCGTCCCTAGCAGGCTTGGCAGGTCCAGTAGTGGAAGTACCTGCCAGGACTGTGTGCCTGTTTGAATGTGTAAATGTGTTTTTTATTTGACAAATTACCTAACGTCAAGGTGTGTATGGCTGCTCTGCAAAAGATTCAGCCATTGACAACATTTTAAGGTTCAAATTACACAAGATGTACTGATTCCATTATGTATTTTACATCCTAGATATGCCGCAGCATATTTGATTATTATCTGTATTAATACACATCCATTAGTCTCTATACTCCACCATATTCTGTTGGTGTTTGAGGTAATTGGTTATGGATTCAATTTGCCCCAGTGGCATTGCTTTATCTAAATGGAGAAAGTAAAATTGAGTGCGTCTTCAAAATAAATGCACTTAGAATAAGCTGCCACTAAACCATTTTTCTGAAATAATAATCAATTGTATTATTGTTATTTTTAAATATGTTGGCCACAATCTGTTAAATATGCGCTTGGGATACGTTTAATGTTTCAAGTACATGTAGGACATCATGACTCGCTATACATCTGGCTTAACTGTATGTTTTTACTGTAAGGTGTATAGTCGGCTAACAAGTATGGAAAGGGAAGGCTTGTATTCATAGGCACATGCATAGGAAGACAAATGTCAGTTTCACTACTATGAATTAATGAAAAAACGGTAAGCAGAACAAAATAGAGGAACTATCGTGGCATGTAACTCACTTTGCAGTCTTACGAAACTCCATTCTTCCTCGTTCACACTTTGTCCTTTTCCATTAGCCTACATCAATTGAGTTGGCATTCTGTAAATGTGTATTCCTATTGCAGTTTTTGGATTTGTGTGTGTTGATATATGCCCTTGTTTGCTTTATTGTCTCAATAGAATCAGGAAAAGGCCAGTTGACTCAGCAGTCGTCTGCTAAGACTGGTATTGTTTAGGGATACTCTCTGACCTTTCGGTCGAGGTTTTCACAGGGTGACTTGCTTCTGTTTTAGTGGAAGTGTAATGTAAAAGTGTTATTGAAGGGACGAGACATTTGTACGGCTTTTTGGCTGGCCAAGAATACTGGATGTGTTCGTATCTGCGTGCATATGTGCTTGTGTGCTCTACTCCCACCAGGTTATCCTGGTCCAAGCTTAGTGACAACTTGGCTGTTTTCACTGGCTGTTTCTAAGATTAGCCATTCACCATTATTATTAGCTTGTTAAAAAGCTGATCTCACTGGTGGCTTTTCTTAATTGGGTCTCAACCTGGGCTTACGGTACATATCCAAAGCTCATGGACGGATTTAGACGACTGACCCTATGAGTCTAAATCTGATTCAGTGTGAAGTTATTGATGGTGCTTTGTTTGAGTGACTGCCATTTATCTGGAGGATTCAAGTTAAACTTATCTGGTTTTAATTTGGTGCATTTCTTTTATGCAGGCCTGATGGAACCCCATCATCTGGGTCTCCCTGCGATGCAATGGAAGTGTGTGTGCGTGCATGTTGCGTTTGTTACAAAGGTGTTTGTCATTTGTGAATCAGCGCTGTACCGTCATTGGTTATGCAGAGGAAGTCAATGTTTCATGTTTTTAACCACATATGAGCCTCAAGTCTACATCAGCTACATCCGCTCTGCAGCTTGCCCTCACGACTGGCAAGAGCCAGTGTACCCATATGAACATGAGGATGGTTAATGTAAAAGCATATTTTGTAAGTCCTCTGTGTATGATTGCAATCACACATGCTTATATTGATTATGATTGGATTGTACCCAGTCAGCTTTAGTGAAATTAACCTTTACTTTAGATTTTGTGTTGTTTTCCTTTCCTTTTTTGATTAAGAAAAGGAGTAGAACTAAAACACGTACGTTGTTTATCTTAACTCCAGGACTGCCAATTGTGTGTTGCAATGAATAATCAGAGAAAGGCTTTTTTCAAGATCTGAAACCTGAATGCACATGTTCTCAGAACCTCTTGAGAGTATATCTCTGTTGACATTTTATTTAATCTGGTTCCCTTCTCAGTCCAGTATACCTGTAAGATTAATATTTATTTTGTATATCATCTTTAAAAAAAAAAAAGTTAGACACCATACATACAATAAATTACTAGCATCTGGGATTTGCACATGACCCCTAAACATAAGTAAATGGGTATTAAGTTTGTAAGCATAAGACATAAAATATTCTATTTCTATGTCCTACACCCACATGTGCATGTTCTCAGAGCTTCCTAAAGTTATATCTGTGTTGCCATGTTACTTCTACGTCAAGCATACCAATAGAGACATGCTATTGAATAGCATGGGTGTGGAGTCTCATTGATGTGCCAATGAATTCATATATAAAAATGTCCATTAACTTGGGAAAGACCACTGATGTCTTGATGCCAGACAAGTTAGTAACAATGTTCTTGTCTTGGTGTTGCAGGTGAAGCTAAGAACCTTGGTCCAGTCTCGGGTCCAAATCGACAAAGGGATCTCTGCACCTTTAGCACCATAAGTCTGGATCAGGAGGAGGTGTTCCGCACCAAGGTGTATGACAAAAGCGGCAGGTAAGCAAGGTCACACCTGGATCCTCTTCCTGTCTTATTTCCAGTTGGCGCTGCAGTTCTACTGGTGTTACTGTTCAGTAAGGTGTTGCTGATGTTAATGTTTACAGTTAATGGTCAACTTTCAAGAATTACACTTATTTAATTTCATAATAAAATAATCATTTCAAAGTTACACCATGCAACCTTTAGTTACACGAGATGCCACCTGACTTGTATAATGATTAAGGATGTGCAAATGTCCTTTTACTAGTTGGTGGATGTCCAAACAGTAAGAAAGGCCTCTACATGTTTATTTTAATTTAGCATTTCTAGCCTATTTATCTGTCTTCTAGTGTTTATATTTTTAAATATTCTTGATAAATAATGAAGTTTTATTGAAAAGAACGTTCTGTATCTTTCTTAAAGTTGGCCAGATGTTATTTGACAAGTAGTAGTATTTGGCAAACTAAACACTATTTTATTTACCAAATAAAGAGCAATAAAAATGATCGCATTAAAATATAAAATCTCTCTGACTAATTCAGAATAGCAGAGGTCTTAGAAAATGGTAAATTACTGTGTAATATAGTGTAAAGAGTACATTCACATACTTATAATCCACACAAATAAGAGGTGAGTAGTATGAGTAGTATCAACATATTCAATAATCTATTTCCTGGAGAGTTTGGTACTTAAAGTGACTCAGAAGAAGGAGACACATTTTTTCATGTCCAGTCATTCATGGCACACCTCATCTATAGCAAGTTATGTTTGCTATACAAGAAATCCAAACAGCCTTCTGTTTTTATGCAGGCGTAGTTTTGGGTTGAATGTCTTCTACTGTACCATTTCCTCCTTTTTTTGCAAATTTTTGAACTGGCAGTGAACCTTTTCTAAGGTTTTGGATGTGTGGCTTACAATCAAGTGGAAATGTCAGACCTTCACGGGTCAAATGTGGATGGTTTTCTAAATATTGTATATCATAAATTGAAGCCGTTTAGTTGTCGACTGCTCACCTGTTTTATGACACTTTTTAGTTGTTTGATTTACTAAATAATTTATATATAAATTAACGTAAATATTTATTTCCTCTTGTAATATGAATCTAGAATTATGAAAATAGGAACATAAAACCACTTGGCACTTAACACTGAAATTCTCCAGTAAATGTAAATAGTATCTGCTATCCAATGTTTGTTCAATTGCCATGATTACCTAAATAAATATTTAGATAATGTGCAACATTTCGTTTCAGGAATGAGGTTGATTAGGTTATGCTTCTACAGATTAATTGTTCTTTGTAGAGTTTACAGTTTGAAGAATTAAAATCAAAGACGGGTTAAAAGAAAATGGAAATGACTTGCTGAGAAAATCTCTCATTAGGAAACATACTAAACTCTGGACCGATCATGTGAGAAATGTCCGGTTTCAAATTCAGTCTTTTGATAACATCTTACAAATGTAAATATGTGACTCAGGGCTGTGTGTGTGCAGGCTAGCATGTTTTTCTGGGAAACACTAAGTGATTCAGGCTAACATGAGTTTTTACCAATAGCTACATTCACAAGCGGTGCACAGAAAGGTGTGGGAGATGGGCACCAAGAAACCTTTGAGGTGTCTTATCTACATCATTGCATATCTCACTGTAAACATGGGCCTGTCTTCTGCAGGTATTTCACAACAGTTCCTTTTTTTCTCTCTCCTGATTTCGGTGCCGTTCAAAAGGATTTTACAGTCTATGAGGAAGTGTTTCCTCCCACGCTCTCCCCTGTCTTTCTCTCTGTGTCACTCTCAACTACCTTAGCCTCTGTTTAGCACATCTTAATGATCACTGAAATTTGGCCCACTGTTTTTTTTGGATGGTGTTTTGGAGCATGTGCTCCTGTCTCTGAGGTTTTAAAGGCTTTATGGAAGCTCTAATATCAGCTAATGCCTTGGATAAAGCAGGCATGTTCAAACGGTTGTGGTCAAGTGGTTCTACCTAGCATCCTCGCGTTATTTAGAGACTAGGGTGACAACAGAAAGAAAGGTAGTACAGTGGGAGTACATTTGAGTGTGTGCAGAATAGGGAGGTTACAATTGCATAATTTCATGTAATGTTGAGGAGGACGTGTGGGTGTACACTGGATGTGTTGACCAAACGCAGTGCGGAAGTATCGGGCAAGATATTTCACCATCCAAGAGGTATAAATTGTAGAGGGACTCATCTGTACAGGGATTTAAGAGTTACAGGATCACATTCAGACATAATTAATTTAGGCACATGACCAATAAACTCCACTGATTTTGTCTTAGTAGCCAACATATTCACCAAGTGTCTACATATTTGTTTATATGCCAGATGCCTCAAATCTTTACCCCAATTGAACAGACCTCTAAACTTTGTCATCTTTACTGCCCTAAGATGACTCTTTGTAAATCAGTAAAACTCACTGAATGCCATTTTACTTGACCATATAAACGGTTAATCCAGTACAACTGTCTAAGTACTGTTCAGTCTGTTTGGGACAGGTGGTTCATCTGCTGGCAGCACGTACATCGAGGTAGTGCTTAACCTACAATCGGCTGTGTCAGATCAAGCTGTCTAGCTCACAGTCTTGGTCGTGAGGTAGTTGTGTTGGCAGGACTGAGTGGCACAGATGCTTGGGCCCTCTGTGTTTGGCCTAGCTTCTACAGGGCAGTAGGTCCCGTGCTAAACCTGAGAGATCTCACCGCTTTGCTGCCGGGCTGGGTTAAAGCGTAATACCCTCATGTAGTTTTGATGATTGAAGTTTGCATGTTTGACCCCTGACGGCATAGGTTTCATCCGGGAGCTCACGTTTTCTCCTACAGTCTAAAGTCGTGCAGGTTAGGTGGACTGGAAACTCAAAATGTGCCTTTAGGATTGAATGTGAGTGGGAATGCGTTGTCTTTCTGTGAGTGTTCACCCCAGAAACCTGTCCAGGTTGTACCCAGCCTCTATAGGCAGGGATGACATTGCTGAATACAGTATTGATTAGAATTTGTTCTGATATTGCTGTATATCCCGGTGTGACAAGTATATGCTAAATTGATCCTAAAAATAATCAAATGGATTTTTAATATAATATTTGATGTATGTCATCAGAAAATGATTCTATTGAAACTGGCCATGTATGATACTGCACAGTATCAGCATCTTTAGCAGATGGATGCCCATTATTACTAATTGGAAAGACCCTTTGTCAGTAGAATAAAGGCTTTCCTCCTTGATTGTTTTTCCTCAGTGGCTTGTAGCCGTATTATCTGCTTAAATGTTCCCCCAAAGACACTTTTCAGCACTTTAATCTGTCCTCTTTATTCTATTTTAATTTCCAGATATTTTCATCACATTCAAGATATGTTACTCGTCCCAGCTCCCACTCGACAGATTAGATTTATTTCCCATTTAATTTGGTGAGGATAGAGGAATATAACACAAACGAGTATTCACAGATAATTCTTCCCGGGTTTGTAAACTGTTCGACTACATACTAACAAAGAGAGGGTTTGAAAGGAATGGACAGAACATTCCCTACAACCCTGATGAGTCATAAGGGCACCCTGCGTGGTCCACCTTCTGCTCAGACAGTTAGTTTCCCAGGAAATCAACAAATCCGGTGTTTATGATAGTTATGCACAATTATGATAATGTTATTACATTTTGGCTTGAGCACCACATTGACTTTCTTCAACAATTGTCTGTGTTTTCCTGTACAACCTAGTGCCATAAACACAACCTTGTATCACAGTGAATACATGATTGTTATGACCTAACAGCAGTACATTTCATAAGGAGTTTGATTTAACGATCACAGGATTTCATAGTTTAGAATAAGGTCAGGTGTACTGCAAATATAATGCACATGAAGTGACTTAAACTGTTTCATCCTGTTGCACACAGTGTAGATGCAAAATCATTCAAAATAGCATTTTAAACTTTCCGATTTTAATAAATCACAATTAACATTTTATTTTCCTGTGTGGTGTACATTTAAAAATAAGTTGTAGACCACACCAAATTGAGTCTTCAGATTTAAGAAGTCACTGGTGGTACACACAGTCCCGAATAAAGCATAAAGCTTAACAAATCATTCATTAAGCCGACACGTATGTGTCACTGGTCCAACCAGGCTATCCACTAATCTGGTCTCTGCCTTTATTTACAGCCCATTCTATGGAGAGGACTTCTACTTTGAGATCCCACGTCCATTTCAGTGTTTATCCTTTTATGTTTATGCCAAAAGCGTGTTCCAAAGGGACCTACCTGTTGGTAAGTTGCATTGAGTAAGGCACACACATACAGAAGTATATTTTCTTATGTCAGTGGACAAGTTTAATGTGCTTGTATACATGTTTCTTTACAGGCAAGGTGTCAATCCGGAAGGATGACCTGTGTAAATACAGTGGGAAGGAGCACTGGTTTAGCCTTCATCCAGTGGATCCTAACTCAGAAGTCCAGGTAATATGGTTGAAGCAAATGGCAATTTATAGCACATCTCATCCAGATTGTTATGTAAAACACATTGGGTATGACTTTGCATTACACACGCTTGGAAACTACCACCAACGCTTTTGATAATGAGACTGCACCACTCACTCTGGGCTCAGAGGATCGCCTGCATTCATAACTTGCTGCAACGCAACAAGCAGGAAATTCACTTCCATGTAGTTTTACATTTGCTTACAGATAAGATAATTTGCTTGTCAAAGTAAGTATAACACATTTTAACAGTTTGAAGACCTGAAATACAGCTACTGAAATGCGATAGATTACTATCATTGTTTTGGAAGTCATTATTTTAGCCACCTGTCCGATTTAAGCATTAGTTCCTTGGTTTTTGTAGAGGGTTTGTTGGTTGCACTCGCTAATGATTATCATACTATTGCTTTGGATTTGACTCATGAGTTTTTGTTTTGTTTGTTTCTGCCTCATTTGTTGAAACTTAGTTGTTAGCCTTTTCAGCATTTTATTGATTTATTTTCAGGTTGCAGTTCTAGTTTCTATCACATGTAGCACATCCATGTGAATTGTTCTATTTCAATTGTACATTTCTTTGATCAGTTTTTGTGGTCTGGTTGTATTAGGTGAAACTACAGCACACTACCACTTCTGTGCTGCTGTAGCTAACGTGTTGACTCTAGCTGCCATTAGCCCACGCCAGACTATTCTGGGTATGTGCTGCTACACTGATTCACTCACAAGTAGACACTTTCAACTGCAAAGTTACATCAGGGAGTGATGGAGGTGTTATTGCATTGCCTCTCTGGCTTGGTTTATAGGCAGGTTTGTTTGTACCCTGTATGCAGTGTTGGCTTTTACTCCAGTGAACCTGCTTGGTTAATGAAGAAAAATAGCATTGGTAGGATAAACAATACAGATAAATATTCATTAGGAAGGATAAGTAGTCGTATTGTGAGTGTTAATTTGGTGATGATAGTGGCTCATTTGGGTTCTTGCAGTAGTAAGTAGATTGGCTTTCAGGCCTATCTTGCACCAGAAAGAACTCCTCGCCAGCTCAGCCAAGTGCTGATTTGCAGAGACAGAGTGCAAGTGTGTGGGCGTTTTGTTTAGCGCTCTCTCTATCTCTTCCTCTCTCGCGCTCTATCTCTCTTGCTCAGTCTCTCCCTCTCCCTTTAACACTTCCGAAGGCGGAACCGGCAGCCGTCACCACATCCGAACCCGTAAAGATCTTTTATGAGTGATGACAAAATTTACAGCTGCTGTGGCTCTTGTCACACATGGTACTGCCATTAACCTAAAACAACATGAGACATGAGGTTGAGCTGGGCCACATGGGGGGGAGAGGAAGAGAGGGAGGGAGGGAGAGAGAGAGAGAGAGAGAATTAAAGGTAAATTATTAACGTTCGTGATTAGGTGAAGGAGTTTGATGTGTTCATTTTCTCACAAGCACATTCTACAGCCCACATTTTAATCTTATTTTACAACGCTGTTCTTAACTTGGGAGTCAACTTTTTGTTCACCTTTGTCCTATAGCGTAAGAGTGAGATCTTGTGTTTTAAGACATTTATAACTTCTCACCGGTCCCTCTCCTCATACTCAACAGGGTAAGGTTCACTTGGAGCTGCGATTGAATGAAGTGATCACAGTGAGCGGCTCAATAGGTCAACACTTACTAGTCCGGTGAGTACCACGGTTCCCTTGTCAGTCAAGTGAGGTCTAATCGTGTTGGTTGTCTTATGAACTGGGATGTTTGAAGGGAATTGAACCAAATGTGTTGTTCGAGTGAGGTTCGTTCCCACAAAAACAAACATAGTGCTAAAGGGCTTTCCGTAGTATGGATACATTCAGATGTACCTTACATTATGTGCACAAGATGCATACAACACACAGAAAGCACAGGTGTACAGGTGTACACAATGCAAAAATGGGCTGATCCTGCAATACCATAATGAAAATGGGAAAGCAAAGGAAGGGGAAATTAAAGAGGCATATATTTGTGCTTTGCCCGATAATATAGCCAAACAGGAAACATTCAATATCAACATTAATAGGTCAGACAGAGGTATAATGAAACCAAAAGGATCCAGGTTTGACGTCTTTCACAGTTCACATGATCACTTTATCTATCGCCTTATTTTGCATCTGTACGTCAGGCGTCAAAACGTTCGTCACTGTTACCAGATAATATGCGAGGATGGTCGGCTCAAAAAAGACAAACAACCACTCATTGAAGGATAAGGTTGAGCATGTACATACACACATACGTGTGTGCTTGTTAGACCTTGTGCTATTTACGTATGTTGTTTTGCATCCCCCATTCATACTTGGAGAGCGGGGTAATGAGGAGGAAGTGATGGCATCTGAGCAGGAAGCCTGCGCTTCTCACACTGCAACCGCTGTGGTTTTCTGCTGCCGTCATTCGTGCCTCTTGTTTGCTTAAACTGTCACCTGCTCGCTGCCCACTTTCATCGTACGTGCATAGATGATGATACCCTTTACCCACATCAGCCGGACCAGGCAAGGCAGCAAAGTTAGAATCAACAGCGTCAAGCTTATCATTTGCACACTGTAGTCATCCTGTTGCCGGCGCCGTTTAGTCACCAGAGATGGTCAGAGCTCAGCGAGATGGGGTTGAATCCAGACATGCAAAGGAGACTACAGGGAATATCGTCATGACACCCTGGAAGATGATACACAAACATCCTGACATTCACTCAGGTCGCCTTCTCCCTCCGGCCTCACTTAGTGACGGGCTGAATTCACTCCTATTCTCCGGTGACTCCTGCTTAGCAGCCACATCCTGTTTAGGGTGCCTACAGTGTGTGTTTGTTGACACCTGACACAGTCGTGAAAAAAGCAGTGGTCCCTGTGTGACACGGGCCAAGCATGAGGGCAAAGCACTGCTTCTAAATGAAGAAGCAACGCCACTTCATCAACGCATTGTGCTGTTTTATACTGTTGACAACATTCTCATTCAGGACTTTGCAGCAATGCCATTTTTAAATGCCAGATGAAGTCCAAGAAATGATAAACTGGGGAAAAAAACATTTTGAATTGCAACCAACCTCAATAACAATGTCTGCCTTCTGTCAGATGTCGGTTAGGACCAAATGCGTTAACAACATGAAGATCTAAGTGAATTAATCAGTGCTACATCAGGAGGAGATGAATACATTAAAACACATGCATTATACTATATGATTTGTTTGAAATTTTTAAATGAGTATTTTGTTCTGAGTCAACATAATTAAGTTGGCTTCAAACATAAAGGACAACCTCTTTAAAGTTGTATTTCTCATTATGCAAAAGTGATACCTACATTTGATTTAACAAACAAGTAGTTCATATGTGAGTAATTCTATTGCAATAAGATGTTGCAAGGAGGATTTTGTAATTTCTTGTTTTTTTTTTTACTTCAATTTGTAGAAGTTGCCCAGTAACTGATCAGTCATAGATGTCACACTCACCACCCTCCTGATTTATTTTTTATTTTTTTACTATTGCTTCAACTGGTGATAATGAAAGCAGAACTAAAAATATTTTTCATGTTATGTCCATGCACAGTATATTATGTATTAATTGTGTCCCTCTGTATTTCTTTGTGACCTCCTCCAGGATAATAGAGTGCCAGGAACTGCCTTTGATCAGTGGGCAGAATTGTGACCCCTATGCCACCGTGTCCCTCGTTGGACCCGCCAGGTAACTTTGGGAATGTCACACGTATTCCACATGAGTACAGCATACACATATGATGATATTCATTGCATGTTTTTAAGTATAGAAGCAGCAAGTTTACTTTTTTTACACACAGTTTTACATCAATTATACTACATACATTGAGACCAAATTTCCTTAAATAAACGTTTTTTCCCAACTAAAAGTTAAGAGTCACAAAGCTGGAAGAATATGTGCAGAAATACAACTAAGCTGTAAAATCAGACCTACTCAGCAACATAACCAGGGGCAGACCAAGTGGCTGTAATCAATCTTTTTTATAATAACAATGTATCGCATGATGATGTGTGACAGTGTGAAAAGGATCAAACCTACTGATCGATCCTTTTGAGACTACAGATAATTCTCACCTGAATCTGCAGCTCTTTTGGGCTTTACAGAGCTTTATACTATTTAGCTGTCTGGCCCACAACTTTAGTGTTTTGGCTCACACTCGTAGTGTCGTTTTTGGTTTCAACTGTTTTCAGTGGGAAAAAACCCTCTAAAAACCCCTTTACAGTATCTGCACAGCACAATAAGACAGACGCAGTTAGTGATTAGCTGGTGAACATAGTGGAGCATTTAGCAGCTAAAGAGAAGGATATGTACCTTAATAGTTGATGGAGAATAAAAACAAAATTAAACATTTATCAGCTGAACACAAACATGACTAACAAATCAGTCACAAATGTTTTAAAAGTGTTTATTTCACTGTTTTGTCTTTAGTTTTTTTTTGGACCTCACGTGACCAAGAAACAGTTATTTCAGGTTTAACAATGATAAATGAAAAACATTCTTAAATAGGTCGAACCAACGGAGGTAGCGGTGCGATTACCTTTGATCCCTTTTGCACCAAACTGCATTTGCTAAAGGAAGCTGAGGCAGTAATAGTTTAATGATTTGCAATGATCTAATCTTGAGAAAGCCGACGGAAGTCATAACAATTTTGTGGAGATCACAAGATAAAAGAGACTACATTTTACCAATGGTCCTCAATAAAGCTGTTTTAAATGGTTTTAGATGGATAATTATGGTTTTGCTGATGATCAGTAGGGAAACTTTTGCAAAGTTGAGTACCAGAATGTCTGTGATGTATCCCCTCAGGTGCGACCAAAAGAAAACCAAGGTAAAGAAGAAAACCAGCAACCCTCATTTTGAAGAGACCTTCTCCTTTGAGGTAAATTCAGTTTGGCTCACTTAACGCTGCTACACTACTTGTAAACCTGTAAATAAGCCTGGACATGTTCACCCTCAGGTCACAAGGTTGGGCAGCTACACTAAGAAGTCTCATTTCCAGGTGGAAGAGGAGGACATTGAAAAACTTGAGATCAAGTAAGTTTGTTTATTTAATTTAATTTTTCTCTCATCTGTGCGTTTCACTTTCTGTGACTGTCTCTTCCTCCCTCTCTCTCGCCCTCCCTCCCTCTCTTTCTTTCTTGTTTTCTCCTCTATAGTCTTGACAGAAGAAAAATTATTTCTTAACAACTTGAGGACAAAAACGTGCATTTAGATGTGGTGTGTTCTGACTACTGATAGAGAGCCTTGGTTTCTGGTTAAGGATATGTGGGGCTTCCTGCACAGTGGACTCATAGCTCTCTTGGTAAGACTAGACAGTTTCAAAGGTAAAAGAACTCATGCATGGTTTTGAGGTTTGGATTTGAGGTGATGTCATTGCACGGGTATTTAATTAGCTTTGTTGCACCAAGCAGGTAAGCGCCACACTGGTTGTGACATTTATTTTGTCCCTTTTTGCCAAATTGGGTGGTTATGTGTTTGTGCTGCACACACACACACCAAAAATAAATGTGTCTTACTCGATTGACATGTAGTTCAATGGCATTTATTTATAGGTGAAATACATGTCTCACTTCCCACCCTCTACCTTTGCAGAGTGGATTTGTGGAACAATGAGAATCTGGCTCAGGATGTGTTTCTGGGGGAGACGCGGGTCCCTGTCAAGATCCTGCGAAATGCCCACATCCACAAAGCCTGGTAAGGACCAGACCGAAGACCACGTCTTTCCATTTCCAGCCTCATTATCCACTCGCAGTGTAAACACATACCAATGCATTAATATGATCCACCATATCTCCATACTATGTTTTTCTTCTGTCACACAATTTTACCAATTTGATACAAATATCAAATTCCTTTCCACTCTGACCATAACATAAAGACCAGTTAAACAACTTTTATTTAGATTTATTTATTTTTCTACATTTCTTATTTTTATTTGGAAGCTGGGGTTCAAATACAAATCCTGCTGTATTGTGCAATTTTATTTTATGTACACCATTACAATATACTGTTTTATTATTTTGTGAGCAGATAAATCTATGTAAACATGACGAGTACAATTATTACATTACATTATTACATTTCATTTAGCTGACGCTTTTATCCAAAGCGACTTACATGAGACACATTAGACCGTAGACACAGCAACGGTGAGCAATTAGGGTTAAGTGTCTTGCTCAAGGACACAACGACATGGACTGGCTGAGCCGGGGTTTGAACCACCGACCTTCTGATTGAAAGACTGACTTGCTAACCACTGAGCCACAGTCGCCAATTGACAGTAGAAAAACATTTTAACACAGAAAAGGAAGAAACTATTTCCAACCCCTTCCAGGGGAAACCGCACTGACTACCAGTATGAATAATAGGGCTGAAAATGAATAAGCCCATTTTAGATTTACCAGGGAACATAATGGAAGAAGACCTGTGCAGCATACATATACCAATTCTGGCTCATGTTTATTAACCAGCACAAATCCTGTTTTATTTTTTTAATATGCCTTTGGCCTGTCTCCTTGGTAGAGTTTATGTAACATCAGGCACAATGATGGCAATACATCCAGGACTGTCTTTCCTATTCCATTCCAATTCTGTTGTGTTTCTTAGGTATAAGATTGTTTTCAGTTAACAAAACCAAGCCTGACTCGGTCACCTGCTTTATAACTAGGTCAGGTCTTTACATTAGAGGATCTTCTTGCGTTTTAGTCTTTTGGTTTAAAGAAACTCATCCATTAAAACAACTTGAACTCAAGTTTTCCGTGCCATTACAAGGTGATTTGAAAACTGCTCCTAGATTTCTCTGTTTTTATGTTCTTCTGTGTGGGTGTTTCCTCAGTGTAGGTTATATGGGTTTATGCCAGATAGCAATCTGTTAGTACATGAGGGCTGTGTTGAGTGCGGGGGTGGCTTTTTGCATGGTGGCAGTACTTTGTGTCCTATGTTTATGCTGGAAACCGTCCATGTCGCACACATAAAGACTGTTCAGCTTCATGAAATCGGTACAGGTGATCTGTTGACTTCTGCCAAGAAGCGTCACTGTGCCTGTGTACCGTGATAACAAATCAAGCGGCTTTTGGACAAACCTACTGTGTGTATCTGGAGCTTTTGAAGCACTGCAGTTCAACTCTGCATTTAGTCATTTTGTGTTTTGCTCCACCTGTTGGCTTTTAGGGAGACGTGCATGCAGAAGACTTAAGAGTCAGCTATTTAACAATTCCTTTAATTTTTAAGTGGAAGTTATTGAGTCCACTGGAATTGCAAAAGCAGCTGGAACAATAATAAAGAAAATTACAAACGACAGCTGTCTGATTTATAGGTGGACATTAGCTCTGTTGAGTCGTACTTCGGACCCCCTTTACGAGGAGTTTGAGCTGCTTTCATCTGGTTGACGCTTCAGAGCAACAGTAGCTACAGTAAAGCATCATCGAGGTGTATTAATGTATAATAGTCTATTCAGTTTAGTTCTGTTTCATCAGTTTACAGGCTCACTGATTAGCTCGTAATAACTCCTTTGTTTAAAGGCACACTGTAGGATTCAATGGCATTTAAACATGTTAAAGGTTTGTGATGCTAATGTATTTCCAAAGGAAGCATTATCCCAGTTAGAAAACAATGATATACAAGCCCTAGTACTTCCATATAGTCTGTCATCTAAATATGACTGTCTACAAGTTTATTAGTTAATTTAATTGTCATTGTACAAACAATTACACAAAGAAATGAAGATTGCAGTCCCATTTTACTATTCAACAAAATACACACAAACAATACTATGATAGTCAGGATGCTTTATTTTACTTCTCTGTAAAACTACTACTACTGAAGTATTTCTCATATCCATTGACTCCGTCAGGGGCATTTGCATTTCTGTGATGGTTAACAGCTTCACAGTGCTGTATCCAAAAACCTCTCACCAATCTGCATGTTCAGCTGTCATGCAGAAAAGTAGTTGCATGCACAACCCGTCCTGTGTTTTAGCATCTCATTAGGTTTTGCTTTTAGCTGTCTTTTTTGTTGTTAATAATGGTACAACTAGTTTCAATTGCGTTGAGCAGTTAGTTTCAGGTCAGCAGGATCAACCGTCCCTTCAGCCTCTGTTTTCTGAACGGGCTAGTGAACCTGTGTAATTCTATTTAGGTTATTTTATGTTTTTTACTTTTAGGTCTTCTTAGGAGATTGATTGATCCTGACATTGAAAAGTTAATGTTTTTCCATACGTCACAGCACAGTGATATGGTGTCTGCCTCCCTGTGGTCTAACAGGTATCTCCTCCAGCCAAAAGGGAACGGCAGCAAGTCCAAGTCTGATGATTTGGGATCCTTGCGTTTGAAGCTGACCTACATAGAAGACACGGTGCTGCCATCTGCCTGCTACACACCACTCTGCAACCTGCTGCTCAAATCCCCAGATGTGAAGGTAAAACCTCTGAAAAAACATTCGCAATTGTACATTTCCAGTTTCAGGGTATCACATAATCCAGGCCAACGTATACAGAAACCATTTAGGGGGTTAGTAGATAGTTCATGGTGGTGTAGCTTTCCTTTGTGTGGCACTAAATTCTAATCATAGAATCGATCAGTTGCTGATAATGCTGTGTTGATGCTGTGAATCTACACATTTCCCCTTTTCACCCTCTCACCTTCCACTGTTTCTGCCTCCCTCAGCCCATCTCGGCGTCAGCAGCACACATCTTGGGCGACATCTGCAGGGAGCGATATGAGGCTGTTCTGCCCACGGTTCGACTGCTGCTCCAACACAATCGCTTTGTGCCTTTTGTCTCTGCTGTGGCAGCACTAGAGCTGGACAACACTCAGTGAGTGCACATGCATGAAGTCCGGAGAAAAGCCTGGTGCTCGAAGCGTTACACAGCAAATAGAGTCCTTCTAACAGGAGCTACTTGTTTGTTTTAATTCTACTCACACATGTGTACCTACAGTACGGGTACACACTGCCATGTAGAGGATATCTGCATGCACACATTTATTTTATTTGAAAAACTGACTTTCAAACCTTTTAGAAGCTGAAACGTTTGGACAAAACTAAAACAAAAAATCTGTGAAATTGTCAAGAAATGTTGTCAAACCTGGTTCAAATGTCTGGTTGATGTTTGTGGCGTATTTCTGTGTCCGTGCAGGGAGGCTAACACTATATTCCGTGGCAACTCACTGGCAACACGCTGCATTGACGACATGATGAAGATTGTGGGAAAGAATTACCTGGCAGTTACCCTGAAGCCTGTAATAGACGAGGTATGAGTAACACGCACACACCTGCATTCAGGGAAGAGGCTAGAAGTTGTTTAAGGATGGAAAACTCCCCTGAAACAGCTGCCTTTCTGCTGTAAAGTTTTTAAAGAGTTCTGCATTGAAATCCATTTTCCATCATTTCAAATAATGGTTTGCATTAATGGTTTGTTAAAAATAATAGTTTTTTTTAATTTAAAAATAGTGCTTAATTTGTGTCTTTTTGATTCTATTCTACTTTCATCTGCAAAATGATCCATATTTTATTCTTGGTCAGCTTCATATTTTGTCTTTTATCTGTGTCCTGATATTACTGTTTATTAAACGGCATATTGAACGGAGTTACGGTTATTTCACATAGTCATCTCTTTTCTAATCCACAAAATCACTACGTTTTTGTCCTTTTTAACCTTCTCATAGATTTGTGAATCCAATAAAACATGCGAGATAGACCCCGTTAAACTGAAGGAAGGGGACAACACGGAGGTCAACAAGGTGAATGCACTCGTCCTCTACAAACCTGTCTACGGACGAGCAGAACTTCTTTAAGTTCTTCTGATAAATCAGGCTGATAAATCCTGTAATGGGTCTATGTGTCTGACTTCCCAGAACATCATCCATGTCATAGTTAATTTGGGAATCCTTTACCTTTGAAAATATTTGATTTTCTCTCTTTTTACTGAAGTTTTTCTTTGCCTCTGCAGGAGAACCTTCAGGGTTATGTCCAGAAAGTCTTTTCCTCCATCACCCAGTCAAGCTCCAGCTGTCCCCCACTTATGTGTGACGTCTTCAGGTCGCTGAGACACTTGGCCTGCAAACGCTTCCCAGGTAAATGCTAGAGCCTGTCGTATGTCTTTGCAGCCACTTGGTCAGAGAAATGATCATCCAGACATCTAAGAGAAACAGACCCAGCACAGACATGTGGCTGGGAACAAGGTGTTAATCTGTCTGGGTTATTTCTGCCATTCCTCTGCCATTGTGAAACTCTTCAGCAGGTCACTGCTTGTTGTTTCAAAGAAACTAAATATGCTAGCAGTCCCCTGCACCAAACTGACGTTTTAAAATCACTGTGTGTTGTAGTTTATTTAAATTCGGTAGCACATGGAGTTCCTCAGGAGTTACAGGATAGCCTCAGAAAAAAAACAAGGACATTGTGATTTGAGGACGTCAGACAGATCTAAAACTTGTATTTAACATATAGCTTAATATCAGCAGCTTAACATACAGGTTTAAGGTTATGGTTTAACATAATGAAAACCAGAGCTTTCATAGCGTGTTAAAGATGTGGCTCCACCTCATGGAAGACGCATATATATATATATAAACCCATAAAGTTGAGCTAAAGTTTCATCTTACAGTAGCTATATTCTGTCCACTCCTTGTAAATACATGCCAGAAACATCCGCGCTAAATTGGTGATGGTTAAATGTCAGCCGTGTTGGTTTTCTAACGCTCTTTCTGTTCTTTCTCTCTACAGCCGACCCACATGTTCAATACTCGGCCGTTAGCAGCTTTGTTTTCCTGCGATTCTTCGCCGTAGCTGTTCTTTCTCCCCACTCCTTCCAGCTCCGTTCCCACCATCCTGTAAGCGCATGGCTTTGGCACCATTAAATAAATATACTGAAGAGCAAATTCACATACAGTACATTGTTGTCATTGTACACTTCTGTTGTAATTCCAGGATCCTGAGATCTCCCGCACGCTCACACTCATCTCAAAAACAATCCAGACGCTGGGCAGCTGGGGTAGTTTGTCGAAAAAAATCGTAAGATCAACCGTAAATAAATTCAGTTAAAGCGAAGTGAGAGGAAGGGTTAATGGATGTTATTCACTCTGTAGGATCATGGGGTATTAATAAAGACATTTATCGTTTTACGTTAAGAGGAACTTTGAACAGTGTTAAATATATACTGCTGTATAATGAATGGAAAGTACTGGTGCTTAATGTCTTTTATTGTGTAACTGTCCTCAAACATTATCATCTGTCTCATTTATGTCTTTATTTCTTTTCTCTTTGTAGTCTAGTTTCAAAGAAACCTACATGTACGACTTCTTCAAATCATTCCAAGAAGACAAGTGTATAGAAAAAGTTAAAAAGGTATTTTACTAATGTACTCAAAGGTCCGTAGAATGGGAATGCTTATTTATGGATGATTTCAAATGATTAACACTGAAGTCATGTTGTTTTCCAGTTCCTTGATGAGATCTCCTCTAACGTCAGCAAGGGGTCCAGTGGGCTGGAGGACGCGGTGGTCCTCAAGGAGGGGTGAGTGTTCATTATGAGCCTGGCCGGGATCAGCAGTGGCAGTCAACGAGGTTATAGTGAAGTCTGAGAACAGTGAGGGGGGACAGGGCATACTCAATGTGCTGGATGGCACATTTCCCATTGTGTGATTTAGAAGTAGACATGGATTTCCCATTAAAACTAAAGTTGTATTACACTTTAGTTCTTGGAATTCAGTTAAGATTTCTTCAAAATCAAAATAATGGCATTGCGTTTTTACATCATTCAATTCAAACAAACCCAAATGATAATAGTTCATTTGTTTACCACCAGTAAAACATGGGTTTGTTTTTTTAACCTCAATCGTGTGTGTATGTGTCCTTCTAGGGAAGTACAGAAACGCGCCCAGGGGAGAAAACGCCTTGGCAAGAGAAACTTTAAAAAGCGATGGCTCAGAGTGACCAACAGGGAGCTCTCCTACCACAAACACAAAGGTGAGCCCAGCTCAGACCTCATACTCCAACACGGTAGCATTCTCAATGCCACCACCAGGTGGCACCAAAGTAGTCTGCTCTTACACTTAGTGGGGGTGTTTAGCAACTTCATGTCCTGCAAAACATGTATTGCATGTTGTTGTGTTTTCTCTGACTGACACTGTGTATTTCTCTTGACACATTTGACGGAATGATTTTTGATTTCCAGGGAAAGAGGCCCTCTGCATCATCAATGTCAAAAATATCCAGGCGGTGGAGAAACTAGATGAATGTGCCTTTAACCGCAAAAATGTAAGCCAATTTGTCTCATACACTCAAGCCTTATTTCAAAAGTATGAACCTATTGTAATGCATGCCAGCCAGTTTCCCAAGTTGCAGTAATGAAATTATGACCGTATTGTATTTGTTGACATCAGCAGAGTAATAAGTTGTCTTTACTCATCTATTTGACTCTAACAAGAAATAAATGTGATTTCAAAAGGAAACTTAAGGCAGAAATAATCAGAAAGGAAATTAGAGTAGATTAGGTTATTATTTTAGGTATTTTCGGACAAACAAAAAAAAATGTGTTTTTAATTCTGTGTTTTTCTTCTTTTTGTTTGTTATTTTATTTCTTATTGTAAATATTGTTCTCTAAGTCTGTGTTTTTTTGTTCACCAACATTGATCATGCTGTAATGCATTTTATGGTTTGTAATGTACTGATTTTTTGCCTGGACCCCAGGAAGAATAGTCTCCACTACGGTGTAGACTAATGGGGATCCTTAATAAATAAACATAAATAAACATATGCCTGGAAAACCAGAAGCAGTTCAGACATGGAAACGATTGTGTATTTAAAAAAAAAAAAAACTAAACAGAATCGAATCTCCCTGCTGGAAATTGTCAAATTTGAATGTGAAACAAAATGAACCTCAAGTTGTTAAAAGTAAAATGTTATAAGATCACAAATCCAAGGTCGGCTGTCATTGTAAGCATAGACACACCTGTCTTTTAAATCAAGCTTAAACTGCTCTCTTTGTCGTGTGTCAGATGTTTCAGGTGGTCCACTCTGAGAAGCTTCTGTATGTGCAAGCAGGAAACTGTGTGGAGGCCAGTGAGTGGTTGGAGGTCCTGGGCCCGGTCAGCCGCTGCAACGAGGGACGCCTATCCACCTTCCATCCATCCAACTACACCGGTGGAGCCTGGCAGTGCTGCAAAAGCCAGAGTAACAACGCCCCGGGCTGCAAGCCCTGCACAACGTGAGTCCCGGACTCCTGTTGCCGATCACAATAACCTCTTGCTCAAACTGCTCACCGCTGTTTTAAAAACACTGACCCTGCTGATGGTACATTTGACCAACAATGTAGATGGCACCACAGAGCTGTAATGAAAACAGTCATGTTGTGGAGAAAGAGTAGATTTGAGAAAACGTAGATATAAACTCTCTAAAATTACTAAAACAAATCCGGGATCATTTAGGTGGGCGGCTGTCTGTTGCCAGAAACAAATAAGTTACAATTGCAACAAACTCAGTTTTATGCATATTGATGGCTGCATGTGTGTTTTGGGCTCTCACTTCCCAGAGACAGTGATTTGACCCAGTTCCTCATACTGTGGGTCAATCACCATTGTGTCACCTAGTTTGATGCTAGATAGTGACTTAACAGACCTTTTTATTTAAATATAAATCCTCAACATTATTACTTTAACATAGCAGCATTAAATACACTTGTTTTGAACTGTATACAAATCATTTTTACTTCCTTTTTAAAAAGCCGAGATCATTAAAAAAAAAAATAAATAAACATCGGTCTGTCCAAAAAAGACTTCTGGACCCAAATGTGTAGGAATACCTTTGCAATGAACCTTCAGCTAATGCAATGCAAAGTGATTTACAGATGCACATTACCCAACACAAGCTGTTTTAAAATGTGTTTTTCAGATTAATGTATTTGTGATACATAAACACATCAGACAATAACTCCCACACTTTGTTACTTCTGGGTCCTCCCTCCCTATGAGCTGGAGCATCTCTCTGTCCGCTCGGTGACCTCTACAAACACAAACCCGCTGCCGTCGCCAAGAAAACTATTCTGCTCACTGGAAAACAACACAATAAACATCAACAATGGTTCAACCTTCTCACAGAACATAATTCCAAGAAAAGAATTTCACCAACAAAACCACAGTTCAAAAAAGAGGAAAGAAACCTGGGCCCCTTTCATAATTTCATTAAATCTGCCTGTTAACAAATCCAACCCCACACACACACACACACACACACACACACACAAATAAATGCGCTCGTAAAGTAGACGATCAACTAAAATAAATCTGCTATTTTAAACCGCACTGGCCCAAATCTCATAAAATGCATTGCTTTCCTTTGATACTGCACTTTATGCTTGTATTATTATTATTGTATTTATTTTTGTCCTTTTTGTAATAATATCCCCATCATTACCTTTTATTGCTATTCATTATCTTTATTACTCTGTAATTGTTGATATTACTATTTTGTTTATTGACTCAATGATTGAAATTATTAAACAATGTTTTTGTGGAAAATAAACGAGTGGAGGGGAGGAGCAGGAGTCATAATTCCCCATGTGTCTGGAAATGATTGCAACAGTTCAAAACAAAATAAAAAGCAGATTTATTTTAGTTGAACTTCTGCTGTGGACTAATCTATTTAGTTGTTTAAATACACGTAATATTCACTTCTCTCTTCAGCCACATTTCTACTGGATGAACTGGTTGTTCACCGCTCACTTCTGCTTTCTCTTCTTCCTAGTTTTGTATTTGTTAGTTATTTGATGCATAGAACTGACAGAAAACACCCAAGGGCTCATGTGGACATCTGTTCTTCAGTCTAAACTCATTTAAAGTATATCTCTGCTATTCCCTCGTGGATGAGATCTTCTTACGCTTTTCTTTCCTCCTCTTTCAGCACCGTGCTGGCCAACCTGCAGCTGGACATAGACTGTGACCGGGAAACGGAGAGAATCTTCTCCCTCCTCTCCTCCAACGATACCAAGCTCCAGAACATGGAGGGTCAGTGTTTGTTCATGAGGTTATGAGAGGATTTAGGATGACAACGTCATTGTTGGAGATCATACATGCACGTGGTTCCTGTGCGTCGGTGCTAGTTGAGAACATTACATGTTTCTCATCGTTTTGGCTACGTTCCAGTTAAAAAAAACTGTGCTGACTTTAAGTTTTGAAATTGTTAGCTATTCATCTGGAGTCCATGAAGACCAGATTTAAGGCAAAAAGTCAACAAAACAATCAAGATATGAAGATGGCGACATAACAGACAACAGTCTTATGTTTTCTGTCCATTCATTTTTTAACATCTAAAGGATCTAGACGGCTGTGTATTAATATGTTAAGCACCATCAAATTAAAAGAAGGTGCATGTGACCGAATATCCAACAACCACGTGCAACACTACGACCACAACCCATCTTACAGTTTTAGTTCTGGTCGAGTGGCCCTCAGCCTGCTCTGTATAATGTGAGTTTCCTGTCTGCAGATGCCTGTGCCAGTATGGCGGTGTACCAGGGCCCTCAGCGGGAGCAGGAGGAGTACTCCAAGTTTACCATTCAGGAACCCAAAGAGACCTTTCAGACGCTCAAACAGCTCCGAAACATCATGGAGGAACTTCAGAAGCAGCACAACATCAGGAGTGACACCACGGCGCAGTACGGGAGCCTGTAAGTCTGTTGTGTCTGCACTGCAACACGGATGTAACATGCCTGTTTGTGTACATGACTTGAGCTTAACTTCAATGGTTGACTATAGACAACCATAGGCAGGTTTATTTGTATAGCACATTTCAACAAGGCAATTCAAAGTGCTTCACATAAAAGCATTAAAAGCATCATAACATAATGTAGAAGTAAACAATTAAGAACATTCATTAAAACATTAAAAACTGTCAAGAAGCAAAAAATAGAATAAAAGTTGCAGTGCAGTTTAAGAAATAAAATGCAGTAGTGAGAACATGGTTCAATTAAAGGCAACAGCAAACAGAAAAGTCTTCAGTCTGGATTTAAAGGAGCTGAGGGTCTCAGCAGACCTGTGTGTCATCTGCATAATTATGATAACACACTTTGTTGTTAATAATCTGAGCCAGTGGAAGCATGTAGATGTTGAACAGAACACTGTATGTATGTGCATATGACTTTGTATCCGCAGCATACGTAACTAAACCAGTATTTTTACTGCTGCTCCCACTCACACAGAGATCAGGAACTCATCTTTGTTATCCTTTCTGTTTCAGGGACAACCCCATAGTAGGGAAGACCTCTTAACCCGGGCGGGAAGGTGTGGCCTGAAACAGCCTTGCCAGCAGGTGACCGAACCCTAAACGGGCCTAAAGGAGTCACTGGAGTTGTCCCAGTGAGAGCGCCCGCTGTGTCCAGGAGGAAAGAGCGAGCGATGCTCCCTGACCTCCAGACAGCAAGAGTCCACTACAGCTGTGACCGCCTAAGAAGGGGAACCAGTCCTTGAAATGAACAAAACTCTTAGGTGTCGTCTCCTCATCTCCTCCCCTCTTCTGGTCCCTTTTAAAGACTCTTTTCCTCGTCGTAATTTATGTCCTCTTTGACGTCTACGGCTGTTTTTAAAAAGGCATCATTACAGTAGATGGTGTGTGAATAGGCTGCTAATTCTTTTTTATTCACCGATTTTAGTTTTTTTTTTATATCAACTGCTGTGATGATGCTCTCGCAAATCTTTTGAAGTTTTTCTCTGACATCCTTCTTTAGAGTTGATTTAATAATCGTCCTCTTTCTGGAGGATCGTCGTCTATTTGTGCCCCCTTTTATCTTTCCCTGCTCTTCTGAGGGCGGCCCACAGCGAGGACGCTAGCTATAACCATACGGATGTGAGCCTCCACACTGGTGAACGATCGTCATGGGTTTTGATTGGCTGTCGGCTCCTACCGTGCATCGAATCGCTCTGAAAGCTGTTTGTTGTAATAGTTGTGGCGTGGACTCCGCCATCCACTTGTTAGAAAGATTTTAAAAACGATATATTTATAGTTCTAGGTGTGGACGGCTCGTTCGTGTATATATTTTCCGAGGACAGTGGAGTAGATGAAACCGATCTGCCTTACTTCGATGGAGGTTTCTTTCACATTAAATGCTTAGGGAATGATGCAGAAGCACTTTAAATATTTGGAGCACTCCAAATGGAAATGATTAGATACTTGTTATCAGCTTTCCCCATTTTGATCAGTTACATGATCTTGAGTAATCTTTTTGTTTAATTTGTGTATAATAACATTTATAGCCTGTAGATTTTAAGATATTTTTCTTGACCAAAGACAGTTTCATAGTTTTAACTTGAAAAAAAATTATGTATTTTGAATACAAAGATTTAAAAAAGGAGAATATGTGTGTGTGTGTGTCTGTATATCTATATCTATATATAGATATATATATTTTGTTTTCTGTGTTTGTATTTTGTCAAAATATCCTTTACTTCTTAGTGACTTAAGGCAAGCCGGCTGCATGCGTTCAGTTTGGATCCTGATGGCACATGATTGTGGTGTAGAGTCGTATTTCCCTGTGATTGTGAATCGTATTGGTACAGTGTACATCAGATTTGTGCTGTCGCGTTGAGAGCATCGCAACTTATCTGTAGTGGCTTATGTAAAAAAACAAAAAACAGTCAGAATAACACATTACTCCCGTCATCCTTGAATTAGTTTGGACAATCCCGCAACCAACAAACACATTGCTCTTTCTTTGTTTCCAAACCAGAGGCGCTCCAGCTGTTGTACTCAATGGTTTTAGAGAATGTGTTTGAAATGTGGCCCTCTGCGTGGTTTAGAGTGTCGTATTCTCAAAGTCACAGGCCAAAAACAGTCAAGTAAAAAGGAGAAAGATGTATTCATTGATAATGATGCACATTATCATTCTCTTGAATCGTATTCTGGACACATTTTTTAAACCGGACAATCATGTTTTGGAGAGGTATGGCTGAATCTGATTAATGCAGTAAAAGAACATGTGAAGTGTGAGTCATGAGTTCTTAGCCCAACAATGATGATTTTTATTTTCCCCCATTGGTTCAACAGAATTCAATTAATTTCATGAAACTGATACCAAATCTTAAGATCAAACCAGCAACGTGTTTTTACCGATTGTTTTTCTGTCATTCGACTCATCGATTAATCAACAAATCATTTTCTGCGCTGGAGAAAACGATAAACAATCAAACTTTGATTCAACCCTGGTTTTGTCTTTTTGTCCACCGTTTGCCCGTTTGAACAATGAAGTGTTGAAAAGATGCAAAAGAAACTTGAATTTATTTTAACAACAAAAGAACATTTAATGCTGGTAAAACAGGGTTAACCGTGTACTTTTTTTTTTGCCTGTGGAAATAAGTTGTTTTGTCTTTGGTCCGTCATATATTTCTAACATGCATATCTTGTGTATTTAACGATATATTTTTGTAGGAAAATGTTTTTGTATCTTTTTTTTTTTTTTTTACGGTTTTAACGTGTTGGTATGGTACCGGTTTCTTTGCCTGCAGCGCTTTGAGGCTTTTGTTTCGTCTCTGACTGTGTGTGTGTGTGTGCACGTGTGTGTGCACGTGTGTGTGTGTGTGTTAACGCTCTGCCTTTTGCTTGTGGAAAGTGGACCAAATTTCATCAAAATGTAACGACGGCATAAAGTTAATGCTATATCCTGTAAAAGCTTGCATGTCAACTCCACTGCTAGTTTGAATAAGCGCCGGTAAACTAGCAGTTGATGTCTTCTGCTTGTGTGCTCATTTTCATATGAAGGCGAACATGTTTTGGGGTTTGAATTTAATTTGCTTGGTCTCAGAGTTATGATCTTTTATCTGCTTTTAATGAGGGATATTGTTTTTCCATTTCTCTGAAATACAAACAGACTTTGACTATCTCTTTGAATATTGCCAAACTGAAAAGGACGATGTGATCAGATGAAAAACGGCAATCAAGGTATCTGCCAACTACACATATTATTTACAGAAAGGAGAAACAATCCAGGTTTATGCAAGGACTAAAATTTGATTTCATGGTCTGTAAATCAAGTTTACTCTCAAAGCATTCAACAATATTGTATTTTCTTTTCAATTACAGGAGTAAAATTGCAAAACAATCTTTTCATTCTGCCAATCAACTTAAGAGTAAGAGTTATTATAGGTCAGAGCACGAGTACGACGAAAAATCCGTTTGAAGACTTCATGGGATGTTTTTCTGAAAGCTTGTCCAGCTTGTGTCCTCACATCAGCATCTCATGTCTTCTGAATGTCTCCACACTGCTTCGATACAATGTCTGTTATTTTTATACACATTAAATATTTTATTTTCCATTCGCGGTCTTTTCTGTGTCCATTTGAAAAACCCTTTACAATCAACACTTTGCCAATGCTTCTTACATTCGTGGAGCTTATCAAGAATGCACTCCACACATTTGTATATTTCATGAGGCGTGCTGCTTCATGAAGGAGCTTTAGAGTGACGGCTTTAATGCTGCGTGACCAGAAGTTAGTTTCTGTGGAGGAATGCTCCTCTTATGTAGGAATAAAGGAAAACTGATCACATCATTATTTGAGAACAATCAAGCCTTAACATTTGTTCAGCCTGCAGTGATTTCTACCCCGCTCTCATTAACCCTTTCATTCCTGCTTTATGCCTGAAAGCGGCTCTGAATCCCTCCAACACAAACAGATTCAGAGTCGCTCTCATCGGTTTTAACAATGAGTGACTCAAAGATGTAGGAATAACTTTTCTTCAGCAACTGCTGCTGTGAAATGAACCTGCTGCACGTCAAAGCAGGATATCTGTGCACACTGGATCTCAATATGTAGGAATGTAAACAACATTTTACAGGTTTCATTGAAATTCAAAAACCAGCTGTGAAAATATTGGCCCAAAATCTTGAAACCCTTGAAGCTTTGTGTAGAATGAATTCTACTTAATATTTTTGATGAACTATAAGGAATTCTACTTAATATTTTGATGAACTATATTTAAAAGCAGTTGTGGGAGGGAAAAAATCTTGTCAATGTCTTTGTTCCCAGTTGTGGCTCTAGTGCGGGTTGATTGGTTGGTTTTATTTATGGATATACAAGACAAAACAATCCAAGTGATAACATGTAAAGTTTAAACACTTGCATGTAAAATAAAAAAACAACAACTTGGGAATGAAAAACTACAGAAACTACCTTCAAACCCATGTTCTGGCAGTTTAAAGTAAAAGCATTGACAAAACTAATGAGTGCTTGAATATACAATTAAAGCACCATATTCACATTGTCTGCTTTGAACTTTGAAATTCAAAACATTTTTGCCAATAGGCTACTTCCCATGTCAGACCATTTCAAACTAAAAGTCTTTGTGTGCTCCATTACATTTGATCACTTAAAAATCAGAGCTTGAACTCTGGAAATAGGACACAGGCTCTTTGGTGCTGACAATAGAGGCCAATTCTGGAGAGAGATTTAGATAACTGTAATTTAAATATACTGTATTGTGTTTACAGTAAAATACCATAACTCTGTAAATGTCATCTTCAAGTTATTGTGCCTTATACTGTTGTGTGTTCATAGTCTATATAAACAGCATGCTACAAATGAAAATGCCAAAGACTCAAGATGATAGTGTTGTATGCTTTACACAAGAGTGTGCAGCTTGCATGCAGAACTATTTATTTGGTGTTTATGTGTAAAGATGTGAAGCAAAAATACCCTTTGAGCAGAGTTTTGATGTTTTGAATATAGTGTTTGCTTTTGCAAGAGGTGTAAGATGTATTTTGTGTATGTTTTTGTGTGTAGAGTTTTGACCAAAAGGCTAAGAAGAGATATTGCCTTTTAGCAAATGCAAAGAAACTGTCATTACCTATCAGGCAAAACACACACACAACAACAGGTGGCTTCTTCTTTTATCTCCACAAATGTTTTTGCTCTATTTATATTGTATTTAGTATCTGTTCTGATTTTCAATGCAAAATGAATGAATGCAACATTGAACTTCATGAATTGTTGAATAGTTTTGATTGAATTGTTGCATTTTGCAACAGATCAGAAGTGTTATTTGTGACTGTGTTTGCTGTTTTCAAACTAAATCAGAATAAAACTATAAGCTCTTGAGTGTGCTCATCAGAAGCACCTACAGCTTGTAGGCTGTCAATCAACTCAAGATGCTTCACGCCATTAAATCAAGAAATCAGCAAACAATGAACCCTTTGTTCATTGTTTGCTGATTACTGTCTGTCTTTGGAGTTGTGGAAAACAATCTTAATTTCTGCGTAATATTAAGACCAACATATATTTCTTTCACTGTTCCTCCAGGCCTCACAACAGCATCGACCTCTCTTTCTGCATTCTCTTGCTCGCCCTGTTTGGGGGGTGCTGGTGCTCATGCAGGGTTGCCCTGCACCCCGTAAGGCAGCAGGCCGGCCGGCGGGGCAAAAGGAGGAGGGTTGGCCTCGGCGTGAGGAGTCGACGATGAAGGGAAGCTCTGTGAGGCAGCTTCTGCTGCAGGGAAATACATCGTGGCTCCCTGGATGAGCAGGGAAGGAAACAAAGCAGGACGTTGACCGCAGACCTCAATTTTTTATTTATAAACATATAATAAAAAAAGAAAATCAATTATAATCAAGATAGGAGTGATGCTCCTGGCCACATATTCTCCCATCCCTGTGTAGTGTACTCATAAGTACCACAGTCTGGCCTTTCTTTGGCACATAGGATACACAACTTAGAAGAGTTGACCGGCCTATGTGCTCAGACTGTTTTTTCAGCCAGGACGGAGTGTGAGCAAACAAAGATTTGGTCCGGAGGGTAAAATGTGAGGGAGTGTGAGAGCAGACAGGTGTCGGTGCTTAAATTCATTAATAGTGTAGCGACCTTGTGCGGGGGAACGGCAGGGGCATAAAAACAAAACACACACACACACACACACACACACAGTGTACCCGAACATCCTGTATGTAATATAGATGTGTAGTGGGTGAAGGAGCTGGTGAACACATGTGTTTGTAACGGTATGCTAAAATATGCAGTCAGATTAGGCTTAAGCATTTCTTTTCTGATAAATAAATTTGAGGGATATGCTGTAAACCCGAAGGCTTAAAGTAATAGACATGACGTTCCTAGCCTTTTTAAAAGCTGCACAGAATAAAGGATTTATTGCCTTTATTTATCTGAAATCTGAACTCCAGGCCTCTCAGGAACCCACCGCCCCACCTATCTTCTCATTTCATCAGCTGATCATTTAGCTTGTGGTTGGATAGTATCGGTCTTCACTGCCATGGCAGGCTTTGTGCATATGATCTGCCATTTGGCAGTTCAACCTGACTGAAAGCTGATCTGTGACTTCTCATTCAGGAAGTATACATTTGTTTGCTTTCGTTAGTTGTAAATCTGTAAGACAAAATGTGAGAAAAATGAGATGAATGTGCTTGTAATGTTACCTTTTGCTGGTGTGTGTGTGTGTGTGTGTTGACCGTACACTCACCAGGTGGAGCTGGTGAACTGTGTGTGTGTTGGCGTCTGTCAGCCGAGGAGCTGTCGGAGAAGATGCTGTGCTCTCAGAGGGCTCGATCCCAAGGTTGCTACTCCTCTGACACACACACACACACACACACACACACACACACACAGACAGAGAGACACACACAATGTTAGTATAAGTAGGCTGCAAGGTGCTCTGGTGTACAATAAAGAAATTAAACAGCGATTACAGATGAAGTGATAGATGAGCAGTCTCTGATAACAACATTGTGGACATGATCATGGAGAGTCTACACAACATGTACTGAAGTGCATCACAAATGGCACACATTGCACAAAATACACAACGTACACAACCTTCAGAAGCCTTTCATTCATTCGTCCCTCCATGTTGTTCTAATCTCCACATGTGGGCTGTCTGTTAAATCCACGGCTTCAAATCTATAAATCTCACATATTGTTAATTTCCTTGTCTTTTATGTAATATATTGTACAGATAAGGGGCATGTAAGACATCATGCCCTCTGTAAATATACTAATCTTGACTTTTCTTGACTCTGACATCGAGCAGAAGCATCTCCTGTCATACATGAACATTTATTGACAGGAGATGCTTCTCAAAGCCAAGGAAGGATCCGTCGAAGGCAGAATTGTAAGCACGCTACATCATCGAATCCTGGCAAAGGACTTCTCAATGTCGAGGATCCTTCAAATTCTACCGAGGACCAAGTCCTTCTTTCAGAGGATTTTCAAGGATGCATGTGTGTGTCATCAGCGCTCCTGAAACACACACAATTACACACGTATAAGATACATTTTATGTCCCATGATTTGGAAACAAGGGAAATACGCAAATAAGCTTTCAGTTGTTTCTGCTCAGCAGCCCCCAAAATATATTTTTAACAGATTTGAGGTGAGAAATTGGAAATCCAGTTGCTGAATCTTCACAAATCCTAATTTAAAAGTTAGTTTGGACTTTAGTCTCTCAGCGAGACTCGTTCAGTGACCTCACCAGCAGAGAGACAGCGTGTAGAGCCAGCATCCATCTCTGTGAATTAAGGGATTATTTCAACCAAATCACAGTTGGTGATTTCTGGAACATTGGAAAGACACAAAGACATTTTTGATGAGTTTTATTTTGTTTCCGTGGCGTGTCAAGGGGAGTGTTGTTTCAAAGGAGCGTATTAATTGTATGTCATATATGTTGTATGTGTTGTATGTTTAGTTATTATAATAATCGTCCAGATCTGTTTATTTTATGTATATTTCATCATGTCTTGAATCTGTTTATATTATTTTGAATTGCACAAAAATATTCCTACTAGAAATTGTAATAGGTGGAAAGTTAGGAAGCATTGCAAGGAATGTTAGGAAGGAGTCTTACCTGAAGGACACGTCCTACCAAGGAAGCCTCCTTGATTTAGGGAAGCAGCCAGTATGTTAACACCATACACACAAAACATAAAGGATGTGGAATGTGGGAGAGATATTAAGTGATTAATGTTGAACTTAATCTTATTAGATTTGAGATTATGAGAAGGAAAATCTCAATACGTTCCTTAAAAGATAGTATAAATAGTATGACCACATAACATTATTTACAATAAGAATACTTTGTGCATTATAAAATAGAATTATCTTTTTTTTTTTTGCTGAATGCAGTGAAATTGTTTGAAAGATTAATGGATTTCCTCTGTTCTCTGACCAATATGATGCCCAGACTGGAGCGGCAATAGTATTTATGTATTACCAGATTTAATTAATTAATTAATAAATTGATGAATTGAAATCCAACACCACATATCTCATAGAGTGGAAAGCTTCCTCTGTTCCCCCTCTTTTCTCCACCCGTTATCTAAATCATAATAATCTAGCTAAGCTCTTATCTGACACTAAATACACAGTAAAGTAGCCTGGAAACTCCTGCTAGCAAATATTTGATGTATATGTTTACTAAATTACTCACTATGCTAAAATATGCAGTCAGATTAGGCTTAAGCATTTCTTTTCTGATAAATAAAGTTGAGGGATATGCTGTAAACTTGAAGGCTTAAAGTAATAGACATGACGTTCCTAGCCTTTTTAAAAGCTGCACAGAATAAAGGATTTATTGCCTTTATTTATCTGAAATCTGAACTCCAGGCCTCTCAGGAACCCACCGCCCCACCTATCTTCTCATTTCATCAGCTGATCATTTAGCTTGTGGTTGGATAGTATCGGTCTTCACTGCCATGGCAGGCTTTGTGCATATGATCTGCCATTTGGCAGTTCAACCTGACTGAAAGCTGATCTGTGACTTCTCATTCAGTAAATATGCATTTGTTGGCTTTCCTTAGTTGTAAAACTGTGAGCTGAAAGACGACAAGGTTGCAGAACAGGAAGGATGCTGCATAGAGGAAAATAAGGCCTCGCCAAGTCTGCTGTGACCTCAGCATAAAGGTGCAAAATGAACTTTTTCACATACGACTTGAAGCTTCTGCTCAAGTTTAACTAAAGTTTGTGACAAACAATTTTTTAAATTATTGTTTATAATATTTTATTGGTAAAAGAAGTATAAGAATAATTTTGTGCAGATACAATTCCCTCTGGGTGGGAGTTATCTGCTGTTCATTAAGTACCAAATGCACCACGCCCACACAATATAGGACCTTTATGGATGTGTGTCTGAGTCAGCGTGCCTCACCAGGTCTTTAACGCTGCCCAGCACCGCTGTAGTGAGGATGCCTCCGAAGAAGGCCACGAGGTTCAGGCTGGCGAGGGTCCAAATTAAAATGTACAGCGTGAAAACTTCCTCGCAGCTTTGCACTCCAACAAACTCGTAGTAGTTGCTGAGGTAGTCTCCACTGCAGAACAAAGAACAGCAGCTCCGTTTAGTACTGATGGTTTAATTGAACACGACCAATCTTGTGATGACACGGCAGTGTGAACAATGCACTGGGATAATATCGTAGCAACAGCCTCGTCTCACTTGGCGCAGTCGTACAGGTCGCAGCAGTAGCAGGTCCCACTTCTCACCGTCAGGCTGCAAGTCTCCTTTGGACTCCAACCCGCCACCTGACAAAGTACGCACGGTCAAAATGTGTCACTGTGCCAGCTTTTCCTTGGAGACATATTAACATTTCATTTTACAATTAACACTGAAGGCACTTGCAAATGACAAGGTCGTACAACATGTTGAAATGTATGTTTTTAGAAAATGACCCCAAAACATTGGCATTGACGAATATCTTGGGTGGATAATAAAATAAATCATACCCTCTAAACTAAAAATAAATCTGATTTGAATTAAAATGAAACACCCTTTTCTAGCTTATTTACAAGATATTTAGTCAATGCTGATCTGTAGAGGAAACCATTGGATGGGAAACCATTGGATGGGAAAAACAACCCTAAACGCTACCGACGGTTCCAGTACAGCTTCACTCACAGACGTGTAGAAGTTCTCATAGATGTAGCTGCCACCGCTGCTGTAATACTGGCATCTCTGGGCTTTCAGTGGACGCATGTCCTGGAAAAAGTAAATGTATGAAGACATAAAATCCACAGGATGTCAAACCAACACCAATCCATTTTTGTAGAGGGTAAAAACAAAATATTTAAAAAACAATCGTATCCAAGATGATCCAGATGTCCGTGAAAACACTTTAGAGTCTGTGATCAATTTATTTCAACTGAAAATATTCCCTCGAGTAAAGAATCCCAGCACTCATGGTTTTGGGGTTTTGGTTTGGTTTATTGACAACATTTTGAAATGTTTTATGAAACACAACATGACTTGCGAGGAAGTCCTGGACTTCCACCACGTTCCCTGTTGTGCAAAGTGTTTGGTTTGGAGTTGAGGAAAACCATTCTCATCTACCGACCAGAGAAAACTCAAACTCACTTTACAGCTAAACAAAACACTAAAATATGTCTCTGAAAAATGTATAAAAATCTTGATTAATTTCTGATCAGCGCTGCCAGTTTATGAGAGTTTACGAGCTTTACGAGTGTCAAGTTGATGCTATTGTCTCTATTACATCATTGTGTTATAGGACCCGCTTAACATGTAGTAGTGCACCTAAAGGAGTTAATGTTAATAAAACATCTAACGAATGATAAATACATTTGATCCAACGTTACTTGAAACATCCATACCTTATAGTATAAACACAGACATATGGAAAACAATTATATACCAACATTGGTTTCAAAGAAGTTGAAGAAAGGTGACGTTGCTCTTTAATCTCTTGGAAATTATAATTTACTACGATGTGGAAGCGACCTTCAACACATTAAAGCATGACATGAAGTACAGCCACTTTGAGAGTTGATTCTTAAAGCACTCGTAACTCTTCTTCATACTGTGGGCACAACATTGCCATAATTAATCATGATATATCATCTCGTTCTTTGAGCAGCATGCACTGATACCATTTATAGCTTTAATAAATCAATGCCCATCTATTTTCTACCATACACTCCATGTACTTATACATGCTGGCACAATAAAGTTCCTGAACCATTTGTACTTTCAAACATCATGTCATGAGGTCATATGTTCAAAGACTGCTGTGTATCTGCAAAGTGCCGCGTTCGATTCCGGCCTAGGGACCGCTCTCTCTCTCTCTCTCTCTCTCTCTGTCTCTGTCTCTGTCTCTGTCTCTGTCTCTGTCTCTCTCTCTCTCTCTCTCATTTCTGCACTGTCCTCTGTCAATTAAAGGCAAAATGTCATTAAAAAGAATGTCTCCCAAATGTAACCAAACCTAATTCAATAGTTTGACATTTTATGAAATCTGCTGAGAGTTAGAGGAGAAGATTGATACCACTCTGTCTCTGTAGTAAATATGAAGCTGTCTATAAAATTGCTTAATTCTCTCTGAAAAGAGAGGAAGTATTTTCTTATTTAGCAGGTTTACATTATGTTTAGCTGATGGTTTTATCCAAAGCAACTTACATGCTATACAGTAGACTGTAGACACAGCAAAGGTGAGCATCAGGGTTAAATGTCTTGCTCAAGGACACAACGACATGGACTACCGGAGGCAGGGCTCAAACCACCAACCCTCTGATTGAAAGACAGACTTGCTAACCACTGAGCCACAGTCACCCCGGATCTAAATTGTAATTGTTCTTCTTAACGTTAGAGGTTGGAAACAGGAATGTAGCTTTGTTTTTTTAACCTGTAACATGTTCTGAGGGGAGGCAGCTCGCTGTAGCTCAGCTCCATCAATCTCATTCAGTAACTGCTGTACAGCCAAAGACAACTGAACTCCCACAACACTGATGGTACCTCTCAGCCCAATCCATTTACTTTTCTCACATCAAACTTCCACAACCTCTAATTCATGTGGTCAAAAAACTAAACAACAAAGCTGGCCCATGCTGCAAAGACCGAGCCAACTTCAACTTTATTTAATGAACAGAATTGGGTCAATATTGCCAACAGAGCGGCCCAAGAGGCTCACCGTGAAGTGGCATCGCTCTCAAGATAGCACAATCATCACGGGTGTCGCAGTATACGCATGCAAGTGCATAACTCACCATGTTTAGGACAATACAGACGCCATCGATCACCAGGCACAGAAAAGAGGCGATGATCCCGAAACTTAGGAATACGATCGCAGCCGTCAGCTGGAGTAATAACAGAGGGAAAGAAGATATAAATGAAGGTCTTTCCATACAAGACGAATAACTCATTTTATTTGAGGTTAATGGGAGAACAATTTGACACCAATGCAAATTATGGATGAGAAACGTTTATTTTTTTCCTTCCAACAAAGAAAAAGGTGTAAAGCTATTTGGATTCAGGCAGTTTGCCCAAGCTTTAAAGGGTTTCTGTTTAGTTTTTTTGGGCTGCATGTATTAACTGTTTTACTGAAGAGAACATAGAGTTGATCTTTAAATGTATTATGTTTAAAGCTTGTGCTCCCTTTTAAAAACTACAAAGGCACATTTGAACTAGAAGGGCAGTCGGAGAGCGTAAACCTCCACCAAGGACACACATCCTCACAATGGGAACCAAAGTGATCCAGATCAAAGGGTTTCAAACCCCTATGCGTGCTCTCCTACGCTGGCTCCCTGATAGTTTTCATTTAATTTAAGGCTTTAGAGGTTTTTTCAGGCACGTCCAACTGGTAGGAGGCCCCGGGGAAGACCCAGGACACGCTGGAGGGATTATATCTCCCAGCTGGCCTGGGAACGCCTCGGGATCCCCCAGAATGAGCTGGTAGATGTTGCGGGTGAGAGAGAAGTCTGGGTCAGCCTGCTTGACCTGCTGCCTCCGTGACCCGACCCCGGATAAGCAGATGGACGGATGTGATACACATAACATGTCTAAATATTTGACCCAGACATGACATCTGATATGTGGAAGAAGAGCTAATTAACGTCTGGGCAGTTTATTGAGAAGGAAGACTTTAGACACACGCTCTTACGAGAACAACATACGTGGTTCTTTGTTAAACAAATCAAATTACCCAACAGCCATACATTAGT
Source organism: Cottus gobio (assembly GCA_023566465.1). NCBI lineage: Eukaryota > Metazoa > Chordata > Actinopteri > Perciformes > Cottidae > Cottus > Cottus gobio. The sequence goes on along the minus strand of CM042220.1, from coordinate 20,142,826 downwards.
TTATCACTATCATTAGCTGATGTACTTTTGTTACAGTACTTCTTTAAATAGATTTACTTTGTAAAATGTCTCCTGTAAAAAGAATAACTCAAATATAGTGAGGTGAGAGTGACCAGCAGCTTCATACATTTACAAAGGCTGAATTGACACTATAGGAAAGTTATTTGTATATCTAGATGCACTATTAACAGGTGATGAAACTGTCTTAATTTAATACTGATGCCTCGATATGACCGACATACGTAAGAGAGACCATCAGCAAGAAGATCAGCTAAAGTTGTTCTTAATGCCACCAGATCCAGCAAAATCTGACTAAATCTTGCTGGATCAGTCAGCAGCCGAGTGACCCAGATCCAGATTTGCTGCCACCTGCAGTCAGAACTGCGGTGGGAGGAGGAGAGCTGCTGGAGTCCCAGGCCGTGTTGCTGGGCCCGCTGGAGAGTAGGGAGGATCGGTAGAACCAGAACCAGAACCAGGACTGTGTAAACTTCTCCAATTTAATCCAATAAAGAGGAGGAAATAGTGACTAATGTTAGGAGTGTATCTACTGAATGTTCCCCAGCACAATGTTTTCTTAATATAGGATGACACCTTGAGGTGACTTTCAAAACGGGTTAATGTGCTCAATGCTTTTATGTTTTGTTATGTACCTTCGCCCTTTGCAGACGGCAGCCCTTTGCAAATTTGCAGACGGACAGTTTTCTTGACTTTAAACATTGATATCTCCACAGTGGCTGAATTGATTTTTACCTTTCAGAAACGTCCATCTGACTTCGTTCTTTTGCAACGTGAACTACAAAAATAGCCCGTACACCCATCTCTTACAATGAGGCCCCTGGTAACTCAGGGATGGCCCCCTTACATTAGTCTAGACACCAAAAGCATCTGGCTTCCACTCAGTGAGGCAATGTTAGAAGGTACTGGTCGTAAGAGTAGCTTCTTTTGCCTGAAGCCGTCACCCCACAAAATAATGAAGTTAGTATTGTTGAGTGGGAACTGAAGTCCTGGTGTGACAACCAGGACCACAAAGGTTTGAAAAAGTCTGAGAAGACGAAAAGGAGAATTGCATCCTCCTCGTTGATATAATTTAAAAGTCTGCTGGCCAAAACACACTACTTTGGGAGGTTGCTGTGTGTAGACAGAGAAAACACAAGAATTAGGGCAGAAGATACCAGGTGTGAGAATATACCAGCTGTTTGCGGTTTTCTTCCAGCAGGAGTCCCACAAGTCCCAGGAATGATCCAAGGGTGAGCTGTAAAGAACACAAAGTAATGACCACAGGAAGTGTGATGCAAAACAGAGGAATACGAAATCTGGTTCATTTTCATAAGGGGTTTTGGTTTAGTTCTCTTCAAAGGAAATATCTCAGCAATCTATTAGCACTCAACATCTATGAAAATGCCTCTAGTGGTACAATTTCCAAAACATACGTTACCTTTTATACTGTTGAAAAGGGTGGTCGAAAGATATCAAATAAATCAGTGACAGCAAGACCCAAATATCCCCATGGATATATTCAGAAACAGATTCTGGAGGAAACTATTTGGGACAATTTAAAATGTACTTTCCATTATGTTCTTCCAGTTTAGAGTTGATAGTTTAAAGAAGAAAACTTGAATGTCAGCCATAAAGGAAAAGGTCACATGGATGTCTGACTGAAGCACAGAACTGTCAATCATTAATTCCACAGCCAACCTCATATTATTTTTTTGTCTCAACATTTGGCCGATGCTGCGAGACTAAAGGATTGCAGCTGAAAGTCCATAATGTAGATGGCATGCTGCAGGATGCTTCGGGATGTTTTTAAAAACTCCCACCTCATTTACTGATCGCTGCAAAGTTCAAATCCAATCTGTCATCTTGGTGTATCTCATTGAATAAAACCATGAAGTGGTCTCATCGAGAGACAAAGGATCAACTTACAATCACTCCAGAGGTGTAGCCTGTCACATTCAGGCTCTCTGTTCGAGTTGTTGTGTAGACTCCCAGCACCACCAGCAGCAGGGACAGACTGAGCATGCCCAGTACCAGACACACAGCTCTCCTGACCCTCACCATCATCTCTGCCGCCCAAAGAGAAGACAGACACGTGTCATACGGGACAGTGCTTGGTAAATAAAAAACAGTCAACAAGACTTTGCAGCTTCCGAACTGCAACATTTTAGTTTGATGGCAAAGTCGAGACAAGACAAACCTAATTCAATTTGATTTAATTTAATTTAACTTAATTAAATTCTAAAAACTGTGATCCAAATCTTATGTCCCTTGAAATGTCATGAATGTGTACAACCCAGCATTTTGGAGCAAATAATTAATGATATTGATCAAATGTCTCTAACAAGCAATCTTCAACTTTTAAAATCCGTCAACATATTTGTTGTAGAGTGTACACTGAGAATATAATGAAAGAATTGTATTTATTTACGTCATTTGGAAATTATTCTAAGGAAGTGGCAGCCCTGAAACTGGTGTAATAATCCTTATTTCAAAAGAACTAATTGAGGGAAAACAAAGTATACTTCTCTAAGTGGGAGAATATTCAAATATTCTAATAGTGTAAAAGATGAAATGTACAATAACATTACTATTTCATAAATATTGAATATCAAAGACACACACACATCACACACACACACATCACACACACACACACACACACAGTCCTATGACTATTACGTTTCAAAGAGGAAATTACAAATTGAAATGAAAACAGAACAACTACTGTAAGCGAATCATTCATTAGGCTGCACACAATGTCTTTGTGAAACTATTCAGAAAACATACTGAGATGCAGGAAACCGATTACACAATTATTTATGACACCACTGAGCTCTTATAATAATCCTAAAGTGTGTCACCTGCCTCTTTTATCATATATATTATTAGTGTATAAGTTTAAAAATAAGCAAATGTCATAAAGTGTTATACATAACAAACGGTTTTATGTTTCTTTAGCCATGTAAAAACAATCTGTTATAAGTACAGCATTAAAACTATTACTTTAGTAAAGTAGCCTATTAGCAACAAATAAACATAGCACAAGTAAAATAATGCAAAAAGACTAATTTCAGCTCAATATATATTATGTTACTGGGTTACAATTAGTGATGCATTTATTTAAACATCAGTAATGCTATATATGTTAACGGTGGGGCTAATTTCAGCTACTTTATAAAACTACTATAACAATATATCAAAATATATTAGTTTATTTATATGTTGTATTATTAATCTAAATCTGCAAAGCTCTCAGAAAAATGTTGTGGAGTAAAAAGTACAATATTTGCTTTTGAAATGAATTGCAGGAGTATAAAAGTTGTACATAAATACAGTACATGAATAAATGTAGCTCATTCCACCACTGCTGGTTTAGTTTAGACTACAGCCATGTGCAAACCAAAAACACGATAATAGACTACAAAATCCGATTATTGGACCAACAGAGGACTGAAAATAATTACAACTTTAAAGTCAACAATCCCGACGTTTATTATGGTAATGAAGGTAACATAACATGCAGCTGTAACTGTCTCATGTACATCATCACATCACCAGCTCCGCACTTCATTACCTGTTGGCCGGCTCTTTGGAGGTTTGACCCGGCCTGTGGCTCCCTGGATCCTTGCAGTCATGATCCACTCTCAAGTCTGGGTCCAGTTCAGGTTTCAGTTCAGGCTTACAAGCCTTCTCTCAAAGCTTTGAGAGTCCTGAGAAACTCGGTTATCTATTGCGTGGACGTCAACTTCACTGCAGCTCTGCGCGCACAGTCTGTCTGTGCGTAACGCTCAGGCCTGTGCTGCATTCAAGGACGGTCGGAAAATGTACCGTGGGTACTGCTGACAAAATACTCTTTACAGTTCAAGATGCAATTATAAGCGTTCTTTTCAAATAATAAAGATTTAAACATGTGGTTATAAATGAAGCAAACAGCACATGCGTTGGTCATGAGCTGAATGAGCTGCTACTGCAGATTGAGAAAGAGAACATGGCAAGTGAACACATCCCCCGTTTTAAAGTGGAAGTTGCTTTGAGTGGATTGAGTAGGAAGAAAAGAAAAAAAGCTAGACCCCACTTGACCTCTCTAAGAAATGTCATTCAATGATAAAGCTCTTTTTGCTTCATGTGTGGTATTTTTTTAAACCCGTTCATTTGGAAATATACAACATCCAAGCACAGAAGTGAAATAATAAAAACCGTAGACTCGAGTTTAGACAGTAAACTCTTTTTAAGGGTTTAAGGCTTAAGGTCCTCTATAGAAGCCTGTACAAGAGGGATACGTCTAAATCATAAAGACAACCTAATCCTAAAGGTAGTCAATCAAATCCCAACAGCCAGGTGGCATATTTACAAGAAAGTGGAAAGAGCAAGAAAAATGTGTTGTGCAATAAATATTGTTTCCTTTGAACAGACAGGTTAACAAAATGGAGATAAGAGGAGTCAGCTCTACTAAGCCCCAGTTCCAGATGTCTGAAACATCTCACACATGCCCAGTGATTGTATGGAAAATGTACGATGTGGTCGTGTCCAAACAAATTTAGCTAAGTTAAATCATCACTTCATGTTTTCCCACATTTCTGTATTAATGGCATTTGCATTGATATATCAAATGTAATCATCTTTAAAAGCTAATAAATCTTTGTTTGACCCAAACAGTCTTTACTTTGTCAAAATATGCATCTTGCAGCCTGGTGAAATGTGTCTGATCCTGAGTCTCACCTGCAGAGGTGTCTTGCACATTGATTGATTGGAGAGAAAAGAATGTGATGAACAATTAGTATATAATTGATAACACAGGTACAAGATAGAACACAGACGTATGTCAAGACTAAAATCTCTCAAGTCAAGACTGACTGAGACTTGTTTATCTTGATTTGGGACTTGCCTGTCTTGACTTAACTGTCTTGAGTAAGGGCTTGACTTAGGACTTGACTCGGGACATGCCTGTCTTGACTAGAGGCATGACGGTCTTGATGTGGGACCTGACTTGGGACTTAGGTGTCTTGACATAGGACGAAGACACTGATGATGATGACATCTCGTCTGACTGGGAAAGCAAAGATTCTGGCTGTGCCTCCATGTATGAGGGTTAAGAGGAAGAAGAGGACTTTGACGATGTTGAGGATGACAACATCTGACCAGTTTTGGGACCGCATGGAGACAACAGATCATTTTAGTGTCCTTCAGCAGCTGTTTATCCTAAACAGAATCAGGAGCTTCCTGGGGAACAAGTGGAACATCCTGAAGAAGGTTCACCCTTGGTTTCCCAAAGGTCAAAAGAGGCTGCTTCCTCAAACTCAACTCTCAACTCACAGAGCAGGTAAGAGCGAAGAGACAGAGGTGGATGTCTGATGAAAGCAATGAGGAATCAGCACTCTTGACTTCAGGCCTTGGCTCGTCCACATTGGAGATACTGGCCAAGTCCCTTTGAGTACCGCAGGTGGACTGAGAGTGACTCTGATGAGGACCAACAGCCAGAAGACAAAAAAAGCCCTCCAGCATGTTGTAAAAACAACACAGGGCTGTTGGCATTGAGCTGCAATCCCAGAACATCTTCTCAGCACTTGCTGGGTGATGATAGCTGAGAACATCTTAAAGACATTACCCTGAACTTCATCTGCATATCATATCAGAATTATTATTTTGTTCAAGTAATTTAAATGTGTTTCCTATGTGACAGAAGAAAATGCAGACACACAGTCATGCAAGTGTTTCTATTATTTGTTTATCTTTGCTTTATACTCCCCACAGGTGGTCGTATTGTTCTCAAATGTTTGTAACAGAAAAAAACTAAAAAGAGCTCAAAATGAAAGCTATTACTTCTGCAATTTGTTCGTTTGTTTGTTTTTTGTCTTGGTATGTTCGTATTTCATTCAAGGGTGTTTGTGAAGTGTAACGTTGGTTATATTTTGACAAGTTAAGACTTCAATTCCTAGAAAACAGCGCCATCTTTTGTCGTGACGGCGACACGACGTTCGCCTCTCACGGTGTCGTCCATTTTGTTTAGCCTAGCTAGCTCCGGCTAACGTCACATCGCCCCGGCAGCAGAGATGGATGACGGTGACGAGCCGGCGATAGTCCTCTCTCACAACACGTCTTCTGGCTCCAAGTCGGGCGGGGACAAGATGTTTTCCCTGAAGAAGTGGAACGCTGTGGCCATGTGGAGCTGGGACGTGGAGTGCGACACGTGCGCCATTTGTCGGGTTCAAGTGATGGGTGAGTCCGAGGAGCAGACGCCGTTGGTCGGCTAGCTTGACTCGGTGATGTTCACCGGAAGTCCCCGGCACACTTTGCACCGCAGTAACTACGTCTTCCTTTATTTGCAGACGCTTGTCTGCGGTGCCAGGCGGAAAACAAGCAGGAGGACTGTGTTGGTGAGACGATGAAACGCGTTGTATATCAGTGTTGACCGGGAAACTAACACGTAGTTTACAGCTAGCTGTTAGCATGTTAATCCAGCAGGCTAACAGCTAGCTGCTAGCATGTTAATCCAGCAGGCTAACATTAGCCAGCTGCTAGTCTGGTGGAGCTGTCAGAGTAACGGACCAAGCCAGTTCTTCAGGGTGGGAGGTTGTTGTTGTCTTTTATTCTGTGTTCGTTCCTAGTAAAGCCAAACGAGTGACATGACATGAGCGTGGAGATGTGGTGTCATTGTATTCTGGCGACATTATTTAGTGAATTAAACGTGAGCAAATTGCCTGTTGACATATTATTTAACTAGCTACGTTTTGATAAGAGCAAACTGCTGAACACATAATTACAATATAATAAATGTCCAAAGTAAAGTTACCTTTATGTAAACTATAAATGGATAACTGTAACCAATTAACAGTGGAACACTCAGTATATATATATATATATATATATATGACTTTCTCAAGATTAATACGTGTTTGTGCTTTTTGAGAAACTATTCCAACTAGTCTACCTGATTTGCAGATACACCTTTTTAGTAGTCTCCATGTGAGCTCCCTCCTTGGTCATAGTTTGAAAACCATTAGGGATGTTTCTTAAAGAAAATAATGAGATATGTCTTTAAAAATCCAAGATTAACTTAAAGTAAAGTAGGATTATACACCATTCAAATAAACAAGGTTGTACTTTAATATTATGTGTAACTTAAGATGTTCCCTTTTAACACCCTCCGTATGTCTTCATATTTCTTTTCAGTTGTATGGGGCGAATGCAACCACTCCTTCCATAACTGCTGCATGTCCCTTTGGGTGAAGCAGAACAATCGCTGCCCCCTCTGCCAGCAGGACTGGGTGGTTCAGAGAATCGGCAAATAAGCTCAAAGTCCAGGCGGCCTGAGTCTCAAACGACACCCTGTGTGCACCCAAAAGTGGTGACAGACCCTGACAATGATCACTGCAGCGTCCTGTACATGGAGCCACTGACACCGACAACTGTCGTCCTACTTATGAATGCATGTTCCAGTAGTCCTGGTGTCTGAGGAGGACGTGGACTAAATTTAAGCAGACTTGTTGTTCACTGATTGGTTGGTGTGGCTGGAGGAATCGTGAAGAGAAGTATGAACCTCGTTACAGTGTTTGGTCACATGTTTGCTTGACGTTATTGTCTGTGGTGGTGTTCAGCACATCTTGAACATGTGACTGTCTTTTTAAATAATAAAGAACTGTATATATGTAAACATGTATTCTTTCATCCAGTAATTTGAATAGTTGTGGTATATAATTGCGATGAACAATTAAAGCTTTGGAAATTGTTAGTGTAGTTATACAGCATCTGTTTTAGTTTAGATTGAGAAATTGATTGCACATTGGTTTGGCCTTTCTGCAACAAAAAATGTTTAATTAAAATCTAGCAGCAACCAAGGTTTGTACAAATCTTGACTTATTCTTTATTCAGACAGTTTCTCATTAGAATCATTTCAAAACATTGAGACCGATTTCTTGAGCAGCTACTTGTGTATTATTATAAAAAAGTGTTCATGGGAAAACTTGTTAATATTCTTTAATGTATTTTATTATGTTTTAAACTCTGACACGGCAAAGCTAAGACTGTTTACTGTAGTGCTTATCCAATCCTTTAAATATTAATCTATGGAGTTCACAGTTATTTAGTAATCAAACATGGATGCTAAACGATGGAGTCTACAGTCCTTAAGTCACCTTAATACCATAAGTACTTGGCAGTTTACGTGAACTACCTGGAAGGCGCCCATGCTCACCACTATACCACCAGCACTTGTTATACATGTATGCTGAGGTTGGCCCGGTTCCAGTTTCACACTTATCGATTCAAATCCAGTGTGGTAAAATGTAACTAAGAACCTTTACTCAGGTACTTTAACTTAGCTGCTTAGTGATGAATCAGGAATATATTCATATAATAAATATATAATAAGTAAAACCTAGAATGAAGCCATTTTTGCAAGTACTTTGGTTTTATTTGAGGTACAGTTTGCACCACTACAAATCAGTAACTACATCTAGCAGGATCTGGATCTACCAAACCTCAATGATTAACTATCATATGGGTGAATGTTTTCTCATACATAACATATAGAAAGCAGCAACATGGTATACATGTTTTGCTGATTTTCCGATTCAAATGGTGCATTTTCCTCAAAAATGTCCTTAAATGATTAATCATCAATAGTAAGATACTTATTTTGCTGACTTGATTAATACACTAATCACTGTAGCAATAATTTGTAGTAACAATCTGCTACCTGTGCTTGTTGATAGTCAAACCTAGTTCCTTGACCCTGCAATAAAAATTACATTACTTCATATGTAAAGCGTATAATATTAAAATATAATTACATGGTGGAGGTGTTGATTTAACTTAATGGTAACTTTAAGGCTGCAGAGCTAGACGTTACCATGTAGTGCATTCTCTCACATAACCTGAGAGGTCATTGCAGCTTTGCAAGTGTAATATCTAAAGCAGATGTATTGTAATCAATTGCATTATTTGTGCAGGTGTTCCTGTTATTTTGTCCACGTTATCTATAGGTGTGGAAACAGAAAGTCCACTGTATTTTAAGATTGTCTACACAAAATAATTTTGATGATTATTGAACATTTCAGGGGCGTTACATGCCAGTGATGCGGTTAAAGTGATTAAAGATGAAAATGCACTTTTCTAAACTGCTCCAGCTCCAAATATACTCGAGGTTTTCAGCTGCTCAGCAGAACAACTAGAATACGAGTGCTCAGCCTTCACTCTCCTGACAGCTACTTCAAAAGTCTGTCAGGAAAAGTGATATCTTAGGCTGCTTACTACTAATTTAGTACTAATTTAGTGATGCCTTGACTCTCTTTCCTATCGTAAGCAATAACGTGTGCCTGCATATACTTCACATATTACACTGGAACAGCTCTCTCGGTGCCTCATTTATCTCACAAGACACTACAATCAACCACAACTTGTTAGGGCCAGGATCTGCCACCTCATCATGTCATGCTGGCAGCCCAATTACCACGCACAGGCACTCTGCATCTCCTAAAAATAGACGAGCCCAAAGCCTCTTAAGTTCAAACCACATAAGTTGCTCTCCGTTAGTGCCGTCTACGAAGAAGCGTGCGAAGACACTTAGCTCACCACAAATCCCAGAGGACGGTGGTACTGTTAATGCTACGAGAGGCGTGGCACAAGAGGTGGAAGATGTCCAGGATGCAGGTGCTCGAGGGGCTCAGTTGTGCTTGTGAACCTGCAGATGAGTGAGCTGTGGCGTTGGAGTTGATCAGGCCCGGCTGCCTGTGACACAGGATACATCCAACATGGATGACCTGTCGGTAATGAACAACCTGGTGGCCAACACGGCCTACCTGAAGGCTCAGCAGATAAACCAAGAAGAGCTGAGGAAACAGAGGGTCTCTCTGACGCTGCCCAAACCAAAGATGTCCTCCGCTCTCCTGACAGCAGTGGGGAGTAAGTACGAGTCTCTGTGTGAATGGCAGCCCATTGGGATTAAGTTGTTTCAGCAGTTTCTCTGGGCCGCCAACCCGCAGTACAGGGTCGCCACTGAGTTCCTGGAAGAGCTGAGTCACTGGAGCTTTGCTGAAGACGAAGCCAGAGAGAAAGTCAAGCAGAGCATCCTCGCACAGTTCTGTCAACCGGAGTCCAGGAGCTTTCTCTCATACCTCACAGGAGAGGCAGCTGAAAGATGCAAGAGTGTAACAGACAAAAACTTTGACGTGATGGTGGGTCAGATAAGAGAAGACACAAGAGACTTCCTGAGGGGGAAACCTTTCTCGGAGTATCTGAATAGCCCCTTTTTTTATAGGTTCCTGCAGTGGAAGGAGTATGAGAAGCAGAAGATCAGTGACAGATACTTTTATGAGTTCAGGGCTTTGGGAAAAGGTGGCTTTGGCGAGGTAGGTGCATCTGGATAAAAGTGTACATTTCAGATTGCTTCATGGATTTACAACTAATATGTTTGAGTTAAAGTGAGACATTTGTAAGTTTTGACAAAAGAAAGTACATAATTGTTTTTCCAAATGAAAAGCTGAATTCATGAGCAATTAAAAGCTCCTTACTCAATGAAATACACTCAGGAGTTTTGTTGTTACAGCCTCACTTGTTCTGGTGTGAACTGCATTTGGTCACACTGTATTTCCAATACTTGTGCAACATTACTATTGCATTATGTTTTAGCATTCATCATCATCCTGTAGTTGCTACACACAGCGGCCGCTGTCCAGTAAATGGCAAATAGTCTTGCTTTAAAGTCCCAGCAGATATGTAGGAATACATTTCAGGATGACACAGTAGCAGCAGACACTAAACCCGTACATGCACTGAATAAAACTGTTGTGAAATCTAAAGTAATGCTCCTCTGTCTTGCAGGTGTGTGCGGTGCAGACGAAACACACGGGCCAGATGTACGCCTGCAAGAAGCTGGATAAGAAGCGCTTAAAGAAGAAAAGTGGCGAGAGGATGGCCCTCCTGGAGAAGCACATCCTGGAGAAGGTCAACAGCCTCTTCGTTGTAAACCTGGCGTACGCTTACGACAACAAGACTCACCTGTGCCTGGTCATGGACCTCATGAATGGTGGAGACCTCAGGTTCCACATCTACGAGCTCGGGGAGCGGGGCATCCGTATGGAGCGCGTGGTTTACTACTCGGCCCAGATAACCACGGGGATGCTCCACCTGCACTCTATGGACATTGTGTACCGGGATATGAAGCCGGAGAACGTGCTGCTGGATGCTCGAGGACAGTGTCGGCTGTCGGACCTGGGATTGGCTGTGGAGCTGCCAAAGGGCAAATCAATCTGCCAGAAGGTTAGTGGGGTGACCTGTCCCTAGATTACCCACAGTGCTCGCTGTCAGACATGTGCACTGCGACGCACTTTGCAAAGTCACTCTGTGGTTCGTTCACACAGAGCAATAACTTCCATATTCAATATTTGATTTGCTCTCGTTTCAATGCCACTACACTGTATATCCGTTCACCTGCGACTACGAGCAGCTTACCAGGAATAGATATGATCTGCTCTGACAGACAACATAAGAAAGCACAACCCTCTGTGACTTAAATTAATCTTATTAAAGGTGCTTGACCTCAGCCCCAGTTAGATGCTACCCTCGACGAGAAATGTATGAAAGACTGAGCAGAGCCTGTTAGCTTCAGCTGGTTAATCTTTGCTCTATTAATACCTGATATGGCCTCCACGTGTCTGTCCAAGGAGATGAGTCAGGAGTTACACGGCAGGCCTCCGCTCATTAGAGACGGGACAAAGACTGAACGATAATGTCTCCGTCATTGGTCAGCTGACCACCCTGATGGAGGCCTAACTCTCCCCCCTCTCTCCCCTCTGTGTGTTGTCAGGCTGGTACCACTGGCTACATGGCCCCTGAGATTCTGAGGCAGGAGTACTACCGCACGTCTGTGGACTGGTGGGCTCTGGGCTGCAGCATCTATGAGATGGTGGCTGCCCGTTTGCCTTTCAAGGACTTCAGAGAAAAGGTGCAGATTGAGGAGGTGACTCGTCGCACTCTGGAGGACGAGTGCAAGTTTGAACACAAACTCTTTGATGCTCCCACCATAGACATCATCCGCTGCCTTCTGAAGAAGAAGCAGGCGTGTCGCCTTGGGCGCCTGTGAGTAAAAAGTTTAATCTTTCTGAGCACAAATTAGTCAGATGAGGTTGCAGACCCCCATTGAAGAAATCATCCATCAAGAAAATGTGTCACTTCTTTTTCACCCCAGAAAACATGCGTTTTTGGTATGATACAGTCCTTAATTAAAGAAACAGGCCCAGGGGTACAACGCTCTGTTTAAATTAACAGTGTGTAAAATTAAAGGGGCTTTATTGGCAATATGAACACTTTCACTGCCCAGTCTAATCATTTCATAATCATTAAATGTCTTTCTCATAGTGGCGGTGATGACCCTCGAAACCACGTGTTTTTCAAGAACATCAATTTCCGTCGTCTGGAGGCCGGCCTGGTGGAGCCCCCCTGGGTGCCAAAATCCAACGTGGTGTACGCCAACGACACAGACCGGTTCAGGGACATCTCCGAGGTCGAGGATGTTAAGTTCGAGGCCAAGGATGAGAAATTCTACAAGCAGTTCAGCACAGGCGCAGTCTCCATCCACTGGCAGAAGGAAATCATCGACAGCGGAGTGTTTGACGAACTGAACCTCCCCAAACTGAACGGCCACAGCTGTGAGATAGCGTTTGTATCCAGGATGTGTATTGTTATGTAAGCATTTCATCGGCTCATCAAACTGGGAAAAAAACTTGAATTAATTAATTTACCTTCTTTCACACTACCAAAGTGCCTGGTTTTATACCAAATGGAGCAGCTCAGGTACCTTTTTAAACATTGACTTGCCTTTATCTGAATTAATGTTCTTCCTTATTAAGGCATCTGCCTCAGGGTTGTGCCCGGATGGAAACACACACTGACAGTGGGATCCCAGTGGGATGCATAGTTTCCATTACATCACATGTTGGCAGGCAAGTGTTTTTGCATGTGTTTGTAAATGAGCTACATAATGGTTGCGTGTCGCTAAATGGCAGCAGCATCATTATCAGTATTTACAAAGATGTGCCACATTTGACAGACAGATATAAATCCCATGCCTTCCCCTCTCGTGAGTGGACAGTGGGACGGGACCTCCGTGAAGCCTCTCAGTAGCAGACGTTCACCACTAAGTGCCGCCAGACGCCCATGAAGCGCGTTCAGACTCCAGCAGCCCTCTCCATCGTCCCCCATTAACCCGGCTGTGCTGCTCAGGTATTTACAAGCACTGGATGACTCGTTCAGCTTTAACAAGGGAATGAAGGAGACAATTTGTCGTCGTTTTTTCCTACACAAAAAAACATTGAATGTGTGGCTTTCACAAGGCAATAGCAAGCCCCTTTATTACCCCCCAATGTGTTTACAAGCCATACACAACCCAAGAAAGAGATGTTTACTACTTAAAGCATAGCTACAGCAAACATCTATGCAGGTTATACAGATTCTTAGATCACGTATCAAACCGCATGGCAAACGCTTCTGGTTGCAGGATCTCCATGTGCTATTGTTGTTCATAAATATATTGTTTAGTTTTAGTTTTAATGTTTTTCAGGTTCATTCTATATTGAACATGAAATAAGGGAGAAACATGTGACACCAGCTGAGCATCTTTTATATTTTGGACTCAAATCATCTTTACCTTGGTTTTACTTTGTTCCAATCCTCTGTACAATGTCAAGCGCGTCTTTTTATTTTACTCACACAATGAGCAGCATTTTCAGTCCGTCACGGTGCCAAAATGTGAAATAAAAGATCTAATTGTATAATCATGATGTAACATTTTGTAATATTTCACGTGACCTTTTTGATGATTTTATATGCAGCTTTGTGATACTTTCTTGCCTCATGCATGTATTTTTTACAATAATGTTTTGTGCTCTTTTTTTATAAAACGACAACAATTTGTGTTTTTAAAATAAAAGTTAAATGAAGCATTTCCTTCTGCTTTGCTGCTGAAATGATTTCTGGTAACAAATGTGTCTTCATAGCTTTGACATTCAAAGTTATTTCGATGGTCCTCTTGTTGCTCATCTCAAGGCACAGATATGATCAAATATAACAACCAGGCTCAGTCTGAAAGTGGGAGGCGGTTGTCTCTTCATAGTAACCACGGTTCATTCATAATCACAACATGACCCTTAATATTCAATTGACATTTGTCACTCAGTGCATCTCTCCAAAACCTCAGACACGTTTAGGTAATGAGGGACAGATAAACATGTGATGTGCTAACTCCTGTGAGGGGCTGACCTTACAGGGCTGAGAAGTGGCTCCGTTCACGCTCAACTGTCATGAGATTAGAGGGTGGTTCAGATGGAAATCCAAGACGCAACCTGATCATCGTCGGCTGCAAAGGCCGAGTGGGGAGTCCACTGTGGGCGACGTGACGACAAGACGAGCTCGGCAGAAGGTCTCCAGGAACATGTTTTCACCAGGTGCCTGCAGGCGACTGCCAGGGTTTAGTTCCCCACGGGGGCACGCTGTAACTCCTGCCCTCCAACACACACACGAACACACACGCACACACACTCACACACACACGGTTCATATCATTTTCACATTTGCCCCAATGCAAGCCGATGCACACACATGCATGCACATTTATGCATCTCCAGATACTCAACACTGATCATGCAGGCCAAGATGTTCACACAGTAGTTACAGTACACACTCTGACACACACACAAACACACACACACACACACACACACACACACACACACACACACACACACACACACACAATCTTATTACCTCTGTAGAAGCAGGCATGGGGTTTTAGAGATCAAAGCGGGACAGGGTGTAATTTGGTATCTGCGTTTGTTACATGCCCTTGCTCTGGACTCACATCAAAGGCTTGTGCCACACGTCAGCTCAGCCCTGGCATCCTCAGGATGCTATCACACCAGCAGGATTGCTGCTTTTCCCCTTCTTTGGCTGCGTGTGTGTCTGTATTTGTGTGTACAAATGGGTGATTTTGTGGTAGATGTACACAGAAGAATAGATTTGTGTCTATATGTGTATTTGTGCGTGCACAGGAGTGTGTGTTTGAGCATTTAGGATAGGTGAGGAAGTGGTGAAACGGTCGTAACAGAGAGGTCATTGTCTGCTGAGCGAAAGAGAGAAAGACGCGTGTTGCTCGCTGTCTCGTACTCACTGGTGATTTGTGTTTTTTAACGGGTGAAATCATTTTCCCCCTTGTGCCATTTTATTTGACAAAAAATGTGATAAATTAGACTCCGAAGGAGTGTCGTAAACTGAGCTCTACATGGTGACCCCGCTGCAGCAGAGGAAGTGTTTAGTTTTTTTGGTTAACGTTCAATTTTCTATGCTTCATTGCTTGAATTCTTAACATTTCCACAAATAAGTGAATTCCTGCAGGGCGGTCCAACAGAAACAGAGCGTGTGTGTGTGTGTGTGTGTGTGTGTGTGTGCATGATGTTCTTCCCCACTGAGGCCCAATGGGCAGTTTCCATGGCGCCCAGACCTCAGACCTTCCACAGCCAGGCGCTGGACAGCGTCATGGATAGAGCCTGATCACACACACACACACACACACACACACACACACACACACACAGTCCCTCTCTTAGCCCTCGTCCTATCACTGCACCATGTTTGGTCCCTTTACGGCAACATTCATCGCTCTATGTCATTTATTGTAAGTTGCTTTGGATAAAAGCGTCAGCTAAATGAAATGTAATGTAATGTAATCTGATGTTCAGACATTTATTTTTCTTTCAACAATAACATAAGCTGCCAGTGGGGCCAAATAATGAATCATTCCATGTATAACCCCACATTTTGGGATTTATTTCAATATCTTGAACAATAACCATAATAAAAATGACCGGTTTGCACAGAATTCCCGACACAAGTTAATTTGTTTTTGAAGGAGAAGAAACAATATCTCCACAATAACAGATTGTTTTAGCATTCAGAAATAGATGAAAATGACTTAAGCAGAAATATTTTCCACATCAAAAGATTACTAAAGTTGCTAAGAAAATTACGTTTTTGACCAACCAAGTAAAGCTCGGCCCTCTGGGTAATTACTTCATATCAGTTTATTGTACGTCTCTTAACTAATTGTAGTTTTTCTTTACACCATGTAAGTTAATATCAACAAAGATGTCCTCCTTCTTGTCTAATGGCCCCACTAATGTAGAGAGTGTAGTTTGAATGTGTAAAAATCTAGTTAATTATTCCACGTGTTGTTGTTGTGTGTATGATTTAATGCGTTGATACATTTTTTAGATCACGTTATGATTTTTATTTTATTTAATCTTTTTTTCATATTAATTGAACCACTCTCCAATCTTTCCACATCCCTCCTGCAGGATACGCGTTTGGACTGCACCAAACTTTCTCAACAGCTACTCTACTTCTTAACTCTCAGTTTTCCAAGATCAGCACTCTGTCACATCTCTCCGGTCACCTGTCGCCAGGAATAAAGTTCTCCCCCACAAGTAGAAAATCCCAAGGAAACGGCTTAAAGTTCAAAAAGTTACAGCATCCTGAAACCCGAGTTAGCCGGAGTGCAGAGCTTTCTGATGTTCCTCGCCCCTCCACTGCAGGGCGATTGAGGATCAGCACATCAAACGAAGGGAGAGGGTCATAATGATACAGAATACCGTATGAGGGGAAACACTTCACGACCCTCACGCTGAACCGAGAAGCAGAAAAAAACAGTTGTGGTGCATGTGTTAATGTACTTCAATTACAGTACACCACGTTGCCTCTGAGGTCACTGGCCGAGCGGGTTTGGGCCTCTGTGTTTGTGATGCATGTGTGTGTGTGTGTGTGTGTGTGTGTGTGTCAGTGACTCAGACAAGGGCTCAGAAGCAGGTTTAAAATCAATCAATTCCACGGGGTCACACAAGAACTGACATATAAGCTGTGAGGTGATATTAGTTTCTAAGCGGGCATCCAGTTTTATTTAATTAGCTGGTACTTATTGCATTCTTTGTTAGCGGTGTAATATGACTGACAGTTGGCGCGGCAGGCAGTTTGGACTGAGTCCAAGACCATCTCTGTTGGTAGTGTGTGTGTTTCCAGACTCTGTAACCTGCCTCTGTCTCTCACTGCTGTTTCAAACTCTCAGCGTGTGTGTGTGTGTGTGTGTTATCACACCGACCCTGGACATCTGGGGTGTGTCAATACACTGCTGCTGACGGATAAAATACTACAGACAAATCGGCAAAGCTGTTTCTGTAATAAAGAGAAGGGCAGGATGTGTGTGAAGCCGTCGGCTCAGTCTACCACCGAAAAGAGACACACACTCCTCATTCTATGACCAGACTATGTGGTATTTCCTCACAATTGCTCCACATACTGTGACTCAATTGGCATCTGCACACTAGCAGGAAGAGGAGGACGATTCCTGGCAAAAAGACTGTAGGCTCCTGAAAGGATGCACCGTGTACCTTTCTTCAATCATCGTGCACAGGATCAGTCTGTAGCCGAGGTCTGGAGAGGGTCCACTTTGGTGACAGTAGCCTGGCATCGGCCCTGTTTTCAGATGATGTCATGTTTAAGGCTTTATAAAATGTAGAGATGTGCCCCGGGAGAAAGAAAAGCAGCGGCCCCACGTGAAAGAGTTGAGGTACGGTATCTCACATGTTGTCACGTTAACTTCCAGGAAGGCTTCTGTGGTCCACAGAAGATAAGGTGATTCTGGCAGCTCTCACAGTGCCACGGGTGAACGGTTACCAAGTGGCACAGAGACAAAGGATGGCAAGCCAGGTGTTTCCCTTTAGGTATACAAAAGTGTAAGGCAGGTGCATGGCTCCAAACTCAATATTCCCACCTCATGGAAAAAATGTCTTCATACTGACAAAAAGAGGCTCTTCAGAGGCAAAACAAGTTTTAGTGTATTCCATGTGCAAAAAGTACAAGCATAATGGACAATAAATAAAGGAATGGATAAGGATAGTATAATTCAGGTGCATATGGCAAATGATATGTTGTTGTAGCTTTGCAATGTCGCATGGAAATAAATTATGCAGTCCAATGAAGCACAGGCCAAAACGACTGCTGAGCTTTTTATTATCCAATAAGCCTGAAACTCTGTGTTTGTGAGATAAAAGATTGATAACGTCGGTTCCCCGATGGAAAAGCAGACGGCCTGGACGCTGCATGAGGTTTTACATTTTGTTGTGACAGGCAGCACTTCTTCAGGCTGTTTCTTGTTGCAGGCCATCTCTTGGTATTTATTACCCAACCGAGCTCAAGTAACGGCATCCATGGCGTATCCGTTGAGAATGCTTTCAATGGGAACACGCCTCAAAATCTAAAAACTCCACACTGAAACCGTATCTCCTTTATTTTTATCTTTGGCAAATTACATTTTATACTCACTAGTATAATGGTTTAATATCTTGTGATGATCATGAGGATGTGGTCAGTGGGATCTCACACACAAATGCATGCGCACACACACACTATGCCAGCACAAATACATGCACACACTGCCCCCAGATGTTTCCTGACATGGTCGGCTGTGACGCCAGTACATTTGTTTATCTCTGCATGTAAAGTTAACTCTTCATGCCCTGCACCGCGGAGCACTGCACATTTCCACTGCTGCATTTTCAGCCTCACCTCTGAACCACCACAGAATGGGAGTGAGCCCTGCTTTGTATACTTTGAAATAAAATGATTAATGTTTCATTGGGCGACATAGGATGAGACTGAAAGCACAAATGCCAACACTTTGCCAAAAGATGCCACTGTGCTTGTCAAACATCTGCTCTTTGGCATGAAACACCACCTGCACACACATATTTCCAAGATCAGACATGTGTCCTCACAGTGTGATCCAAATGAGCTCTCGGTAAAGCTTTTACAAATGGGGATATTTATTATACTCTTATCGATGGCCAAAGTGCAAAACCTACTATCTGCAAAATGATCCAGGAAAAGTGAGGAATATTTCTGTTTTGTATTTTGTATTATGCATGGGGTATCCTTAAGAAATAGCATTCTGCAAGAAAACAACAATTTTTTTTGCATTCTCAATAAAGAGTATTTTTCAGATAGGAGTTTTTGCTCGTCGGCCATCGTTTTTCAGCTTTGTTAAAGTTTAATCATCTCCTTAGGTTGAAGTTGGATACTGATGTCACAAAAAAAAACGTCAAATGTTGTGATAAGAATGACAACAAGGTAACATGTCCTGCTCTAACAGGTGCAACAGAGCCAACAGGAGTCTGGGGGAGCTGTCAATCAACCCCACAAAGTCCTGTAATCAGGGAACATGAGTGAAAACACCTGGGTGGACTGTAGGTGTGTCGGGGCTCCAGCCAATCGTAGGTGTGCTATCAGACTTCAAAGTTCCCTCTAGGGTTCCAGCAGTAGAGAAAAGGCATTGCAGGCTGTACATGCCTACATGCCCTACATGCTAGAGAACTTTCCAGCCGTTGGTGCCAAAATGCAGCTGGTGCCCTTTTTATTTGTTTCACCCCTGCCCCTCAAGACAGAACTGATGGCGTGAGCTGCACAAATAAAAAAAGTTCTGATAAACCCTTTTTTTTCCATCAAAGTCGTCTCCAGATCTACTCGAGTTCCTACTCTGGTGTCATGGTATCGTAAATTAACAAAGGGCTCTAATGGACGGACATAAAAGACTGCTTCTATACTTAAATTCACAACTAGTCTTCTCGTGTTTCTTTCTTAATCTCGTCCTTGCTCTAATAGGTGAGAGATCTGCAAACAGCTGCTCCGGGTCACATGCTTTGTCGCATTGTTAACACATAAAAAGCCCACGCTCTCTAGTTAACATCAAAGTCTTTCTCTTTTTTTTGATGTCGATGCAACGTGCCGTTTTTGCTTTGAACGCATACTGTATACCATTATTACTCTGCTGGTGTTAGGAGCAGGATAAATTCTCGGAAGATGTGTACACACACACACACACACACACACACACACACACACAGCCAAGGCACTGGCATGTCTGAAAAGAGCCCTTTGATTGTGCGGCCCTCACTCCTCATTTGCCGTTTGAGTTGGCATTGGAACAGTTCTCCTGAGGTGCCCTGGCTCCTACACACACACACACACACACACACACACACACACAGCCCTGAACGTTTTGTGGAGCCTGCAGGGAGTCAAACTGCTCTCACCTGTTGTCTCTGGCAGCCTAAGAGGAGACGATTAGCGCCCAGCACTGACAATATGCTCTTTGTTCCCCTCTTTCTCTCACTCTCCCTTTCTGCCATCTCATACTTGCAGTCTGTCACTTATGCCACTGCTCATTTCTCCCTCTGCTCGGCCTTCTGTCTTCCTCTGTTTCTACGTCTCAATGTCTCCCTGTCACTCTTTGTCTATGCGTCCATCTTGCCCACTTACTATTTCAGTCTCCCTCCCCTCTTTCTCTCGCTCCCTCTGTTTCTATCTGCCTCGAATGCCCTTGTGGCCATGAGAGCAGTGTGTGGAAAACAGTTGAGCACTTTATCGCAGATCATCGAGGTAATCCCTCACAAACACGCTCTGTGATGGCGCTGCTCACATGCTGCAGGGGTCTCGTCACTGGGCCAATCACAGCGACCGAAGCCAGATTTAACTCATTTTGCTTTGCACTGATATCAAGACTCGGAGGTCAAATGTTTTAAACATTAGTATCGACGTACAGGGTGAATCAAGCTCCAGAGAAATATGCGGTTTGTGGCATATGTTCCACTCTGAATGCATTAGCATGTATTACTGAGGCCTGGTCATCTTTGACCGGCATCTGAGGGTGAGAGGGTGTAACAGCGGTGCGTGTGTCCCAGCACAGATGCCGTAAACAGCCCTGGTGTGACATTTCCACAGGCTGGGTCACAGATGTACAGCTGGATAAAGTGGCCTTTATGACCGGAGCAGAAGACCTCAGTGAGACGTGGGGAAGTCAAGCTAGCATTCCTCCGTTCATTGAAAACATAGTGGACAGTGTTGGTTGGGGCTCCTTGGTTTCAGTCTTATTTAGTTGGTGTTAAAGGGACATATGCTCATTTTCAGGCTCACGCTTATGTTTTGGGATTCTTCTATCTGTAGTATCTCTCTGGATCGCTCCGTTTTAGCGCCTGTCGCTTGAAGCCCCACTACTAAAAAGCCCTGTTTGCTCTGATTGGCTTGCAAAAACTCAGATGGGGCCGGTATATTGTAATGAGACGATGTGACATAGGAAGGGGAGCCAAATCTGAATGGCTTGTTGAATCATGTTTTCTGATCAATTCAGGACCGTGTTGTCTTATTTCACAGTTTGTAGGCACTCCACATACCCAAACGTATACGTACACAAGCACATGTGTCCAGTGCAAATACAACAGTTTTAACAGCAGAAGCTATAACATTAATATTGATGTTTTTTCTGACAATAACCGAGAGAAAATTCACATGCACTTCAACTTCTTTCCCTTGAAATAGTTTAAATACTGAAAGAAGTAGAAGCGGTAGTTGAAATGGAGGAGAAAGTAGTTTAAGCGTCCGTTTAGATGTGAATCCAAGCAAAGTTGGAGTCAAAGTACTGAAGATTTAGTTGAACTTCAAGCACTAAAAGCATTTAAAATGTCAGATAAATCGGAGGTGAAATTGATCTGGATGTGTCAATTGAAGTGGAAGTCCTGAAAATGAATATGTGCCAGTCCAGCTTTATAAGAAGATGTCTAAATGCGGAACAAATTGTTTATGAATAGACCTTTATATGCATATCAGGCTATAACATAAATGGAGACAGATTCTCTGTCAATCAAAGAGACATTAAAGCTATTTATGTGAACAAAATATCAACTTTGCCTCAGAGGGATGTATTATCTGTTCATCGTATAAACCATTTTATTGCCAACGTCATGATAACGTCACGGTGCAAGCTGGAGGCAAAACAAAGAAAAGACTGGAGGCCAACATGAATCACCTCGGAGTATCCCTTATCTCACTGTGATACTGTGTTTCCGTTCATCTGACCAGGGTGCAAACACAACAGGCTTTGTACAAAGTACACACAACTGCACAATGACTTTAGTGTGATTGGGATGGGGAAGTGAAAACAGTAAATAAGTGCGCTTTGCAGATACTCTGACCACGTGTAGCATTCAAAGCAAGACCAATTTACAGTGAAGTCAAGTGAATTCTTTATTTAGTACACATTTATAAACTCAAAGACTTGACCAAAATGCTTTACAGGGAAATCAAAATCACATTTAGATCATTAAAATGAAAAAAAGCTAAACGTATCAGGTATAATAGCCCAGCATTATTCAACAGAAACACGTACTTGCCTGACTGGCCTCTTGTTTCTGTTGGCCCCTGTGAAATTGCAGCACAGTGCCTTGGTTTGAGTTGGCACCGCTGAGCCGCTGGAGCACAAACACTACCTGTCAGCTCCTGGAGACTCGTATCGTCTCCAGAAAAAGCAGCGGCAGCCCGAGTCTGCCTTCGACTCTGCTCCAGTTCATACATTCATATGAACCGTCCCTGACAACATGCTATGAAATGTGAAGAAGGATGTCATGTTAGCTGACCAAGAAGCCTCTTTCAACCCCGAGCTGAAGAAAAGTCACATCTGAGCCAAACTCTCTCCGTAGTTCTTCCACAATTCATTGAAGTCAAAACTCGTTAGGAGATGACAGAAGAAACTCGGTTGTTTCAGTCGGCTGCAGGGAGCATTGGCAAGTATTGTAGAAGATACTGATGCGCTACCACTATGACTAATACATGGAAATACAGTTCAAAAACAATCAAGTGTTCCTATAAATGAGGCTGTGCAATCATCAAACTGTTGTCGGTGTGGGGAAACGTATTTGTCTGTAAATTGATATCTTTGGGTTTTGGACACAAAGCAAGAAGTTTTAAAACGTTTATTTTCCGTAGTAAAAAACAGATATAGCTATTCTGTAGTTTATTTTGTGGGTACTTAATAGAAGATATTCTTAATTTTTCTACAGTGAACGTTTTCTTGTAAATGAGAGAAAGCTATATTTATTTAAAAAAATAAATCTCAGTTTCCATCTAAGCTTTGCTACATAGACCCAAATAATAATGAAGTCTCTCTATTATGGTGTTATATAACACATTTAAGAACTTGGATGTTCAGTATTTCTTGCTTTTGAAAACAACCTCCTTTTTGTCTTTGCACAGTTTAGGACCAGTTTCAAATCATGGAGGTGTTTTTGAACCAGTTTAAATGATAGCTGTGGGTTCAGAGTGGCAACATGAATAAAATCTGGACAGAACCATAGGGAACTAACTGCCTTTCCAATGGAGAGGAAAGATGACTGGATAGTACCATGACCACACTGGTACCTATATTAGAGTCAAGGAAGGGACATTAGTCTGAAGTATAAAGGGGACTTTCAATTGGGAAAATAATTGCCAGTATTATCCTTTAAATCATAATTTTGTCATTCAAATCCAGCAAAAACATTTGACTTCACAAACAAGTCTTGTTCATGTGAAAGTAGGAATGTGCTACTTTCTGTTGTCGCTTACAAACTACAATGTTTGTCAGTCAACATCAGCTGTCTCATACAGTTTAGGGCTAAGCCGTGTCAGCCATCACAGAGCAGGCGTATTGGTCATCACGGTGTGTGATATTTGTGGGATGGCCTGTGGAGTGCAGACCGCAGTAGAGGTAGCAGCGGCTCAGACCTGCTCCGGGACAAACACTGCCCCGGTGAGCTCTTAGGAACACAGCCATTGCTGTGCTTTAGGGCTTCACTGATGGGCCATGACAGATTGAGTCCCCCCTATGGATTGAGGCCTCTCTGCTCTCAGACACGCTGGAGCTTTATTAGACTTCAGCATTCCCAGCGTGGATCCACAGGGCCCCCCCCCCCCGCTCCGGCCCCTGATTGGTCGAGAGCCCCCCAGCCACGGGCCAGGTCGCTCTCAGACACGTGCTGTAAATCAGCAAGCAAAACTCTTCAGACACGTGCTGTAAATCAACAGGCCAGAACAATGACACCCAAGGAAGCTCAAACTCTCCTGCCGGTGAACCTGCATCATAACTCACATCTGCTTTAACCTGGAGGGAAACAGAGCTCAACTATTGGGTGAAAATTTTGAGGCAAATTGAAAGGTTACATTACCTTATATGCACTAACTCAGTCTTTTTATGACCATGCTCTCTATGGGAAGAATGTTGCAACACTAATGTTGATCTCAACAAGGTTCTCCATCCAACAGCTGTGATAGATGAAGCATTCTTGTTAACAGGATTTGGAGACGTGAGAGCCATCAATAATTTAGCTCATCCGCCATCCCACTGTTGAGTCTGAGGGAGTTTACTGTGCTGCCGCAGCTTTATAGGATCAGGGATACAGTGCAGTGCATTATTGAATGTTGACAGGCTAAGCTGTGGCTGATTAATGCCCTGCAGAGTGGCAGCTTTCCCAAAATTGTATCACTACATTGACATGCTGAGATAACGTATGTACAGAGAGAGAATATTTCCCCCATATTCTTATGGGAGTGCAAATGTTTTATTGCTCCGGCCTGAATTTACTCAGATTTAGTTAATATCCGCAACTTTGCACAAAAGTCAGAAAGTCAAGACAATAAAATGTGAATTTAGCCTGCACTGTTAATATAGATGAGGAGGGTGAGGAGAGAAATGAGCCATCAGGAAGATAATCACTCATTTCTTTTGTCTGTCTTTCTGGAAAAAAAAGTGCTCCTGGAGTTTACTTTCATATTGTAAGACAACTCAGCATCCACTACAGCGGTTGCTATTACAAGTTGAAACCTTGGTGATTTAGTCGAAGTAAAATGACTGCTTTGTCAGTGCAGAAAGAAAAACTACAGCTCTGATGGAAATGTGCAGAAAAAGCAGCGCGGGAGCTTCCGTCATTGTAACTAAGTTTCATCCATATCGATAAAAGTATTTGTACAAAGTTTCTAATTGTAATCTCTGCTGTCTAAAAACGTTCATAGCAGAGCTGTCAAACTCATTTTAGTTTATTGACCACACAGAGCCCAGACTGAAGTGGGCCGGATCAGTAAAACAATGACATAACAACCCAAAACCCCCAAATGTTTTTTGTGTAAAGTACAAGTGCATTCTGAAAATATCCAAAATGCATGAACAGTGCATTTACTAAAAAGATAAACAGTTATGTTGCGCTGATCTCTCGGCTAAGCCATTCATTTAGCTTCTCCAGTCTCGGTTTTCATTGCAAGTTTGTATATTTTTGGATTGGGCCCTTTGGCGGACCGATTCTGACCCTTGGGCCGTATGTTTGAAACCCAAGGTTTACAATGTGTGTTCCTCACAATCCTGCTGTCATTACACATGAGCTGGCTGTGACCCCTGAACCCGTCCACGATGTTTAGCCACCAAAAGTGTTTGAGAAATCACGTTTTCACTGAAAAAGAAGAAAATAATTGTTATCTAAACATTTAGAGCGAGCTAAGGTTGTTGTATTTTTAGTTATTACTGTATTTAAAAATGTTTTTTACAACCTACGATCCTCAGCGATTTCTTGAAAACAATTATATAAAGG
Organism: Cottus gobio; assembly: GCA_023566465.1. Classification (NCBI taxonomy): domain Eukaryota; kingdom Metazoa; phylum Chordata; class Actinopteri; order Perciformes; family Cottidae; genus Cottus; species Cottus gobio. The sequence goes on along the minus strand of CM042220.1, from coordinate 20,117,345 downwards.
AAAGATTATTCATTTTTTAAGCTTTGATCGTGACAATATTTGCCAAGGTGGTTGAAACATTTTGCCAGGCCATTTAGCTCTGAAACTCTATGAAACGAAACATTCTCAACGAGTGTTTTCTTTCTGCCTTTTCCGCTGACCCTATCTCTCTCTCCTCCACACGTCGGAACCGTTCAAGGTTTTTCTTTCATGCCCGCTGCAGCGAGGAGGTTGTTATGAGTCAGAGTTACCAACTGGAAACCTGAACATCAGTGTTTTAGATCTTTATTATCTCGGAGATCAGTTTTCTGGTGCACAGTTTGGCATAGGGGCACTTTATCTCACATCTCCCTCCCTACAGTGCCTCAGTGTTGATGAGGGCATGAGGTGACCCAACACACACACACACACACACACACGCACACACACGCACACACTCTTACAGTTGAGTTAAAAGTATAAACCTCATAAGACTGATTTAATTACAACCAGATTAAATGTGAATGAAGTAAAAACACCACATAGGGTCAGCGCTCGGACAAGCCACCCAGATGAAGTCACCTCTGGTATTTCTGTGATTTGTTTACAGAACAATAAACTTCGCGGTGTAGCCACTCCGTGTCAGTGCACATGCGGTTTCTGATGCTCACCGCTCGCTATTTGCTTCACCGGCATGAAAGAGAAATGAAACGTTGTCACTGGCAGATGGCAAGCTTTTACACTGTGAGTAAAAATCTGACTCTAAAAGCACGGAAACGACTGCTCTGTTGCATTGAACGTTTCTAGCGTTTTATCTGGTTGGAAATCTTGCACAAGGACCCAACTGTAGCCGTGATAGTCAATAGTTCCTTTTTGAGTATTTATACACCATTTGATGTGGATTTCTTTTTTTTTTTTTTTTAACCTATTCCACAAAAATACAAACATTCTCATTGGAACAAGTCAAAATGGAAAGGGTTTAGCCAAATATAAATTTAATTTGTTGTTTTTCCAGGGACGGCGGTAAGGTGAGATTGGATTAAAATATCAAACCGGTTTTTGGGACGATTACAAAAGAAACAGGACTGTTATACGTCCTTTTCAGCAAACCAGAGTCGACTGTGTCGGCTGGCGGCGGGTGAATGTGCGCTCTATGTCCTGACAGACAGAAGAATGACCCGCTTTATTACCTCTGTGCAGGGCTGCTAATCATTATAGGTATTCATAAAACTGCAGCAAAAACAGCCACAATTGATTAAGAAATATAGTTCCATGTGCACATGTAGTCCTTGTCATACTTACACAATGGTGCATACAGTATTCCTGCAATGAACAATACAGTCTTTCTACACGGAGAGGATTTTGTAACGTTATCAGGCACTGCTGTCATTTATCTCTCAGAGAAAATCCGAATCCTCTCATCTTTTTTTCACCTCTTCAGTGAGAGTTCAACCGTCTCCACACTCCACCTACTCCCATTGTCACACTCCCAATCCGACTCAAATCCCGGAAAGAATCCTGGAGCCAGCTCCTATCTGATGGTTTTGGTTTCTGCCTTTCCTCTGACTTTTGATAAGCATCAAATATGATATCTGCCTCATAGCTACACAGCCAAAAAGATTGTCTGTCAGTGCAATCCAAAAGAACCCAATCGTATCTCAGCTCTCAGTTGGATCTGTTGTTGTGTGAACTGCAGTTGTGATTCAGCCCTTTTAGGACATTTTGCCCATTTTGGCCTATAAATTAAGCATAAAAGTAAATTTTTCAACTTGAATATTATATTGTAGATTGACAAAACAATCCCAACTTAAAGTCCACATAGTAGCTTGTAAGATCCAGATCCAATACAATAATTAAATGCTTAATCCATGAACATTTTGCTTAAATAGAACACACTCTTGGGTTGAGATTGACTGTTAGGACATCTATAGCATGTAGTATGTAGTATGTGTTTTATTCAGTCACTCATTACATACAATACAATAAGTAAAGCCATGATCAAATATACAAAAAAGAAAGACTGAAAGTGTATAGGTAGAAGCATAAGGCTTATATATTCCTATCCTAAATTATTATCAATTAAATCAGATAATGAATTTGATATACAAAGTCACATGCTTTGTTCAGCCAATCGTCTACCACCTTGCACCTAATGAGGCGCAGTAGTGTTTTATTGTACTGTATAATGCAAAAGCTTTTTTTTCAAGCTTTTTTTTTTAGGAATGAAGAAAAATGAAAGTAGTAGAAAGATAAACATAATATACCCTTTATCTGACACTAATACAATGAAATAACCAACAACTCTTGTTGCAGCCTGCAGCTACTTTGTCGTGTTACTGGAAGCCTCTGAAGCATCCACGGAGGGTAACATCACTCTCCTCAGAGGCCTATACTTGTCTCGCTGCACTGCTGTTGGCACTGGGGCAGTAAGCTGATCTACAGGCTATTATCAATATCATCCAGAGTATATGTATTATCTCTGGCATGTTTCAACCCAGGAGCCAGATTATGTCTCTCCTTCCATTTCTCCAACGCAAAAAATCAGAGATGAAAGATAGCGGACAGCCCACCATCGGAGAGGCGAAGGGATCTCCTTTGTATGAGTTTAGCAATCAAGTCTTTGTTTAATCTCTGGCCCTGCCGGGTGTTTCCACATGCCACCCAAACTCCATACCAGTGCCGCTTTCTGCTGCTACATACCCTGCCAACACTTATCATATCAGCACGTGCGACTGGTGGCAGTTTGTTAAACCTCACATTTTCAGGCACGCTCGAACACAAACTGCCGCTCAGTCACTCAGTCACTCTGTCAGATGGCATTGGTCTGGTCTTGCATAAAACAAAAACCTTGAAATCTTAGACAAGTATCAGAACAAGGCAGAACTCTGTCTAGCCTGCACCCCCCCCCCCCCCCCCCCCCTTATACACACACACACACCCCACCCGCTGACCCCCACCACCATATGCCAAAAATTATCATACAAGTTTCTCTTTGTATCCATATTTAAACATGATGGAGAAGAATTGAGCCTTTATACGAGGGGTTGGTTGTGTGTTTATCCAGCAGCGCCAGCACCAGGAAACAAGAGAAAGCCCCCATTGCTGCTGGTGGAAGCAGGAAAGGGTCGGAGACTGCGGGGCTGGCAGGAGGGGAGGTGAATGGAGACGGGGAGAGAGAGAGAGAGAGAGAGAGAGAGAGAGAGAGAGAGAGAGAGAGAGGAGGAGAAAGAAACTCTTTGAGTGACAGTAATTTAGGAACCTGTACTTTTTTTTATGATTTTCCTGAATTTGGGAAAACATACATTTCTGGGTAGAACGTGTGGGACAAAAATCAAAGACGTCTTTTACTATCAAAAGGTGTGTGTGTGTGTGTGTGTGTGTGTGTGTGTGTGTGTGTGTGTGTGTGTGTGTGTGTGTGTGTGTGTGTGTGTGTGTGTGTGTGTGTGTGTAAACATGTTTTACCTGTGTTGTCGGGACACAAATCTGTTTACACGATCACATCATGAGGATTCCTTTCCTTATGGTGGCAAAATGCTCTCATCCCCATTACGTAAATCATTACATATTACGCTGAAGACTTAGAGGTGAAGGTTTAAGATTAAGGTAGGGTTAGGGTTAGGTCAAGGTTAGGCTGTTCGCTGTTAGGGTTTCTATTCTGCTCCGAAAGTGAAAACGAGCTAGCTTCCACTCAGGAAGTGTAATTAAGCCTAGCTAGCCAAACAAATCTATCTAGACCTCGGCCTACTTTAAATGACAGCTAGATTTACAGGTAAGTTGTCTGTCACTCAACGTAATCATTTACAGAGACTGAGACACACATTTATAGTTTTTACATTACGGTAAGTACCTCAAGTCCGCCCTTAAAAAGCAAGAGGATGTCCAAATACAGATCTGAATGGCCGACAGACCACGACTGAGTACAAGGTCAAGTTCAGTACAAGAACAAGACGTTTCTGTCGCCCATGGTGGACGGGAGGACCTGGATAAACATCCAGCAGGGGACCACATCTGAGCGGTGCAAGGGCCGAGGACGCAGAGAGGCTCATGTATACGATGCCCCAGACTACTCGATTCAGTAAGCTGTTATTAGATCATACAGTGTTTATGGTCATCACACACCTAGCTGGCAGTGCCACTCTCCCAGATACACAAGTTGACAGAAGACCCTCTCTGTGGATGCGAGAGAGAGAAATTCAACCACACTTGGTGGAAATGAATCTTCCAAAGACAAGGCTACACTATGTATGTATGAGCGCTTATGGACTGAAGGCTGAGAGTCATTTTATAATGCTATTACAAGTTTATCTTTGGCTTTTTGCTTCTTCCAAATAAACCAAATATTTTATTTTGACAGACATTTTGCTGATGATCTGACGTTCTAATCAATATTGACTCTCATCGTTATTGACTCTTTTTGTACTTAAAATCACCTAAAATCACTTAAAATCACCTAAAATCACTTATAATCACTTAAAATAACCTAAAATAACCACAAACAGAAAAGCAATGCTCCCTAACACAAGGTTATCACTACAAAAATACTTAAATACTTAAATTCCTTCTTTTTGGGAACTACAATTTTTACCAAATACAGTGAGTTTACGAAACAAACCCTACTGATATATCAACTGATTTTCTTTAACTCTTCATCTGATTTGTTGAAATTAGCTGAACATCCCAAACTGTTCCTTTTAATTAGTCTTGTGTGCCACATGAGGCCCACACCATAGCTGTAAATATATTTTATTAGACCATGCTTCCAGTTCTGGAGCCTCAGTTAAAGTTTTATTGTCATTAGTTGCAGCGGAGAAGCTTTAATTGAGATGCTATCCAGAAAATATGCTGAACATTTTGTTCCAATGTCCTTTTTACACTGAAAACATCATATTTAATATATTGTCAGAGCCTCTCGAAAACATGAATATTCTGAAACTATACGGGCCAGAACATTATTGAGCAGGGAACAAAGTGCAGGAATGCGAGGGTTTGTAAATGGTCCTACTGATGGATCTGTGTTTTCGCCCGTGTCAAAACAGAGCCGGGACTGAATGGGCCTCCTCATGACCCCCTGGCCTCGGCTCCACGCTCAGGCCGCTCAGGAAGGTCTGAGGTTTGGAGGTTTCTAACCACAACGGCCTTCTCGCTCCTTTTGCTTCATTTTTTGAGATTTTTTATTCCGAAATGAGACACTGGATAAATTATGTTGACTATGAAGGGCCCCTTGTTCACGTAGAATAATAAAGAAAGGATACCCTGGTGGAGAACCTTGCTGTAATTTCACGTTAAAATATGTCTGGGCTCAAGAGTTGGCTGAGAGAGGAGAGCGAGTGGGGCAGAGCCTGTCTCATTTCCTCCATGATGGATGAGCCTATTAGCTGAGTGGTAGCGCAGGTTTAGCCTTACACCTCCGCCTCACACACGCACTCATTGTGGCGAGGAAGAGATGACGAGATCAGGTTTGGAAAATGTTTAAATCCTACGAACGCAAAACAAATCTACCTTTGTCAGGTATTTGAATGACAAAGCTGCATTCATGCTGCAGATCCATATTCACAAAGAACAACCAATCTAATCCATGAGGAGAAGTCAAAGCACCTTCACATGTTTCTCTTTACATCTGTTTAGAAGTTAATATTCAGGCCGCTCTGCTGCGGATAAGGCTTTCATTTTTCTTTATTCATTTTGGCTGATTGTAGTCAAACTTTTAAGTGTAATATCTGAGTAAAATCCAATGATTTAACATTGTTAGGCTTCTTCTTAAACAACAAGACACATTGTCCCAAGACATAATCAAAAGTCAGCATAGTTTTATGTAATGCTTTGTGGTTTTCTTGAGTGTGTTACACCCGAGCTGTAAGATCAGATTCCACCGAGCAAATTTCACTTGCTGCGGCAGAAAGCATTCGTAACTTACACTGATTATCAAACAAACACCATTGTCATGTCACAAACTGGCTCAGGGAATGTGACATGGGCGTGTACGCGAGTTACACTTCAAAACATAATTTAGGTAAACGAAGCCAACCATGGAATGGATAGGGCAGCATTACAAGCATGTGGAAGCTGGTAGGGGCAAAAGAAGGTGATGCAGGTTGGAGACAGGTGCTTTTATTACACTTACACAGCTCAAGGGCCCAGGTGAGTCATCGACATGTCAGACAATAGACTGCTGAAGTCGGTCAGGAAAGCTTGACGTCTAAAAACAAAATTAATATAAAATAAAACCCAGTCCGAGACAATTACAATAAGGTAATATTAAAATGAGAAATAGCATGCACTAAATGTATAGCCTTTTCACAAATGCGACTGGGGGGCGACTGTGGCTCAGTGGTTAGCAAGTCAGTCTTTCAATCAGAGGGTCGGTGGTTCAAACCCCGGCTCAGCCAGTCCACGTCGTTGTGTCCTTGAGCAAGACACTTAACCCTCATTGCTCACCGTTGCTGTGTCTACGGTCTACTGTATAGCATGTAAGTCGCTTTGGATAAAAGCGTCAGCTAAATGAAATGTAATGTAATAAAAATGCACTAGATTGACACAGACACATCGCCATATGAATAGTAACCAAATACTTCCAACCACCAGCATCAACCTTACCAAACCCAATCGCCTGGCCACCGTGGATCCAGACGAGTAATGTAAGCTTGACTATAAGAGAAGCTGGTGAATTGGGAAGTCACGACAAAGCCGGTGTTTATGAATGGGATGAGACCGTTTCTGAGCTCAGATGACGGTCAACACAAGTGTGCATGGGAAATCAAGCATCCGTGCGGTGTATCGTCAGCAGGAAATGAGGTTGAACCACTGACCCGAAGCGCACATCAAAATGTTGATCGCTGCTCCTCGTGTTCAACATAGTTGAAGATTCTCTGCCGTCACAAGATCACAGCTACAGAAACACACACCACTGGAATTAACACATACGTGCTAAATGTATATCAGTTGTCCCCAAACACAGAAAACAACATGTAATGCACCTAAGAGAGAGAGCAAAAGGTTGCTCAGTATTGTACTTTGACCAATTTATTCATAAACATTCAAGCAAAATGGCTATAATTTAATGGTTTGATTCTGCAAACTGTCTATAGCTATCTGCTATCTAAAAGATAGCAGGCCAGCCTACAAACTTACATACACCAACACAAGAAATTAGTTTTTGAAGTTCAGTTCTTCACCAAAATGACAACTTCCAGGTCGGTCGTGTGGAAAATACTTTTTTTTCCCCACAGACTTATCTTTGTTTTTTTAGGTCGATGAACTTCCCAGTATGAACACATAAATAATCTTTCAATTATTAGGTCCTGTAAAATGTCAAATCCAGAGTTATTTTCACTTCCTCCAGAGACCGTGTAACTGGGAGGTGGGGTTAGAGGAAAGGATATGTCATCTTTTTTCGAGCCATTTAAGCTTCATGCACCACTGAACAACTTTCATATGAATTAACGGGATGCATTTTATTATGCATACTTCTGCTTCCTCTCTCCTCCCGTGACCAGAGATCATTCCTACTCAGCCGTGATGGAGGATCTTCCAATCCCTTAAATGCACCTTGAGGAGCCAATGAGCAAGGTGGGAGGAGGCTTCTGGAGGAGCTGAGAGCAAGGAAACACTAGTGTATCCTTAAATAAAAGGAGGCATGACACACAGCTGTAATAATCTCAAACCATGATGGGACTGTTTTGTAGTTTGTGTTTGTAACTTGAAGTTATTTTTTCAAATGCGAGATCAAACTTTCTGACCCGTCAGCGTTTGAGTATCTTCCTTTTGTTCATTAAGATGATTTTCACAAATTAACACCAATTGTATTATTTTTTAAGCATAAATATTTCACCACACAAAGAGCCAGAAAGTACTTTGTATTTATTAGGAAAATACACTTATTTCCACCATATGCTACTTTACTCTGTTCTTACCTTTCACAATAAAAGCTCTAGACATATACGTTGCATCACCAGAGGGAACTTAAATTCACTCAGAACATTTTGTTAAGAGGCAACTCAACAAAATAGCGTACAATATCTATTCATCACATAATTGTAGGTCGTTAAAGGGTATTTATTTTGGGTGGTCCACCAGTTGATCTGGCCATGTTTCAACTGTGCGGCAGCGAGAAAATCACCGAAGTAGTGTCCAAAAGGGATTTTTAATTTTTCCAATGAGCTCATATCCTCCTCTACATAGAATTCCCTAGATAGTGAACAAGGAGGAGTGAATGCTTTTCAGACACAGTGAGCGAAGGGGCCAGCTCAAGTACCAGTTCTCACATTGACCTCCACATTGACCTCCACATAGACCTGAAACAAATCCATATTGCACCTTTCCTAATGGAAACAAATGGGGAGCGCACTCTTCATTTGGATCTTCTTAAGTAATATCAGTTGTATTGATTAATAACTGAGGATGAATACAAAAAAGTAAATACAATAAAACTACTGCAACAATAAAAAATATGAAAAAAAAATCCTGTTGCACAGCCAATGCACACGCCCTTCAGATGCAGACTCTTTCCAGAGAAGAGTCCACCCGATTCCCTCATCCATCCACAAGTTATAAATAGGACTCGTTTGACGTACCAGTGCAGAGGCTTTCAGGGTGGGCAGATGGAGGGTGGGGGGAGGGAAGGGGGTGGGGGTTGGGGAGAGAGAAGGGTGGGGGGGGGGGTTGGAAGGCAATAGAGGGTCAAAGATAGTTGATATCTCTGTGCCTGTCCTCTAACTGCTCTCACTCTCTATATAACCCCCCTGCTCTCTGCTGCCAGCTTTCTCTCACATGCAACTCTGTCCCCGCTGTCTTTCTTTTCCTCTCTATCTCGCCATGTGTCCTCCCTCACTCACTCGGTGTAACATGTGTCACTCGCACTCTCTCTGGCATGCGCTCTGTCGCTCATGCACTCTCTCTCTCTCTCTCTCTCTCTACAGCTGACAGCATGTAATTGAAATGGTCAAACACATGAAAACATGACAAATGGCAAGAGGTATTTGTGCTTCATCATCATCGTTGCAGACTCTCTCTCTCTCTCTCTCTCTCTCTCTCTCTCTCTCTCTCTTTCGGCCGACAGCTTGTAATCTAACTGTGCAGACACATGACAAATGGTAGGAGATATTTGTGCTTCATCATCATAATTATAGTGGACCCCTAACCCCCGCCCCCTGAGCATATCTACACACTTGGCCGAAGCACAGAATGAGGCAACATGTGTTAAATTATGGTTCTTTGGCCGACACATTTCACAACAGAGAGTCCCTGAGAAACGGGATATGCAGATTAACAAGATTAAAGAAGATCAACCGGATTAAATGCAGAGTCAAATTGAGTGGAGAACAACAAATTGATTTTAAACCCTGTCTTGTCATGTTTGGCTCACATTGTGTGATCACTGCTGATCCACTTCTGAAGAGCTCTAAAGCCAAACAAGCCGGATCAAACTTCCTGGTGCCATGTTGGAGACAACAGAGATAAACAGTCATGAAGATAAGACAAGAGGACCCATGCTGGGCCGCTGACCCACAGTACCAGTGACAGTTAACACAACACACTGATAAATAATGTGCTCGGTCGGGTCACTCGGTGTCACGTAGATCATCGACAAAGTTACAGAGTAGCATTCAATAAAACGTTAACATGTTTGAGCTTCATTTATCAATTGAGTACTTATCTTACTGCATATACTTTTTTGGGGGGACAAAACAGTCTCAACTTATAGTCCCCTTACTAACTTATTTTTTTCAAATTTCACAGTCTCCATAAACAGATGGGTTTTGCTCGTCATCCTTGAAAAGCTCCAGAAAAAGCTTGTTGTTGTCATACGAACTCTAATGCTGGTATTTTGTTACCTCCTGAGTACAGAGCAATGCTAGCTGTACCCCCATTTCAAGTCTATTTATGAACATCCCAAAACTATTTCCTCAAGAGTGTTTTGTCAAACCACTATTCTCAAGGTGAAGGGCAAATCTTTTTTTACTTTTGTTTTTATAATTTGTTGGCATTGTTCATTTCTTTGTTGTTTTGTCTCTGCACCTATTGCAAATGACAATCTTGTGTTCTTTATTTTGTCATCAGCAAATCTGACTTATAACATACTTGTTTAATGAGATAGTAAAGCAAATATTTCTTATTTTGCTTTCAATAAATAATGGAAAGTGTTTAGTACAATTGTATTGTTGTTGTTATGCCAAGCATGAGAAGGAAATTCCACAGATGTCCATTTATATCTTTTTATAGCACAACATTAAGACATAATTGTGATGACATGAGTCATATTTTGACTTGACTGAAGAGGTGGACAAAATAACTGTTCCAGTATAATGCACTCAAACAGTCTAAACAGAAATATAACATTTAACATTTCATATTTATTGCAGAGATATGTCTATTGGACGGCTACATACTGTGAGGGTTTCTGTTATTTGGTCCACCACTTGTTTATCACGTTGCGCTGTCTACGAGTGACATGAAGTCTTTTTTTTGATGAAGGTATTAGTTAAATCAGGATCCAAATAAAGAACAGCGGTTAAAGAGTCTTTTTATTTGCAGCACAAAGCACCGCAGGCAGAGTTAAATCAAGCTGTCTCGCTGTTTTATCGTAGCAAACGCATGCCGATAATGATTTGATAACATGACCCTGCAGACGGTCACATGCACAGGAATGTCGGCAGGGAAGACAACTTCTGGAATATCAACAACTGCTCCCTGCTGCGAAACGCATAATCAAGTTGTTTTGGTATCTCCAGCTATCTAAAGCAGCCATCTTTCAGCTATCCTAAACAGCTATCTTATGTCTCTGTCCCCTCCGACATCAGACGGGGACAGAACAGTGAGAGGCAGACAACACTGGATACCCTGATAGTGCAGGGGGTCTTGTTTTCCCATGTGCGTTGCCAGGATGTGATGTATAAATAGGCACCAGGCTGTTTGTGTGTGAGTGCAGGCTTAAGTTATGTGGCTATAGCTTGATAGCGGCTGTACGTGGCTGCGAGGCCGCGGCTGGGCGGGCAGCTATGGTGGGGCGGACTGTCGGTGTCTTCTCATGTCCCGAGATCTGAAAGGCCTCTCCCCGGAGGTGGTGACGGGCGGCAGAAGGGCACGGATTCAGAGTATTTTGGTGTTAATTGAGCTTATTGGCCTGCTATTCACAGCCTTGACATGTGATTGATTTAAAGGATAGTGTGAGACTGCGACGGGGCTGACCCCTCCGCCGGCGGCTCCTTAGATATGGCCTCAGGACGGCACAGCTGTGAGGAATAATCCTCTCCCTTTTTTTTTTCAAAGAAGAGTGAGCAATCCACCCTCCGTCAGTATTTATTAGTTTTCCGACAGTACGGGGATGAAGGAGAGGAGAAGGGAAGGAGAGGAGTGAGACATTTGAGGGGGCTTACACTTGAACCTGTGTACCGTTTTCCAGACTTGTGCAGTCGTCCAACAGATATAATATATAACATTTAACGTGGGCCTGTTTACTATTAAATGTTTGATAACCAGCTTTTGTCTTTACTATCGGACTGGACTTTGTCAGATAAACCCATAATATAGAGAGCATGACAGGCAGCTTTTATTTGGTGGTATGGGAGTTGGATGAGTAAAACTAACACAGGACTTTCATCTAAGGGACCGGTGTTCGAAACTAAAAGTAATTCTTTCAGATTTTGAACATTTTGTCTCATGAGTCGTTAGTGTTGTTCGCCTCGAGAGTTATTAGTTACGCGAATCACCTGTCAGTCGCTAGTTGCGTGACTCGTAGGTCACTTGGTAGTCATGGGAGTCAATCACTTTCTTTTCCTAAAGCTAACTAAGGGTTTTTGTTGCCTAAACCTAACTTCCTGAAGACAGACATTTATTTTGAAAGATCACTATGCTACGAATGATATTGTCATACCGTCCTAACACATGGAACACCAATGCCAGTGAGGTACCTAGCACGTTTGGACAGAGCTAAGCTAGCCGTTGTTTCCAGCCGTTGTGCTAAGCTAAGCTAAAGGGCTGCTTTTCCAGTTCTCGACAAGAGAGCGACTAGTTTCCCATAACGTTGAATTATTTATATAAAGTGAATCTCAAAATGCCAAATACTTCACCCCCTTCAAATGCAAAGAAAGCAACAGGTTTACTGAACATATTTGGAATTCAACCATCCTTTATGTTATTTTTTCATTCTGTAAGTTTCCAAAGCTGATTGACAGGCCTTGACAAAATAAACAGCGACTGCAAGTGTTATTTCAAGTCAGATATGCTACTTGTTCCTTTAACCTTGCTCGATCCGGCGACCCCCCTCAGTCCATTTTTAGTCCTTCCCGGCCAGCCTGGCTGACAGTCTAAAGTCGTTCACTAGCTGCACTGCGACTCAAAGTGAAACAATCAATCCCTGCACTTACCAGTACAGGACGCCTGCGGGGATTTCATATTCTGGAAAAGAAGAATATAACATCTTCTCCAGTTGTACAGCCGTACAGGCATTGTTTCTTCTTCGTATCCTCCCACAGACATTCTAACAATTTAAACAACTAAATGTCATCGTTTAGGCTTCCCTACCCTACATACTTTATATTTAAATATTTCTAAATCCTCTGACCCCATGTTCCCTCTGTGCAAAGCCTCAGCCATTCAAAATACTCCCCCCCCCCCCCCCCCCCTTCTCTCCACTACGGCTGTATGACCGCGCAGTAGTATTGCTTTCAACTGCATTGCTCCCCAAGGACATCAGAGAGTGGACCTGAGTGTGCCCAGAAACTTCAGCCTTTAAAAACAAAAGCAGACACATTTAACTGTTGCAAATTGAGCCATTCAGCATTAGCCTTCCAGTGCAAACACCCACACATACATAAACACACACGCATCAGTAGCCTACTTCATTTTGAGCTCTTCATTTTTCTCAGCTTATACAAACTTTCCAGACACTGTGGATACTTTCATAAATTCCTCTGACAGGAAGAGAGCTCATTAATTTTAGAAAATCCTTTAAAATCCTTTGTGCTTGTTGGCACCTCTCATTCAGGACATGTTTACAATCATGCATGTGGATTAATGCTATACTGTGATAAAATTTCATCACAAACCTTTTAAACACTCACTGGTTGTTTGTGCTATAGTAAATATCTGGAACTATTTTTGTGTTTCTCTGGTTTTTTTTTAGTTGATGATTCAGCTGCAGGACTGAAACCCTATAGACCTCTTTCCCACAGGAGCCATTTTAAACTTATGTCACAGACGGGGTGGGATAGTTCAGAGGAAGGCCAGCTGTTGTGAGCCAACTATTTCCATACAAACTATTATTATTCTCTCTTAAACATATACTTATTATCCGTAGTGATGAATCAATTTATTATACACAGCAACTTTGTTTTTTCTAATTCAGGTACATTTATAATAAAGTAAAACAAACAGAGAACCAAGTGGCAGAAAGAGATTGAGCCTAAGGTATTTAAGATGCAGATTTTTCAAAAGGGGCTGCAACTTCAGATCAAAAAGAGTTCTAGAGATTGTTGCACTTCCAGTCAAGAGTCACTTTTCATGTTATACATGTGGCCCAATTTTTCCCCCAGAATCCAGTGTTGGCCAACTTAGAAGTAGTTCATGCTTTTTTCAGTTTGTTGAAAGCAACTAGAGACAAATTTGGATTCTTTTCACATATTTAGATTTCCAGTTTTCTTATGCTGTTGATGCAAAGTTAAAAGGCCGGTCGCTTCTTGATTCAAAAACAAGGTCAACCACCAGTAAGCAGTCAGCTAAGGTGAAACAGACCCAAACGGGAGCAGAAGAGCGAGCATAAACAATGTGGCAATGACAAACTGCTGGTGCACCGGTACATCTACTGGGTGGCCGATGAGGCGGGTGAGAGACAGGTGTGCAGGCAGGTGATGATCAGGTGACTGGGGGACCGCAAGAAAAACTAGTGACAATAAGTATTTTTTCACGGAGGACATAACCGTTAATCTTATCCTCAAAACCCATAACCCTGGTGGGATCATACAGCTTCTGGTGTGCTTCTGTGCAACCCCACTCTTAAAGATATCCTATTTATACAAACCATCAGCTGGCATCTTATTGAAACCTTTTTTTGCAACAAGTAAAGCCACTGGCCATAAAAGAGGGCTGGCAACACTGTTAAAATGTTGCCTGTAGCCAGCTGTAGCCAGCTACCCATATTTTATGATATAGATATACATGTTTGACATATCTCTGTTTGGCATTACAAGAGAAAGAAATTACTACAAAAGTGATGTTTTACTATTAATAAAAGATCTGCAACGATTGACATGCCATCACCATTTAAAATTTGAAAACTTTTATAGCTCTCAAAAATGCTTTCCGAGGATTTATTACTTTACATTCTGTGTTTTAAGCTGCTGTTCCCATCACACCACCATTTGCAGTATTTTCACCTTCATTCCAGCTGAGAGTAGCTCCTCCACTTCCACTGTGTATTGCACTGTGGGACCATTGATCATAAATCAAGTGATTAAAGTATCCATGCCAGCCTTTTCAAGCATACTTTGTAAGTTTAAGTGTGGACATACCACCAAAACAGTGAGGCTGTTTTGTAGCTAGGTTGGCTTGGATACATAAATATTAAAAACATATTTATAGTATAGAAACACACATAAAAAAAAAAGTTTGGTGTTTAGATTATTCGTTTGTTTAATTCATGATGAGCTTGAGGATATGACAGCAAAGTCCTTGTTGCTACCTGCCATAAACTGTAAAGGACATTATCTCATTTCAAAACACTGGAGGATGAGGAACACAGATGGACTGAGGTGATGAATCAAGCCCATTCACACAGTCACCTAATATAGCATTACATAAAAATTGCATAAGAGTGAAACTGAGACATTTTGTGCACACTGTCCTCTCATTACAGCAAATAACCATTTCAACTTGTGCATCTGGAAGGAAGTGAACACTTAAAGAGACATCATACCGCTGCAGTCGTGATTAGAAAACAAGAAAACTAAACTGCTGCTCGCTTTCACTCGTCTCCAGTGTCTGCTCATTCTTCTGGCACTGCATAAATTACCAATTATTACTACACAATATGAACAAAGAGATAATTACATGATCCAAGCCTCAACAATTTACCCGTATTCTCCCTGTCAAAGGCAGTACACTGGTCCAGATGTATTGCTTTTAGTGTGAGGTGTCTCTTATTACACCCATAACAATCTCAGACAGCCTGTGTCTGTGGATAGTAATGTCATGCCGGGCTGTGGCAAGGCTCACCCATTGTTCTCCACGGGATGTTTATAGCTTTGTGCCTGATATATGATAACCAATAAGTAAGAAGTAGTAATTACAAGGCCCACACTCCACCGGATCGCCTGATGAATGTGTGAAATAAAAGACGGGGGGTTCTTTGTGGAGGCTAGTTATTACAAAGCCATCATACGACAGTATTATGAGCGGGAGAGCGAGCAGGGGGAGAGATAAATAGCATATATCAATTTCTTCCACCAAATGGCAAAGTAATAGCACTGACCTTTTTAAAACAAATGCGCTGCAAGCCAGCGAATGTCCAAATCAAAATACTTAGTTGAACACTCTCCGCTCAGGTCAAGAAAAAAATAACACGATGAGGTGAAATAAAAATACACAAAGAAAGCACAATGGTATCCAACTGTGGAGTCCAGGACTCAGAGCAGTGGTGCGGTCAGACCTTGTGTCTCCTAAACTGATCCGTGGATCAGTGCCATTTATGCTTTATGGATGTCACCACAGAGGTGCAAACGAGAATCAAAAGCACTCAATTGTTAATTTCTAATTCAAAACAGTTAACGATATCACAATGGATTGCTGGAATAGTTTGACATTTTGGAAAATGTGCTAATTCAGGTTTTTTTTTTGCCAAGAGACATATGAGATGATCAATACTCTCATACTCTATCTGTCCGTTCAGGCTCGAGCCAACAGCTAGTTAGCTTAGCTTAGCATATTGACTGGAAACGGGGGGGAACAGCTAGCCTTGCTAGTTTTTTAACAACTTAAACATAAATCAGTTTGCTTTATTGTTCTTAGATAACCTTCAATGACACTTATCGTAGGTCAGTTACCTTTAATCCAAACTGCTTTGAGGGTCCAACCTTCCATTAGCGGTCCCACCTCAAGAGGCTCTGTCACTTGGATGCTAATACGTCCTGATATGTGCTGCTTACCTTGGAGAAAGATATGTCTGATAATAATCTGAGGCCTTCTAAAGGCACACTCTGGCTTCTCCAGGCCCTCTCCAATGACCCTTCGTCTTTGAAGTGTGAACTTTAAAACGTTAAAGTGGCGAGGCTTCTGAGTAGCAATGGAACTTCAGTTCATTTGATTGACCAAAAGCCTCGATGCTGACGTACAATAAGATATCATCTCGGAGTCTGGAATGTATTTCCTCCCCCGCTCGATCAGGCTTAATTTGAAGTTGAAGGCTTTTTCTTCTCTACCTGAAGCCAGATCTGATAAAGCAGTACACAGTGCCTTCATCGAGCTCAATTTGTCATCTAGAGGACAAGATTTCCTTTCATAAGACACAAGCACATTTATAGCCTGATTATACAAAGTGCAGTATTTAAACAGCAGTATTTTCACACCTCATTGGACGAGATCTTGATATTGTGGGATAAAGGAATAGTTTGGGGGGGAAATGGTTGTTTGCTTTCCTGCTGAGAGCCTAGATGAGAAGATTTATATCATATATGTACAGTAAATATGAAGCGAGGGTCAACAGTTGGTTAGCTTAGCTTAGCTGAAAGACTGGGCAAAACTACGTAGGCGCAATGCTATGCGGCTTGTAAATTAGGACTGTCCAAACTTTTTAGGGATGTCTGGTTTCCCTCTGTATTTATAGTGCTTATTGCTATTGGTTAATACCCCTAAAGACTGTGTACCTGTGTAATAATTCCTAAAGCAATTGCAAGCAAAGTGATTTTGTGACCATCATGCGCATGGCGGTTTTCACTTAATTTTAAAAACCTTGGACAAAAACATAAATCTGAACTTCTGAATGTGGATTTCTTTGTTGTTGTGGAGGTTTAATCCAAGAGGTTAGATGGTGTAGAAATGCAATAAATGTGTTTTAATTACAATGTTCTTTTACAGAGGAGGATCCTGCCAGTTATGTATCTTTTCTCCATTTTGAAACATTTCAAGGCGCCCTTGCTGGCAGCTAGTTACCTTTGGGTAGAGTCTAATTCACGCTTGCTAAGCAAAGCTAATGATTTTTGTCTCTAGGCTTAAACAGACATGAGAGTGGCATCATTTTTCTCAACTTTCTTTGACAGACAAGTGTATATTATTTCCCCAAATGTTCGGCTATTCCTTCAAAGAATTGTTTGTTTTCTGTGATTTAGTTCATCTGCAAGAGGCCACAGCATCGTACTTATTTCTCAACACATTCAACATGTTGCCAGCATTGATCTAAATGTTAGAGAGTTACACGTCATTGTTAGACTGGACAAGTGCAATGCTGCCTTCAGCGGAGTTTTAACAGGGGGGGCTAATAGAGACAGTATGCAGTTGACAGCCAATTCAGTCCTGCAGGGCGAGAGGCCAAAATCCTTGAGTTCCAGCCCTGTTTGAGAAAAGATCAAATGCTCAGTGCAACAGCTGTTGAGCTGCAGGCTCTCCCCACTCAGCCACTAGATGGAAACAATAGTCCTCTGCACCGCACAATCACCGTTGCATCCATTTGTTGCATGTTAAGCCTGATTCTGTGCACTGTTTTGTCTTTTGCCATCATGCCAATTCAAATCATCCCATCTACGGATTGATTGGGTCTTTGTGTTTTTAGAGGGAGCGTCCTTCATCACGGCCCACCCCTTGAAGCACCTGCCCCCTGCTGAAGTGTCCTTAATCAAAGCAATGAAACCCAGACCAGCTGCAGGAGAGCTTTGTTAACAGAGCCCTGCAGGGCTCAATAAAGTTTCATGTTATACTGCATGAAAACATTTGCAGAAAATGGTGACAGAGTAATTATGAGGCAGCAACAGTAAAAACACCACTGGGACTATCGTTTTACAAGAGGAGCAGGCTTTTTATACAACCATACTGGAGAAAAACTATACTGGTGTTTGAGCAGTATAAATAAAGTCTTATGGAACCAGAGGATAAAGTTTTTGCATAACATTTTTCATTTTCCTCAATAGCTCTTATATATATATATATGCTTAATATATGATAATACAAGTTTCAGATCCCTTTGTTGGTAAATATCCTGACTTTGTTAATCACCCGTGGTCTAAAGAAAGTATTGAGAAGTATTGAGTAAATACTCAAGTGCTGTACAACACTTAAAATATTACTTTTATGCTTTGCATTTTTGAGGTTAAGATTGTACTTGTTTCACTACATTAATATGATCGTCATTGTTATTATGATTTTACAATCATATCAATCCTACAATTAATGTATGCAATAAGTTAAAAGGTTGTGGTGTTTTTATTTGATTAAAGTACTCCAATTTCATGCTACTTTATACTTTTTACTTTATTATATTTATTTACTTTGATCATCAAAACTGTATTTAACAAACATAAGATAAGTGTATAAATATGATTTATCTCTGTACTTAATACATTATATATGTTCAATCTAGAACAGCTAAATGTAGCTTGAATGTTAATGCATCACTTGTAATGATCACATAAGAAATATGGCAAGACTGGTGCCATTTTTCCTGCATAAGGGTACTGAAGTATTATACTTTACTTTTACTCAAGTTTGTCAAACTAGTCATCGAGTTTTTCTACATCCATTCTACATTATACTTCCCACAGCTCATGTTTTGCTTCAAGGTCCCCGAGCGGGTCAATCCAGCCCTGTATAAACTCAAAGTATAATTTTTAATGAAGAACCTTTCCTTAGAATGGAGTATTTTTACATTTCTATTATTATTCCCATTAACTAGGGGCCATCCTGCAAATAATGTTGAGGGAAGTATCCTTTTACACTGTGAAATGCTTCATTTCAAGTAGCTGTCCTGCATTTCTAAATGTTGACTAAGCTAAATGTACTTAAAGTAGTTATACAAAGAAACATGTGTGAGTGTACAATGTTGAATACTGATGCATCACTGTCTAAGGAGCATTTTATTGTTGTATAGTTGGTTGGGGTGATGCTAACTTGACCCACTTAACACTATTCTGTAGCATATGTAAAATCTGAATTCATAGTAGCCTAAAATAGTTTTTCTCTGCAGTGGATTTGAAGTGTAGCCCAAGAACGAAATGGAAATACTCAATTAAAACGAGTGTCAGTAGCCTACAGTGGCTGAGTGCAACCCACTAAAAGAGTGGGTGCAGGCCATTTTTAATGACTTTTACCTGTATTGCAATTCACACATTTTATATCCCGCTATTTCCCAAAATGTAAGCGTCTGCATGCAATTCAAAGCAGAAACGTGAGAGGTATTTGACCGTCCTCCAGCATCTGTCTGATAGTTTTCCTTGTGTGGTGCTGCCGGTTGAAATGTGAGCGTCACGGAGCCCCCCGCCCGCCCGCCCCCCGCCTCCTCCTCTCGGTCTCTCCCCGACTGAAGTCCCACTGAGCGGCTCTCAAACTTCAGTGTCGAGCCTGAAAGCGGAGGACGAAGAGCAGCGAGCCGACAGACGGACCGTCGCAGCTAATCAGCCCTTCCTTCTTTTTCTTGTTTGGGAGCCGCAACAAACGGCGCGAGCGCCCGTTGAGATAACGGCTGCCGGGCGGCGGTCACTAACGGTCGGTGTGAGGAGTTACGCTCCGCTCTCGGCGGTTGATTTTGATGATTTTTCCTCCATTGTTTGTCGAAGTTTCCGACTGTCACGTCTGAGGTACGGACCCTAATCTCCACCGACTGTGGGGATCGATCGTTTTAATTCAACACTAAATAATTGAACACTTAGATACTTACGGCAGCTTCTTTTTTTTAGGAGTGTTTTCTTCTTCTTCTGCCGGAGCAGTAACGGTAAAGGCGACATTTGGACCTGCCTTCGCCATGGGGGAATAGCGGGGGACCTCTCTGCAAGCGACCCCGTGTTTTTGACTCTTTCATGATCGTTTATAAAAGGCACAGCTCCGTTTTTGTGACTCAAACAATGGGCATGGACGGTTGCCCGCTGACGGTGGGGATTTTTCTGTGGTGCCTGCTGGTGATTTCTGGCTCCAGCTTTGAGATCGGCTCCTACGACCTGGAGCGAGGCAGACCGGCCAAGTGCGAGCCCATCGTGATCCCCATGTGCGAGGGGATCGGCTACAACCTGACCCGGATGCCCAACTTCATGGACCACGACGACCAGAAGGAGGCTGCCATCAAGCTGAACGAGTTTGCCCCTCTGGTGGCCTATGGCTGTGACGTGCACCTCCGCTTCTTCCTCTGCTCCCTCTACGCCCCCATGTGCACGGACAAAGTGTCGACCTCCATCCCCGCCTGCAGACCCATGTGTGAGCAGGCTCGGGAGAGGTGTGCCCCCATCATGAAGAAGTTCAGCTACACCTGGCCGGACTCGCTGGACTGCTCCAAGCTGCCGACCAGGAACGACCCCAACGCCCTGTGCATGGAGGCCCCCGAGAACGAAACCCGGACCGAGGTGAAGAAAGGCGAGGGCATGCTCCCGGTGCCCCCTCGCCCCAGGCAGCCGGGCGCCGGGCGCTCTCCGGGCGGCATGGGGTCCTGCGAGAACCCCGACAAGTTCCAGTTTGTGGAGAAGAGCCAGTCGTGTGCCCCGCGCTGCTCCCCCGCTGTGGATGTCTTCTGGTCCAGGCAGGACAAGGACTTTGCCTTCATTTGGATGACGGTGTGGTCCATCCTCTGCTTCGTCTCCACCGCCTTCACCGTCCTCACCTTCCTCCTGGAGCCCCACCGCTTCCAGTACCCGGAGCGCCCCATCATCTTCCTCTCCATGTGCTACAACGTCTACTCTGTGGCCTTCATCATCCGCTCGGTGGCCGGCGCTGAGAACATCGCCTGCGACCGGGAGCACGGGGAGCTGTACATCATCCAGGAGGGGCTGGAGTCGACGGGCTGCACCATCGTCTTCCTCATCCTCTACTACTTCGGCATGGCCTCTTCCATCTGGTGGGTCATCCTCACCCTCACCTGGTTCCTGGCTGCAGGGAAGAAGTGGGGCCACGAGGCTATCGAAGCCCACAGCAACTACTTCCACATGGCTGCGTGGGGCATCCCCGCTCTGAAGACCATCATCATCCTCACGATGAGAAAGGTGGCGGGAGATGAGCTGACGGGACTGTGCTACGTGGGAAGCATGGACTCCGGGGCGCTGACGGGCTTCGTGCTCATCCCGCTGTCCTGCTACCTGATCATCGGCACCTCCTTCATCCTCACCGGCTTCGTGGCCCTCTTCCACATCCGGAAAGTGATGAAGACGGAGGGCACCAACACGGAGAAGCTGGAGAAGCTCATGGTGAAAATCGGCATCTACTCCATCCTCTACACGGTGCCGGCCACCTGCGTCATAGTCTGCTACTTCTACGAGAGGCTGAACATGGACTACTGGAAGCTGAGGGGGTTGCAGATGAAGTGCGGGTCGTTCAGCGGTCTGAGCGGCGACTGCTCGCTGCAGACGTCGGTGCCCACGGTGGCCGTGTTCATGCTGAAGATCTTCATGTCGCTGGTGGTCGGCATCACCAGCGGCGTGTGGGTGTGGAGCTCCAAGACGCTGCAGACCTGGCAGGGCCTGTGCAGCCGGAAGCTGACAGACAGGACTAGAAGCAGAAAACCCTGCAGCGGCGTCAGCTGCGGCAGCACACACTGCCACTACAAATCTCCTGCTGTGGTTCTGCACATGGCCAAGACTGACCTGCACTCGGACAACCCCACACATGTCTGAGCACGACACACACACACACACACACACACACACACACACACACCTATGCCCTGAATAAGGAGCTGCTAAAGACTTTGTAAGAAGATGAGTTTTTGAACTGAACTGTCCGTTGCTGCCCTGTTGCTGCCGAGGGACGGGGACACACAGGCCTCACTATGAGAAGCTAATCTATCAACAGTATTCAATGCATAAAGGGAAATGTTCAGTATTGTTACCCATATTTTTCTGTTTCATAGTGTTCTGTGCAGTAGACATGCCCAGCGTTTCAAAGCAACAACAAAAAAAGGACTGTTATGGGAGGTATGTTGGGAAATATTCTCCTCCCCAAAAGTGGCATGATTAACTGTATAAATCTGTATAAACGTTTTATTTATTGTAAATATATTTAATTTAAAGTGGGCTCTTATCAGATTTGTTGTTTAGATACATTTATTAAAAAGGTAAAGGGAAATGAAGTGCCTTTTATAAGACCTCTGGTTCTGGCCTTTTTGGAGGATAATAAATTTGTGGAATTCATGTTCAACTTGCTCACTGCCTGGTGTTATTGTTTGTAGCTATCTCACACTAGCTTCTAATGCATGTTTAACCATTTTAACAGTTTTAAACTGTTTCTGATTTAATAGTCACAAACGATGGCTCAGTTCAGTCTTGTTTTCCTGATTTTCCTGCCATTCTTCTCCGGGGATTTGTTTTTGCAGCAGCAGCAGGGGCTCCCTGCCAAATGTGTTGTCTTCTAAGTGCACGATGCTCCACATCCCAGAGGCGTCCCCGACAATAATCCTCAAAGAGAATCACTGATGAATAGAGTGGCAAACCGTGGCAAGTATTAATGTTTGCATCATCGTCTTAAAAATGCAGGAGCGGAGGAATATATTTAATTAATGGCTGTTTTAATTCTTCCACCAAATCAT
Source organism: Cottus gobio (assembly GCA_023566465.1). NCBI lineage: Eukaryota > Metazoa > Chordata > Actinopteri > Perciformes > Cottidae > Cottus > Cottus gobio. The sequence goes on along the minus strand of CM042220.1, from coordinate 20,094,688 downwards.
TGTTGTTGCCCTCTCGCTGCTCCATTTGATCCCCGTGCAAACACTCAGCACTTTGATGTGAGAGGACGAGTCTGAAGTGGATTTCAGCCTCATTGCGTGGTTTCACTGGCAGATTTAATTTTAGCACAAGCACTCAAAATTGCAGTTGTTCCTTGAGTAGATAGGATTTTTCACTTAATATCTATGTTTATATGTGGGTTGTGGCTCTTGAAAGCTGTATTTCTGGTATAAATGAAGGGAGTTCCACTATATAGAAGACGTGTACATGTTTGAATTTGATATAAGCCATTTGTTTGGCAAAAGAAACCACCATTAGGTATAAATAATCAATGACTGATTCAGAGAAAAAGTATGCCTAACATTGCCTAAGTTGGGTCCTGCAACCAAAATGTCAGTAATAAAGTCCATTTTATTAAGCACAAGAGCCACCGTGTTCTCACATGGTCCATAAAAAATCGTGAAAATAAATAGCTTTTACATTACGGGACTTTAACAATTTAAGTGCCAATGTAAATTACAGCCACACACAGCACATCGTTTCACAGCAAAACACAGCGGAAATTACAGTGTTTGACAGCAGTGGGATTGATTATTATGTCTATGTGTAATTGTGTGCTGTGTCACAAGCAGCAGCAGCAGCACATTGGAGTGATAGCACGGAAAAAATGTGATGACCAGGAGCTTGTTTTCATTACGTTATTGGAACCTCGGCAGTGCGAAGCAGGCGTGTGCTCGCTGACATCTCCAGAGGTTCAAAGTTGTTTTGTTTTGTTTGCGTTCCAGCAGAGGTATAATAAGATTCCTGTACTACGGCACATGTTAGCATTCATTTGATAAAGACACATCTAAATGAAGGCCTCTGTCAAATGTCTCTGTCGTATATTAACCACATTTTCCACTCGGTGCAGTGTTGTGTGGATCTGTGCGCCGCCTGAGTTAACTTGAATTACTTATTCCTTCCTTCTGCAGAACAAGATGCGGGTTAACTACCAGCATCCCCCCCCCCCCCCCCCTTTTTTTTGTTTTCATTACTCAGCCATTGTAGACGTTGTCCATGGCTTGGCAGGCGAGTGGTGCGAGTCCTGGACTGTGACGCCGTGTGGATCTCATTTAACTGTTTAAAAAAGAGCTGTTTTGCTTGGAGCCCGCTCGTAGCCAGAGACTCGGCTGGTGGCGTTTCATCCACATGTTCCAGTTGGTGGGCGCCTGAAAGGGGGCGCGTGCTTCCTCCCCGGTTTACACTCCAGTGACATGACCCGGAGAGGCCAAGCACTTGCTGTGTGAGACACAAACCAGCTTGTCCCACCTGCGCTGAGCTGCTGATTAGATAGGAAGGAGGTAGCCGCAGAGGGTTAGGGACACGGGGGTAGCACAGAGGGCAAGTCTGTCTTCTGCTGCAAAGCTTTGTTTAAATCTCCTTTTCCCTTCTCAGCACTTCTTTTTTTCTTCTTCCATTTTCTTGCCCTTTCTGCACTTTTTTTGTTGTGTTGTAATTTTTCCACGACTGGCTGAATATGAATGACTGAGAGTTTTTTTTTTTATCACAAAGGTCAACAGAAATGACTTGTTATAGCAGCAGCAGGATGTCTTTGCTCTGTTTTCCTTTTCCACCAATATGAATTCTATCACTACATTTCCAGGTCACTGAAAGCTATTTTTAGTTTCTCTCTTTTCGCAGAGGAAAGAAATCAGTGGAGCGCAGAGCTTCAGATAGAGGCAAGAAAGAAACGTTCATTCCAAAAACAGAGTTTGTTTGAGCTGTGGTTCCTTTGGCGCCAGAAATGTGGCTGCCGGGAACACCTTCTCTTCACACACACACACACACACACACACCTGAGGTCTGCAGTGCTGGAGCAGCGGCAGCCAATCAACACCAAGCTTATTGTGAAGAAGACCCCACCCCAACTTCCAGTAATGTCCGTTTTCATGAGCAAGTAAGCTCGGTCCTGCTCAAAAGATTTAGTTTGGCTGAGTCTCAGCGCTGTTTTTCTTCTTTTCTGGCTCAGGAGGTTAAATAGTGTCAGTCGCCCTGAGCTGCACATTTGTCTGAGCCAAAAGTGAGACTACTCTCAAAAAAAAGAAGAAAAAGGCAACACTTTTTATTGTCGGTTATGCAGAAATATTTCATTGTGTTGACTGTGAGCCTAACTGTTTATTTGTTCTAAGGCAACACAGAACAGGTTTATTTACCCGGGATTTGTCCATTTGTTTTTTATAAAGAGGCGTAAAAACACCTTTCCTGCTTTGGCTGCTGACGCCATGTTTTTGTCTGCTGAGGAGAAATCCCTCCATCTGGTCATGGGTCTGATTAAAGGCGATCATTATGGCATCAATGCGTCTCCCTCATAGACTTAAACCCCCGCCCGCCCCTGAGGGGGAAAAAAGAGAAAATAAAGCATCCTTCATTACCCTGCCCGCCCTCCTTTCTGCAGTCCCTCACCCCCCTTGAGCACTATCCCTTTCCTGTGCTGTTTTGATGTGTAAATGAGCGCATTGAAAACCTGCAGGCCCCCAAAGAGATGCTTTCCATGAAAATGCGGCAGTCAGAGAGCACCGGAGTTCACACAGCTCCCCACTCCTCGCAACCGGACTCCAATCAGACACCCAGTACGCCGCTGCTGTCTCGTCTGCTGGAGCGGGACACAAACATGAAATCACGCACACTATTGCACAGACGCATGCTGACTCATATCATCATGCAGACATAAACATTTACACTGTGACCTCTGGGAAGAATCCACTCCAGAGGTAAAAACGCACGGCCGAGCTCGAGGATGTGTCTTTGCAGGGACTATTTTTTTTGTTAAAATGAGGATACGGTGTCAAGTGTCTGAAGTGGCTGAAGAGATACGGCAGCTGAGATTTTTCTGCAGCATCTATCATGTCAGTGAAATGAAAGGCTGAGAGATTAAAAGACTGCTTCAGAGTACAGAGGATTGTCTGTGTAGTTCAGTGTCTTGGAATTTCAGAAGCACTGCAGATGAAGCAATACACAAAGGGTTTGTACTCTAAAATAACATGTTTTCTCATCATCAGCAACACATCTATCAGGAGTGTATGTACAATTAGATTAATCAAAAGTCCCTTTCATATTCACTCCGTTTCGTCTTATCCTTCTTTCAGGATTTCTTTTTCTTCTTCGATGAAATACCTTTTCTGATATTTAAAAAAAAGGTGTCACTATCTTAAAAAAAAAATTAGGGTTTTTCTGCGAAGGTTTCTTGGAAACAGGTGAAATCATTTCACCAAACTAGCGGTTTGATGTCAATTACTTTAAAGAGTGAGATATTAAGACTCAATTATATAGATACTAATCACTTAACATGGAGATTCTCTTCAGTGTGGATGAAGTCCAATTTGTGACTGCACTCTTCCTGACCCGTCACTTTTCAGTCTCAATTTCCAGACTTCATCCTTTCATCTCGACATAAAAAGAGTGAAGTCAGACCACTGGAAGGATTGTGCTTTTAAATTTTAATCAGAATAACATTTTAATTAAACATTCACCAAAAAGGACCCAAAACATGATTTAACTTGAGTTAACTCAAGTATAGATATAATTTAATTCATATTGCACATAATCAGAAATCCTCATTAAAGGGCTTTACAGCATACAACACCTACCTTCACAACAACGGCAAAAATCACATATCGCACACAACAACAACAATTAACCACATATTAAAATGTGTAAAAATAAGTACTGCAACTTAGCAGCAATTGAACAGACATACACACTTCAGGGAGGAAGCTAGTGCCACTTAAAGAAGGCAGATTACATGAGAACTGTCCTTCCACACAAAAAGTTTCAAAAATGATAGACAGAGCTACTTACTACCTACTTATTAACTAAGGACAGAAAGGTCAAGGAAGTGAAAACCCAAATAAAAAGTGAATATGTTCACATTAGAATTATAGCAAAGAATATGGCATTATTAGCATGATATTGAAGGACAACAGAGCCATAAGCTGAACATCTTGACTTTCTAACTACAGCCTGATATAAATGTTATTTTACAATCTTTGATGCAATCTACATTTAGCTCCTGCAATGATTGAAGGCCTTTATTAAAAATGTGTTTGTGGAAAAGCATCTACCAAATAAATGTAAGGTAACGTGCAGGCAGGTCCAAATGGATGCAAAGGAAAGCTGCGACACAAAGACATCCAAGAGTAAAAGGCCTGGCAGATTATATTAAGAACGGTGCAGGAGGAGAAAGTTTCAAGAAAAAGTTTCCAGCTTTTTGCTGTATCTTTTTTTTTCACAGTGTTTTTTTTCATGCCCTTTGATCAATAGGCAGAAGACAGAGAAGTAAAGCTTTCTCATCCCCCTGTACTCATTCCTGTGCTCCGTCTGCCTGTGGCTGAAGGAGAGATGAATCAGTGAACAGAGGGAGGATCCGCCGCTCGCACTCGCTCTCTGAAGCCAACAGCATTGCTGTGATCACTGTTAATCTCCTTTGCCACTCCGCTGCCATCTCCTCAAATACATTCATCTCATTTCCAACAGCGTGCACGGCCTCTTCTTCCTTCTAATTAGGCATCGTCAAGATTTCAGAAGTCACCCTTTGGTGCTCTGCAGCGGGCGAAATTGCTCTTTGAGCCAGGGGGTCAGTGATGGCAAGTATTTGTTTGAGGGTTAAATCACAGCGGGCCTTTCATCGTGTTGTTATGTTGCACGATCAGAGGCTTGGGATTATGTAGGTCAGACATTGGAGAGTGAGAGCGCCCCTTTTGTAGCTGCCATTTTTATTCAGTTGCTAGGCAGCACCCGCTCTAATCTCTTGTACCAAAGAGTCTCTCCCCGGAGAAAAAAGAGAGGGAGCAGGAGTTACAAAGGACGGGAAAAAAAATGTGAAAACAGCATCAACAAAGAACACAAACCCATGCAAGGACTGCTTTTAGAAACTCTAAGGGAGGGAGTGGAAAAGGACAGGATGTGGGAGTCTAAGCTCGGCCCTGAAACCTGCTCTGGCCCTCCTGAACATCTTTAACCCCCACGGTTTTGTTTGTGCCATTGACTGAATAGCTGGGGGATGATCAACCAATCACACAACTCCGACCGCAGAGTAGATGCAACATCCAAATCTGCACCAGTTAGCTGAAGCTGGGAAACATTATTTTAAATCTTGAGTCGAGCTTTCAAAAACGAGTGTGGTCTAAATGCCCAAGTGGGTCAGTGACAGCAGGACTTCTGATGTGAGTCCGGACTGTGGCACCAATCGCTGTCAACAGGTACCAAAATGGATCAGAACCAGATCCGGGGTCTCGGTCATCTGGCAAGTGTGTCTGCTGTCACACTGCCACCGCACCCCCACCCCAAATGTGCTCATGTCACGCTCAGCCATCAAAGGCTCACCCCTCGGCTCTGTGTTCTCAGAGAGGAGACCCCCCATACCCCCATCCCCCCTCCACACACAGATCCCATCCCTCCCTCCCACCCCGGCCCCGGGCTCTGTAAGGATCTGCTATTCTCCGTTGCATTTCACACTCTTTGATTTGGAGTTTCGAAGTTTGTTCTTGTCTGCACATTTCCTGACTTTTTTTGACTTGGTTGTGTTTCATACTGTCTCGACTCACCAAGTATCCAGATGATGTGCATTCCAGACCTGGTACTGTACTGTAGCTTCTGATGCTCTCATGGGTGGACGCTAAAGATGAAGCTACGGCTAACAGTTGGTTAGTTAGCGTTGCGTAAATAGCTGGGTTTACGCTCACGTTGCGTTTTTCACAGGTTATTGTACTCGCTTTTTGTAGATTTTGTTTCCTTTGGCCAGAGCCATGCTAGCTGTTTCCAGTCTGTCTTCTCAGCTAAGCCCTGTCTAAAAGAACAAAACCAACAAAATGTAAAAACGTCAACTTGCGGTTTTATGAGGGCTATATGTTTTGTTTTTTACACATTGTTAATGTGTTAACTTAAGACATGGGTGGATTTAGTATCTTACGACAGAGCCAGGCTAAGCTAGCAGCAGCAGGTGGTAGCTTAATGTTTACTGCACAGACGTGAATCTTCTAATTCAACTCAGCAAGAAAGCTAATGAGCTTTTAAAATGTCAAACTATGCAAGGGTTGGACCGAATATTTAAAAGCTTGGAAACTCAATTCACAATGTTAACATTTGAATGCTGACGACAGAAAATTGAAGCTTTGATAGAAGCTTTGACTGTAAAATAATGAAATTGGGTGCAGGCTATTGCTTTAACATGATATTTTATATTTCTAAAAGCAGAGCTGACAAATATCTAAATATCTCATTCTTCTCTGTGAAGAAGTTGAAATATTAATCCAATAATAGAAGGAAATAAATGACCAAGTGACACTGTTTCCCAAAAGGATGCTAAGCTAACCGGACGTAGCCTTGTGGGTCAAATGGCCAGCCATGAGAGTGGTAGGCTATCAATCTCCTCATCTAACTCCTGGCAAGAAAGCCAATAAGTATGTCCCAAAATGTTCTCAACTATAAACTATTCTTTTAAAAGTGTGTGGGACACATGAAGCAGACTCAAACAGAGGAGCCATTTTAAACTCCCAGACTCCCGAAAGGTATAAAAGTCCTTTGTGAAGCAGCTCAAAGGTTGTATGGTGGGATGTAATTGGCTAATTAGGGAGAAGCTGTCGGTGTGTGTGTGTGTGTGTGCGTGTGTGTGTGCGTGTGTGTGTGTGTGTGTGTATGTGTGTGTGTGTGTGTGTGTTTGGGGGTTGTTCTCACATTATTTCTGCTCTTGTTTTCTCCAAATGAACATTTTCATTAACTAAAAATGTGTATCTTTTGCAGTATCTGCTGAGGTTGTCCAGAGTTGTTTGTATTTTGTCAACAAAATGAGACAGAAAATCCAATGACACATTTCGGGGAGAGGGTTCAAACACATTTGGCCCAAAAACTTCCTATCATCAATTAGCCCTTTTTCCGGCCAGGACTGTTGACTCAGGCTGATCACTGTACATTAGCCAGTCTGCGTAGTAAAAGGAACCAGCTGGGGCCACACTCACTCTAACACTGGACCTTTTGTCAAGGTCTCAGCCCCCCTACAAGTAAAATAAAAACCTTGTTGCATGAGAGATACTCTTTGTGTGGAAGCAGACATTGTTCCTATTGTGGCGTGTCAAGGCCAACATGCCAGGTCCAACACAGTGCTGAATAAACTGTGGTTTGTGTACATACTGTAACTGTAGGCTGTGGAAAAGGAGCGAGGCAGCGGTCTGTGATGATCTTGGCGGCCGGTGAGGATTTGGCATGTAGAGCAAGAGCTTGGGGCAGCAGTACCACATTTACCTTTACCAGCCCTTTACCTCAGGATAATAACTGCTTGTAGAGCAGAGCGGGAGAAAACCTGCAAGGATCAGCCTTCCTGTTCACACCCCATCATGCATGAGCTGGCAGGATCCTTGTGTTGTTATGGTCATGAGACATTTCCTGTGTGTGTTTTGGGGTTGCATCTGGGCTTGTTTACAGCCCAGGCTAGAGCCTCATTAAGTGGAACATGTTACTAGACGGATGTGGTGGGGCTCAAGTGCCTATTAGTGGGGCCGGCCTGTAGCCCCAAACCAGAACCCAACTGGGCCAGGTGCTTCATGATACAGCCTGGTTTCCACAACTCAGGCAAACAGGGCTAAAATGGGCTTACTCATTCGAAAAGTGTGCATCGTTAATTTTGGCCAAATATCTCCCCCTTTGAAAAACAACACGTGACATCATCCATGGTGATCTCTCGGATTTGACATAGAATTTTAGAAATGGGGATATTCTACATTTCTGTTATAATCAGATCCCATGATTACACTAAAATCAATCTTCTCTCAACTTCTCTACACGCCTTCCAACCCTGTTGGTTACCACTGAAGATGTAAATCTTTAAAAACTTGTGTAGTACAATTTAAAAACAAGGTTAACTACTTTAATTTCATAAATAAGCAGGGCACTGTAGATTTTAGCGAACATTACAGAAGCAAGGTCAAATAGGGAATTTGTTGTGGACTATTTTAAGCTGCAGATTAATACGTGTTTGGTGCGCTCGTGAATATTTACGGCAACAAGACGATGTGAATGTGGGATCGACTCATCACATTCACCAGAAACATGTCATGTCGTTCAACAGTATCGCTCATTGATGTGTTTTTAACAAATAAAATGGAGCTCTTATAGCAGGATACACATACTTCAAAGTAGAATCAGTAAGCGGAAGTTCATTGCATTGTGCATGGCCAATAAATGCTGACCCAACAGTTTGAGCACGCTGAGGTGTCCTTGATTCATCCTTCCCCTCTGGTTGTGCATGTGCAAGCAGCCCTTTCTTGTTCATTTTTGTGCGTGTTCATAACTGTGAGACCCTCCCATCTCGCAGGCCCCTCTCAGCAGAAGCTACATGAATTCCTCCAGTGTGAAGTGTCCTGCAAAGACCAAAGCTGTGCAGCACAGGACAAAGCAGTGAGGGATTAGCATCCCCCGCCTTTCTGCTCATGCACACCCGCACTGTGTAACACTCGACATAATCAAACACTCACCCAGTGTGACACACAACACAACCAAACACTCTTCTGGGGCTATGCTACTAAAACAAACCCCGCGCTGGAACCCCAGGGGCCGAGGAGAGTGGTGGAGGAGCTGAGGAGGCGGATGTGAGGGAGGCCAAGAACTCGTGGTGTTTATGCTGAACAGCCAGAGAGTGGGAAACGCACGGAATACGATCCCCATGTTTTCCCTACCCCGGCTAATCTGACAAAACGACAGAGGGAGCAGATTCTCTTACAGAGAAAGCTGCCACTTAGATATTTATCCTTGCTAAGGCAAACATCTGGCCCCGGCAGGCTCTTTTCATAGGGCGATATGAGTGGGTGTGATACTCGGCTACATTTATTTGGGTGTGAAGTTTTAATTAAAAGTGAAAGCCATGCCCGCCGGCCAACCCCCCCAAGCTTTGTCTATCCCCTGAGCTTCATCTGTGAGTGAAATGAAGGGAGGAAAGCAAAACTTGAAGAAGAGGAGACTGATGGCAGAAAATAGAGAAGCAAACGCAGAGACATGCACGTAGGTGAGGAGATGCAGGGAGATAAAGAGTAATCCATCACTCAGGAGGTGTGAAATCTCCCTTCTCGCTGTTTGTTTTCAGTTGCAGTCGGATGGAACGGCCTGAATTACAGACAAAGTCCCCGTTGCTCCCACACACAGAGGAGGGCGTATTGCTTACAGGAAAATCTGCTTACTCTCCAGAGTCTGGTTTGCCAGAAGCACCCTTGCATGCAAGATCACCTCTGTCAACTGGCTTAGAGCACATTACGGACCTTCACAAGCCAGGGCCAGGAAAAGGGCAATACATCCATCCAGTGTTGTAGTTTTAAGGATTTTGAGAATTCTCTTCGGAAAGATGTTTGCAAGATTTCTTGGATAAAGTAAATCTCGACACTGCTGCAGCTTTTTTGCATTTGTTGTCACAGTCAGAGCAGCAGTTTACGAGTGAGACTGAGCTCATGTTGTGTTTACCAATCGCCTCCGGATACAAACTGCTGGGGCCTCATTTATGAGCTGGCACACAGAGTCCCTCATCACTTTAAACCAAAAAAAAGCTCATTGTACGTACACATTGTTACTAGCAACACAGGTAATAAAGCTCAAACTTCCATCTATCAGTTTTAATTGCCTCTAGGAGACAGAAAGTGTGTGAATGGGCTTCAGTGCTCCCATGTGATTAATGTTCCAGACTACTTTTAATTAGAGTCAGGGCTGGTTGTGCTAACAGAGCTGGGGACTTTAACCATTCGTCAAGTAAAGAAAATAAAATGCTGATTTCTACATGTTGAAAACTTAATTGACATACAGTAGTTTTTAGGTATTGTAATAATTACTCATCACACAGACCTTACACATGGTCACACGGTTTGACATGAAAGAAAATGTGCACCAATCTTGTTAATATAAAGCTACAGCCTGAAGCTGATTAGCATAGCTTGAGTCTGCCAAACTTTTAAAAGAAATTGTTCAACATTTTGGAAAATTAAATTGATACCTCTGTCTTGTCTGTATGGTAAATATGAAGTTCTCAGCAGTTAGCTTAGTTAGCTCATATAAGACTGGAAACAGCTAGTCTGGCCCAATCAAAACATAAAAACAAAAAGGAGTGGACTACTTCCTGCCTGGCGCAGTGACTTCCTGTATTCCTGTTGACATTGTCCCTTTTTGTACAAATTAGATTAAGTGTGTTGAGTTTGTGAGCTTCAGAGATGCTGGAAGGCAGATTGTGTTACATCTGGACAGCGCCACGCTATATCTGTCCCTGTTTCTAGTCTTTGTGCTAAGCGATCACCATCATTGGCTCTCACCTTTTGATAAAAACACTTGCCAAGGGTAGTATCACCGACAGATGTCCAGCGCACGGATAAGTTAATGACGCTCTCCCCACCTGACTGTGTGCCGCTCTCTTTGCTGCAAAGAGTCTGGCCTATCATGTGTTACCTGGCCGTGCTCTCAGTGTGAGAGGATGTTAATTGGCAGTGAGGCGCCAGTCTCTCCACAGCCCTCTTCTGGCGTCAGTCAGAGCCAGGAAAGGTGGCATTAAGCCTGGCCTCAGAGCGCTCCAGACCCTGTGGGTCCAGAGGGAACCAGAAGGCATGGTCCAGTGTGTGGAGGCCATCCCTGAAGTACACACCTGGCCTGAACTTGTACACTTGAATGGAAAACCTTCCCCAACACAGGGAAGTTGTTCTTTTAGAAATAAAAGGAGAATTATTTTCAATTTAAAAGTGGCGCAAAGAAAAACTCCTTGCTGGTGTTTAGTGCCGTGCAGCGTTCCCTCCTGACTGATTGGAGTTCACTCAATATGTGTGTGTGTGTGTGTGTTTCTCCTAGCTCCTGTCTGCCGTCCGTCTGCCTCCCCTGGATTGGACTCCTGTCGCCTTCCCAGTGAAGGACCACTCAACCTGGGAGGATATTCTTTCCCTCACATCTGCTATGAATTTGCCAGAGCCAAGCCATTCAAAGGCTCCTTTATGGAGCCGTCAGCAGCCCTGTGACTGCTTCCTATTAAGACACATGCACACTTTGTACACGTACACACCTAGGCGCGCACACACACACACTCACACAGGTTTGTACTCAGGGAACACATTAACACTCATGCTTACCTTTGAATAGGTATTTCCATTCACAATGTGTTGTATTTTTCTCTTTCTTTGCACATAGTTATATGTTATACAAACACACACACACAGACACACACACACACACACACACACACACACCTCAAGTTTCTTACTCAACCAAAAATCTGAACTTAAGTCAGCCCCAACAGCTGCAGCCTTCTTGTGTTTTTTTTAAGTGAATCACCCGTGCATGGTGGAGCAGTGCAGGGGTGGTTATTGGGCCATTACACACTTTAATCTATTTATTGCTGACATCCCCCTCACTGGGCATATGCACACTCCAGAGAAAGACGAGCCGGGACAGCAGCATCATGTAACTTAAGATGGATCTGATCTTGAGAGAAATGGATGTAAAACTAGAGACCATCTTGCGATGGGACCGTCCCAACCAGGACGCCAAAACGGGCCAGGGGTGTAAAGTGAAGGGGCCGAATGGCAAGTGGTCGCAGCGCTTAGCCGTGCACCTCTGAATTTTTGTAACTTGGCGCATGCAACAAATAGTTCACTGATAAAAGCAAAGAATTGGCTTTTAAATGCTTGAGAAACAAGAGGTCTCTGTTTTCGTCTCACAACCTTAACCCTTTCAAAAGTGTGTTTCCAGTTCATGGAAGTTAATTGTAACATGCTGGTTGCCTAAAACATGTCTAATTCAATGTTCGGTTAAACTTAGCTCCACCCTCTCGTGTCACTTCTGGTTGCAAAAAAACTAAGATGGTAACACCATAGCCAGTCTTTATGCTAACGTCGAGGCGAGGAATTGGAGTCCGTAAAAACAGACCGTGTTTACTCCAGGCAGTATCATAGCGTGCAGGGAATCCTGGAAAACGTAGCATAATGCAGAAAGACAATCTGGCAACGGACTAGTGGAAGAGAGCCAGTACATAGTCTACTGGGGTAATCAAGAAAATGGGAAGCAGGTGACCGGGTGGGAGGAGCAGGTCAGGTGGTGGAACTGGCGGTAAAGAGGCGATCAGAGGGCAGGTGAACGTGACGGGGTCTAAAATGACAAGACAGTTAGCATCATGCAACACTATTGACTGAGTGAGTTAATGAATGAGTGAAGGGTCTGTTTAACAGAAAACATTTTCCTGTAGCGGAAATAAGAGTCAACAGTGAAACGGAAATAATTGCCGCTCCGTCTCAGGTGCATGTGTTGTGCAGACAACTCGTCATACGTTTGGCATTTTTCTTTTAAAAGCAACTCAAAACAGTGAGGAGGAAGCTAATTGGCTTTCTATCATCCCCTGCTAAGCTTTACAAAGAACCCAGAGATATATATATATATAAGCCCATTCAACATTCGGGATCACTAGCTTGACTGAACGGTAAGATGAAGCCTCAGTGTGACTCATGAAAGGCCTCAGCCCACTTATTACGTCGACAGGTTTGACTGCCTTTCATCTTCCCCGTAGCGCGCTCATCCAATTGTTGCCGCTGCCATACCTGGATACCCCAGTTCAAAGTAAACCCCGGGTGATTGTGAGGTTATTCCGTCTGGTCATTTTTCCGATTGCCTTTAAAAGATTTCAGATTCTTGCCTTCATTTAAATGTCGAATTACTATATTATTGATAAAGGAAGAGACTTGTACGCTACATTTAGCAGTTTGATGAAAAGCCAGCAAGGTACACGGGTCCAAGCGTGGGATCTTGGCACTGGTGTGTCTGGTGGCAGTCATGGCAGAGAGGATGTATGACTGATATGTAAATACTGCTTTTGGTCTGCAGGAAGATTCAGAGGAGTGCAGGATCCCCTTTGGGGTGAGCGCCCCATGCTCCCAGGAGAAAAGCCATCCTCAGAACTCCTCCGTTTCTGCACTCCCTCGCTTTTCTCCGCTTCTTCTTGGGTTATATCTTCAAAGGGAGAGGACGCACATGAGTGGAGAAAATTGGGGGGAGAAGGCTCTGTTTTGTGAATAATGCATTAATAATCATTTGTACTTGCACTTAAAGCAGAGAGAAATTTAGGGCATGTCGCCGCCGCGGTCATTTTAGTTGATTTTGGCACTCATTTTCCAGGTCACCTTTACGCTCTGTGAATGATTATGTTACTTCTCTTCTCTCTGTTCTGGCAGACTGTCAGGCGTTTTCAGTCTCTTTCTCCCTTGTCCTCGTTTTCTCTGTGTGCTTTCCTGCAGCTGCCAGCGTGATAGAAGACTGACTGAGCTCATGCTGAAGTGCACCATGATGTGACACAAATCGGGTTTACGCTCGCAGCTCAAGACTCCCTTCATCGCAACGCCGCACTCCAGCAGGAGGGCTTGACTCGCTGTGTCATTTTAATGTGACGGCGCCGGTGGGACAGGTGTCAGCAAGGCAGCGAGGAGGCCTCGGTATAACCTCGTCTCAAGCTATTTATTTATAAAGATTCGATTCCCCAGAGTCGTCTGAAAGTGATTGCTAATAAAAGGGACAGACAGGTAACACATTTAAAGAGGTGATTCAATACAACACAGTCTCATGGCAGTTTGGGAAATAGTCACGAAAGGCAATCTATTGCTTCTGTGCACAGGGACACGTGTTTGTTTGTCTGTTTGTTTGTTTTTCACTCGACACTTCTTTTTTTGGGACGACATTATGCTACAAAATGAAAATGAGGTTTAGGCATCAAAACCACTGAGTTAGGTTGAGGACAACCGTCATGGATGTCGGTTAAAGCAACAAAGCCACAGCAACACTTTGAGACAAACACTGTTATAGAGGTCAAAGGCCATACGTGGTCTTTGTTGATATTTCATTATGTTGCGTGTATCATAATCACATGGATGCATTTCATTTGTGTGCCCACTACAAAAAAGTTCCTAATTGACTTTCCATTGCCATTGTTTTCTTGCTGAGCAAACACAATAAAAAACATGACAATTCCAGTCCATTCACACGACAGTTTCATACTAATCAAACCATTCACCCACTAATTTATACACAATATTTCTTTAATTTGTTGCCTATATGTATCATTACCAAGAGTTTCAGGTTGAAACTCACCCAACACTGATTTCCCAGTGGACTGACACATAAGTGACAACGAACCACTGGTTTAACTTGACAAGATTGGCTCTGTAAGCAAACTCTGTTTCAGCTACAACCAGAACTATCGAACACCAGGGGTGTCGCGATATAACAGTATGACGATAACCGAGACATTCAAAATTTTCATATTGATATCATGTTAATAAGAAACATGATAATATTGTATAAATATTCCAGCGCCTCTTGAATGATGTTACAGTATATATTGTATATACAGTTATGATATCAGACTCTCTCTCCACCTCCCTTTAAGTTAGAGGGTTCCAGGTTTAGTCAGACCACCTGTTGTGCAAGGTGAGACAAATAGCTGCTAATTAAGAAATGAGAGCAGCTTGGTGTGTTTCCCCTGTTGGCCAATCAGGTGTGACAACACCTTCATCCCTCAGGATCCTTCATTACATTAATACAAACCTGTTTTCAGCAGTGATTGAGAGCCAAAAACTCTTCTTTGCTGTCCCAACGTTTCTTATTGAGGATATATTTTGAGCATTTTTAAACCAAACTGGAGTGAATATTAAATAACTCCTTTCCTCTCGGTTACCTGCATCAGGGCAGACGTTAGTGCTGATAGTCCAGGAGTCTATTTAGTTTTCTATGTTGAGTCGTTTTTATGAAAACATTGTTTTACAAAAGATTATTTAATTGTTCATTGGGTCCTGATTAGCTTCATCTAATGAGATCTGAGATGCACTGAGGTCAAACCCAAATACACACAATCAACAGAAAAGTCAAATACGATGGTTAACAGTGCAACATTTCATGAGGAGATAAGAAACCACGAACCGAAAAGGACACAAGGAACGTGAAATGACAAAAATAAGATATGTTAAAACATTTAATGAATTATTATAACACTGTCATTAGATGTAATAAACATTAATCATTGTATTGAATTGATGACCGGTAAAGCCAAACCCTGCCAGGGGTTGAACTGTCCTTTAATGTGCTCACAGTAAAGTCACTTCACAGACATGCAGCGCATCGTGTTTGCTGGAATGAGTGAGAAACACTTGTTCACACTCCTCGCTCCTCGCCTCATGCCCTCTGCACCGACTTGGACCAGGAGTAAATATTTGCAGGGTGGGCTGTTCAGCTCTGCTGTCACACACACACACACACACACACACACACACTGTGTGGACGTCTCGGTCGTACACTGCTGCTGTCAGTTTGCTCAGGGTTCAAAGATTACTCAGCGCACGGCCAGTGTTTGCTTGTTTTAGAGTGAGGCACCTGCTGCTCCCGCTTCAACCCGTCAGGTCAGACTTCGTGACATAATAGTGGCGGCAACGTAAAACCTAATAAGTGTACGATGTCTTGTCAAACCGCATCCACCTGCTACAAGACGTTAAACACAGTGGAATAAGCCGTGAACACAACACTGACATATTCACCTTTCAAGTTAATATGGTGAATGGTTTTTGCAAACAGTTGCTTATTTACTCACCCAGCAGTTATAGAGCAGCATATCATTCATGTGGAGTCGTGTTTGTGTTCACCTGATGATCACAATCACTTCCTGTTTAGCTCGGTTTTGGTCTCCACCAACTCCTGCATGGTTTAAAGGTTAGTCACTATTATTGTGACAAATACTTTTTTCGGCAGCATCTAATGTTTTACCATGTGTGTTTTTGTGTACTTGTGTTTGTGAAAGTTAACATTGTTACCGCATACGTGAAGCAATTGAGTACTCTATGCAGAGTTGTGTCTTTACGACAAGCGATGCCTTTTCACTTTGTCGCTTATGTAAAAAGAAAATATGGATTGTAGTGATTAAACATTCCACGGTTTCTTTAATAATATTAATATTTTCACTTTGGCAATATTTTTCCACATTCCACACAAAATGGACAAAAGTGACAGGTGTGAATCTCCTCAGCAACGGCAGTATGTTAGTTTAGCATTGTAACGAGCTAATATTTGCTAATAAGCACGAGCAAAATGCAGGTGATGCTACTGTCATTGTTTAATTTGGTCAAAAACCGAAGTATTGGACACATTTTTACTTAATGCTGTCACTTGGAAAAGTAAAAGGGATTTTATGAGTTATGCCCTGGAAGAGAGCATACATGTCTGCAGCAGGTTTCCTCATATTGGATTCTTTCAGATCATGAAACTGTGTAGCTATTTCTGAACCTCTTAGTCTCACTACTGAGAGGATGTCTTTCACCTCAACGGGGAGTAGAGGTTTGGTGATTAATGCACGTCTCAGCTATGTTGCACTGCGTAGGATGCAGAGTGTGAGGAATGAACAGTACTGGAAACCCCTTTCATTTGGAGAGAGCCTAATAAATCCAGCAGACTTCTAAAAGTTAATATATCACGACTGTTTTGTATTATTCAGGTTAACAACGAGTTATTGAATGCCGAAGAAGCTTGAGTTCATTAGAAGTTCACTGAAATCATGCAAGTGTTCAGTTTGTTTTGGCTCCATTTCCCCAAAACAGTCAGCCACCAGAACCGGCTGTCACAGCGGTTCAGTCAGAATCAGGACTCAGAAATAACAACAAAAAGCAGCGACTTCCCTCCAAGGCTTCAGGGAAGTCATCATGTCCTCAATCTGCCATCAACTTCTTTTGTTGTGGGTCAAGAACCTGTGAGCCTCCGTCTTCTTTTATGACTCCAAATGCTGCAGTTGCAAAGATTTCTGGGAAAGATGGGACAGGAAAGACACGCTTTCGTTTCAAAATGCACGAGATGCATCAAAATGCAAAATGCATGAGATGTAAGGAATGTCAGATTAATTCAATCAAATAAGTTTGCGTTCTTATCTCCAAAATTGGATTTTATTATCACGGACAAAAAAAAAAAAAGAAGTGAAATATCATTATATGTTTTCTAATGGCTGAATTCAGCTGCCCCTGTTTGAACAGTCACTAATCAAGTGTTTCGTTTCCACTGACTTTTCACGTCTCTGACCTTCTCTCTGATCCATCGCTGCCCCGACACCTGTTGCCGAATTACAGACGTCTCTCAGGCTGTCAGCACTTAGCTGTGCTCCATGCATCCCATACACACTCTCTGTGTAATATTCATAACTTTGGGACTTTCCAGTTGCCAGTTATCTTTGCTGCCACCTATTTATTACCTGTACGGGGCACATTTTTGTGGAGAGCGCTTCCTGTGAAACTGGCCAGAGCTGAGCGCAGCTAAATAATGATTTTGGTCTATAAACGGCCATAGAAGCCAATTTCAATGGCGGTCTAGACAGTGTTATAGCCTTGTGTAAATATCTTAAGTTTCTTGTGTCCACAGCCTTCTATTGGTCTTTTGTGTAAACCCAATGAATGCAGGATATTAATATTGTTCCTTACAGTTCAATATGAAGTGAATCACACAGCCTGAGTTGAGTGATTAAGGGCAAACTCAATCATAAGCTTAACCTTTTCCACATGTGGTCACAGTTGCTCATCCTCCTTTGTGAATAATGAAGCCATTTCTCTTCCGCAACGTCACTTTTGACTGTTTCAACAAACATTTTTTTTAAAGCTAGTTTGGCTCCCATTAGAAGTTGGAGATTATTCTGAGAAAAGAGTCCACATCAGAGAGTAAAACAATGTTTGACATTTTATTAAAAAGTAAAATTAGACATCAGTCGGCAGTCACGGCTAACCCGTTTTCCTCCACAATCATTGTCTTATTACAAGGCTTTACAGATGGCAGTGACGTCGGTCTGTCCAGGGGGCGCTCATCAGCTCAAATAAAACAGGGAGCACTACGGTCTTCGTCCATTGCCTTTATTGGAAATTCTTTACAAGTGAATCCTCCTAACCTGCCCAAACCCAGCTTTAGAGACTATAAATATATATATATATATAAAAAAGGAAGTGTAAAAAGACTTTTGCAGTTCCTCAAAGAACAAAGAAAGCATTTACAGTCAGGTCTCAACTTGAGAAGGGCAGTCACCTTTTGTTTGTTCGTTGAAATATCAAACAACGACAACAGTGATTTAAACAATTGTTAATCATGCCAGGAACAAAGCTGGTTTTGAAAAAGAAATGGGGGGTGGGTGGGGGTTGGTTAAAAACAATCAATGGCCAAGTGAAATCAGGAAAAGATCACGATGATAACCGCACTAGAAAAAACACTGAGCAGCACAGAAGGAAGGTCAAACCAACCACAGCCTTGTCAGTACATATGTTTACATATTACTGGCAACCTCACCACAAACTACACAAACTTCTGCACATTCAAACGTGTTTTGCTAAGCTGTGACTGTGTAGAAGTTATTACAAAACAATAACACAGCAGCACTATGAAGCTCCCTGTCCTTTGATGACCGTGGCTGGACTAGTTGGGATCTGCTGGGACGAAAGTATGCAGAGAGCGAGCGGAGAGCACCACCTGGTGGCTGGACCAGGACATGCAGGGAAGCCTTCATCTGCCTCTCAGGAGCCAGCCCACCATCAGACGTGTCAATGAATCCATTTAAATGAGTGACTTTAAGGTTTTGTTAGATTTATGCTGCGATAATGAAAAGTAAGACAACTCCAACATGTTCTCTTCAGTGACTAGGAGAGCCCCGGTTAGTCAAACCTTGCCATTTATTTAATGTGATTAAGATCAACAAGTTATCATTTACAATACCAAATAAAATGTGCAAAAAATATCAAATATTCAAAAATGCCCATTTTCTTAACAAATGTCACATTTGTCGTTTTAAACACCGTTTACAAATGTTTATGCACATAATTTCAATAAAGTCTGGTCCTGCAGCTGCTGGCATAATAGGCGCACTTTACACGGGAGTGTAAACGGATGGATCATTGAGGTACCGGTTCTTTTAAAGTGACAGGGCACTACAGAGGAAAGGCTGGTCCGCTCGACACGCCAAGAACGGCTCCAAGTCGAGACCGTGTTTTTGAAAACATCTTGGCACCGAGAGCCGAAAAGAAACTTGTGTTAGCACTAAAATGATGCGACTACATGTGTGACCTGAAGTGTCGACCCGACTTTCGACACACGAAAAGAACCCAAAACTAGTATAAATCCTATCATGTTTAACTATAGACTGGCATTTGACCAAAGATTATCTTGGTGTCAAGATGCTTAGTAGTAAGAGCGATTTACAGGAGAAATGTATATCTATGTTATTATTATTATATTATGTTGTCAGCGTGGTTTTTAAAACAAAGAAAGATTTCCCAGAGGGTTTCGGCTACATGGACACCATCTCTTTGGCTGACACCATTTTAAATCAAATTACACACGTGTGTGTGTGTGTGAGAGAGAGAAAGAGAGATGTCAACTTAGAAAGGAAATTCAAATCAAAGAGTTTCAAGAGCTACAAGGACCCATCCATTATCTCAGATGTCTAATTTTCTTGGTTGAAAATTTAAAAAAATCACATGTTACAAATATAAATCAGTTTTCTTTTGTCGTTTTTCAAAATATGAACAGAAATTCAATAACACAAAATAAGTCCTTCTGAGGATTAAGCCCTGCTGGCTGTGTGGTGGAGGAGGAGGGCTCTTGATCATTTCTAGAAGAGCGGGATAGAAATTTGAAAGCAAAGAGACGACAAATACAAAATAAAAAAAAACACCCTGGACTTCATGAGCGTTTCTGTCGCTTGGAATGTCGCTGCTGGCTGGACCGCTCCTCGTCGCTGCCCCCCCGCTGACGAGTTCTCCGTGTGTCCCGCTCGCCATCGCTATCTTGCTCCCTGTAATCCTTCCTACCTGAGGAGGCAGAGGACCTCTTACTTCTCCTCCTGCCATCGTCGTCGTCGTCCTCCTCCTCCTCCTCCTCCTCCTCCTCCTCTCCACTCTCGCTCTCTTCTTCCCTCCGTCCTCGAACGTTTCTGGTTTTCTTCCCGTTCGATTTGCCATTCTGCATTTTCTTCTTTGGATGATGCTGCTCCTCCTCCTCTTCTTCCTCTTCTTCCTCCTCTTCAGATGTTGCAAGGGCTTGGCTGATGCGTTTGCGTGATCGGCGGCGGAGGTAGCTGAGGCCGGGCAGCAGCTTCTGGAGCAGCTCGGTGAACGTCTGCTCCGTCTTGACCATGCAGGAGAGCACGGTGCTGCCCTGCTGGTTGTACTCCTCTGCGTTGGAGAAGACTAGTTTCAGGTCTTCCATGAAATCCTGGGCGTGGCGATAGGAGCCCTGGCTGAATTTTCCAAGCATCGTGTGGAAATCCATGGGCTGGGAGATGATGTCCAGGTAGTCCTCCGCCTCCTCCACAGACACAGGCTCCCTGTAAGAGGAGCAGAGCGAGAGATGAGAGCCACGTTAAGGCTACAGATTCAGGATCGTAACACTTCATAGTGGGAAGGACATGCTTATTTACTACGACAAATGAAGCGTAAAGCAGAAAATAACTTTTGATTTTGTTAATGGGTCTACAGAGACCAACATCTGCAACATTTCTCCAGGATAATCTGTAAATATTGGTTCAGACTAAATAGAAACATACTAATTTGAATTCAGTAGTTGTGATATTATACATTTTGAATGTAGTGAAGCTCGGATGTCATGCTGATACAGATTTGTCACTTTATTATTGTTAGATTATGACTCTGGGTGTAAACACTCACCTGAAAGGCCAGCTGTAGCGGAATTTCATCAGTTTCTTGAGGATTTCCTCGCACTTCTCCAGCTCCAACACCTGCCTACGCACTCCCGTTTGGGAACTCTGTCGCACCTGCAGAATCACAAACGCACACATAATCAATTACAACAAAACCAATTAATTCTGAATGAAGGTTTCGGAAATATAGATCAACTCCGGCCTTCACATGTTTCCTGCTTTAAGTGTATTTCTTGATTATTTTAAGAATTAAGACGTTGCTTCTGTATGAGGTGTCCTGCTGGTTTCTTACCAGTTCATCAATGTCTGCAGGGCTGTTGGGACCAGTCCTCTGTTTGCTGCTCTGATTACTTGAAGACGACTGCTTCTTGGGTTTACTTTTTGAAATCTTCTGTCGAGATGAAGACTGCTTATTTTTCTTCCTTGGTCTCACTGTAAAGAAATGACAAGGTGATCAGGACCAAAGGTGAAAAATGTTATTACATTCTAAAAAAACATTAAAAAAAGAAAACAGTAAGAGTGGAAAAAAGATTGAACCTCTGAAATGTTGACATGTAGCCAATATTATATATGTTATATATAACCAATATTATCTGTTAACAACCTGCAGACAGGCCATTATTGTAATGAAGATATTGTTTAATGGACCATTGATGCTTCAGTTTGTAATCAACTGAACTATGACCAAGTTTCACGATAGAAATTAGAAAAATTCTTTAGGCGCACGTTGCGATCCCCTCTTGAACTGTTCAGCATTGATGCATAAAACTTCTTAATCATTATCCGTGACATGCCGGCTTGAAACGACAAAGGGGATCATCCTGTCGCATACTGCGAGGGAAGCTGGAGTGAGTGAGGCGTCAAAGCAAAAGGTCCAGACCTGCGCTGTGCTACATGAGAAAACACAGACAATGGAGACAGGGGCCGAAAATCCCTGTCAGCATTCCTCTCATTCCCAACTTTCAGCACCGAGGAACCCCTTTTTCCAAAACCAAACACAATCTGGGACTTTTGGAAAGTCGTTGTTGCATTCTCTTTTTGTGCCATAGTTTTAAATACAAATCGTTGTGTGTTGATGACTCAAAGACTCTCAGAAGTAAAAAAAAAAATAAAAAAAATAAAAATAAAAAAAAGAGGAGAAAAAGACAACATTAACTTCTTCTGGTTGAAACCCTGATGGTGAACCATCATCGAGACCATTTTTATGAAATCTGGACTTTATCTTCTCTTGTTGATACTCACAGCTGTGACCCATGGCCTTGTAGTCATTCTCTTCCTCATCCTCTTCTTCTTCCTCAGACTCCTCCTCTTCAGACTCCTCCTCATCCTCTTCTTCGTCTGTGTCCTGGTTGTAGTTCCTGCAATAAAGAGGTTGCCAATCAAAAATCATTGTCTGTAGTTACAGAAAGAGGCAGAGGTTTTGGGTTAATTTGTGTCCAATACCAGAGTCAGTGTCGCTAATACTAAAGTGAGGAAGTACAAACTGTAGCTTTTACAGATCAGAAATCTGCAAACGCAAAATGTAAAAACAATACATCTAGCTTCATTTATGTCCAATAGAGACATGTATGCACACTTCTAATGGGGTTATATGTAAAATAACAAATCGCCACTGTAAATGCTCTACTTTATTAGATGCACAGCACTAATTACTATAACAGTATTTTCTCTTGAGTTTTGAAAACCTGAACAGATGAGCTGTGTTGGTCCCCCCCCCAATGTAATACGACAGTTTACATCGACAACCAAAGGAGCATTGACAAAGTGTGCGGCAGACAGTACCTTGACCGGGAGCCACGCCTGGCCACAGTGGGCTGGCAGGCCGGACACAGCCACTCTCCGGTGGGGATGCCGTACAGGGCCGGTCGCAGACAGAACAGGTGGAAGGCCTTGTTGCACTCGTCACAGAGGATAAGCTTCTCATCATCACCTGGAAGAGATCGATACAGAAACCTTAGCTCTGAGCTAAAGAAGTTTTTTTTAATTTGTATTCAGTATGACAATATTCTTGTTTTCCCTCTTCACTCCCTGAAAAGGCCAACAAAATGGTGTGTGCAGCTGTGCGAGCAAACATGTTTTCTGTTATCATCATCTTATCTCTACAGGTTCACCTGTTGGCCTGCGGAGCTGGCTGCACTGTACGTAGACCTGCCTGACATTAATAGTCTGTTCTGCCCTGAGCCTGTCGCTGCTGCCCTGTTTGGATCTGGGTCTAGACTCCATCAGCTTCAGCAGAGATGGGTTCTGCCTGAGCACTAGACAGGAAGCAGAAGGGTAGTAGTGGAGCACTGCTTCGCTCACACTGCAACTCAATGATACTGCACACCTGTTGAGTAAGGACTGACTGAAGAAACCATATTTATTAGACGGCAGCCAGTAGTGGTGCTGTAGGTCCGTTTTGGTGGTTTTTGAACAAAAGAATGTGTTAACAAAAGCATTTCTATTTCACTCAAGGCATAATGCTCTTTGGCTGCAAATAACCTGTGATGCACATAATATTTACAGCTAATTCCTTTCTTTGACACAAAATGAGTGAGGCAGCAGCTGAAAACAGCCCTACCTTTCCTGCGACAGACTTTGCAGCGAGCATTCTCAGCAGACATGTCCCACTTTATGCAAGCGTCCAACATCCCCAGCAGGACGTGCATGCGGGAAAAGGTCTGGGCCTCTCGGAGGGCCGTCTTCCACTTCTCGACCGCTGTCGCCACCTGAGAGGACAAGCACAGGCTTGATTAAACTCAACAGAATTTAATGTGTAGAAATACTATAATAGTGCTAGCTCTGCAGGTACAAATATTCAGCTAGTTTCAAGAGCAACTAAACAATGAAATACTATTACTGGTGCTTTGTCATTGACACACCAGGCTAGAATTATAACCATCATGAATATAATAACTGCACACCTTCTCAGATAAAAGCCATCATTTCAACAACATCCAGTGACTTTTAGATGCACCACATGGCCTGAGAGACTCTGTTCTCTTACCCGGGCCTCTTCTGCCAGTCTCTTCTCGTCGTCCACCTCTTCAGCCTTGCTGCTTTCCTCCCCTCCTTGCTTTTTCTTCTTTTTCTGCTTGGGGGCCATGAATCCCTGGAGGAACTTTTTGATTACACAGGCCTGAATGGTGATGATGCACTCACCAAAGGCTTTCAAGTTCTCCATGTCTTTCAACTGTGAATAGTAGATGAAACAGGGGGAACCTTATGAATTACAATCACGTTTTGTGGACAACACAGAAATACTACATTATAAAAATCAGTGAATTTCACTTTATTTTAAAACAGGCTGTTTCACAAACAGTTTGATATAATACAACCTTTTAAAGGTTTATGATGGTTTGTGTACACCATCAATGTTTATGTAATTCAAGGATTGTTTTGCCCCCATTTTGTATGTGAAACCCATTATATTGGTCTTTAAAATGTAAACTAGCTTAAATCAACACTAAACATCTTATTGGCTGCTACTTAGTGGTTTTTCTTCTGTATGTGTTTTCTTCCAAATCACTGGAAGAAGACTCATCTGCGTAATGAAAACCGTTTGCGCATTATATTTCATGTCTACAGCCTGACACGGCCCAACAAAAATCACTTAAACCAAAAGATTAAGGCTCTTCAGTGAACATTAATGTTGACATTTCAAGGCGACCGATATTGTGGCCAGACCAACTGATTACCTGCTCTTCGATGTCCACGTTGTCATCCAGGTACCCCAGGCCTCCCTTATGGAGTCGTGAGGCTATCTCTTGGATGTCACTGCGCAGGTAATTGAGCAGCTCCGAGTAGCCGTCGCAGGTCCTGAGGCCCAGTTTCCCCTTACGGGTCAAATGGACTGAGTGGAGGACGTCCTGGTACCTGAAACAGAGAAGAGACAGTGTCATATTTCTTTCTAAATTAAAAAAATAAAAATAAAAAAATGTTTCTTACTTCTGCTTTTAAACATTATTGTTTTTAAATGCTCTGGTGGTTCTGTATTCACTTTAGTTTCATTATAAACGGCTTGCTGCTGCTATTAATATCAACATAAATGATCATTTCTAAATAAAGGCTTATCTGTATAAACAGCAAACAGAATGCATAAGCTTAAAAAAAAAAGCACAGCTGGTAAAAATCAGGAAATGCTCTAGATGTAGACGTTTGTTGAAGTAATCATCTCTTATAATGAGAGCACACCTGCTTTGGATCTTTGCCTTCAGTGCACTCTCTCTAACCCCATGAGGATGAAGACTCTCCACTAGTTCCTCCAGCTCAGCTGTGTTGTCACAAACGAACCTGTATTCAAAAAGGCAGAATATTAGAATGAAAGATTGTGCAAAAAGAAAAGCATAAAATGAAAGAAGACAGAAACAAGGCTCTAACCAGAGGTTCTGTCCTTGGTTGGGAACAGTAGTTTCTATGCAGATGTCTACTGCTGCCCCCTGCTGGGCTCCCTCGCTAATAGCACCGTCTATGCTGCCATCATCCTTTTCAGCTCCTGCAAAGTAAAAAGTAATTCATTACATCCAAGACCAAAATGACCAATTAGGCCACACACACACACACAACTCCACACCAAGGAAAGGAAGACAAAGGGATGCAGAATTGTAACAAATGTAAACACTTCGATGAAGGTAACTTACACTAAAGTTACTGTACCTTGTGAATCCTGAGTAACAGCCGACTCACCATCCTCTTCCTCTTCTACCTCGGGCTCGGCTGGTTTGTCCTCAGATGGAGGGGTGAAGTTGTAGTCGATGCTTTCGTGCACCCAGCCTTTCTCAATGTACAGACCAGGAACCACGTCGGAGAAAAGCCAGTATCTGAACAAAAACATCCAGCAACCACGGTTATAATTTACTTTTATGTTTTACAAATTGACATTTACCGGTGTGCAAACGCTGGTGTTCACACTGACCTGTTATGATTTCTGTCAGTTCCCAGTGGGGTCCTGCGCGTGACAAGCCTGGCTTTGGTTATACCATCCTGAAAGGCCCTTTCTACAGCAGCCCTCTGTTTACGCATACGCTCCTCTTCAGCCTCCTTCTCCATGCGCTCTTTGGGAAAATAACACAGAAACAAATAATATACCAACTATAAAGCATCTATAAAGAGCTATAAAGCAATCAACAGTTAAAACTTGCCTTCCTTTTAAATAGCACATTTTGAAATGGATTAACAGCTCAACTCCTTGCTATGAGGTTTACCTTTGTTCTGTCGGTCCATCTCCTCTTTATCCTTTTTGGCCTGCATGGACATCAGCCGCCGGCTCTTCACCGAGCTGATCATGTCCTCTGGCTCCGGTTCTACCTTTTCTTCTTTTTTGATCTCCTTTTTAGCGCTCCCCTCTTTCTTTTTCTCACCTTTTGAGCCCAGGAAAAAAAAGAAAGGGGAAAAAAATATATTGGTACCATCAATAAAAGACTAATTGAAATGATCAAAACTAATATTTCTAATATATGCGTAGCTTATTTTGTGGGTATTGTATGAGCTTTAAAGTGCAATAACTATGAGTGGGGGAAAGAAGCAGGATCACAGTATTAAATCGCATGCCATTAATTCCTACATTAACCCATGCCTACCTTTGCCCTCCATCTCCTTTCGCATCTGCTTCTCTGCCTTCTTGCGGTCATTGACTTCTTTCAGCATTGCCAGGCGCTCCTTCCACACCTCGGCTGACCGTTGCTGCATTGCATCAACGTGGTCTTCAACCGAGTACGTCATCAGTATGCGATGGCACAGTGCCACCAGGAGGCTGACCTTCTCCTCGGGGCTCAGCTCAAACACCTCGATTGTCTCAAGCTTCTCCAAGAACTCACTGGTCACCACATCATCGAATCCGGCCAAAGCCCCCGTGTCCAGGGAGCCCTGGTTGCTTTCCTCCCCGTGGGCGTCACATGGTCGCAGGCACAACCGCGCCAGCTCTGAAACCGAGTGCATGGTAAGAGGGATCTCAGACAAGGGCATGTCGAGCTCGCTGTAGCCTTCTGCCAGCTCATCCTGCAGCATAGTCTGAAGCAGCACCACCAGCACACGGTTCAGGTAGAGGAAGCCGGACCGTTCACCTGCCAGCGCTTCCATCAGAGCCATTGCTGTGATGGGATACTGGTCATCGGGCATCAGCAGCCCTGCGTAGCAGTGAAGGAAGTCCACGACCATAGCCACATCACCAAACAGGGTGTTAGGCAACCCCTCGGGCATGTCTACGAGCTTGAACGCCGGCAGAGTCTTGCCACCGTCGATCTCCTGGTCCTCGAATCGGCGCGATTGTTCGCGGCGGACCAGCATCTCCTTCTCGCGTCTCTCCTTGGCCTTTTCTCGCAGTTTCTCTTTGACTTCCTCGCGCTTTTTCTTCATCTCTTCCTGCTTTTCCTCCTCACTCATGGCCGCCCATCGCTTCTTCTGCTCCAGGAGCTCCCAGCGTTTCTGCACCAGCTCCTTGAGCTCCTCTGGCATTCGGTCCCGATCATCTGGGGACAAGGTCTTAGCGGCCTTGGAGATGAGGGAGGAAAGGGAGTTCTTTTTGTCTTCTTTGCCCTTGTTGTCCATATAGTAACGGAGGAGGTGAAGAGCCATAGGGTGCAGTGGCTTCCCAAGTTTGGATGTGCCCATGCCGGTACTGCGGGCTCTCTTCTTAGGGCTCCCAGAAGAGGTGCTCTTAGCCAGATGCAGCAGAGTCATCTGCTTCATCTTCGGTGTCTTGGCACCAGCTTTACCGTCCTTTCGAAAAGTTTTGAGGACATTGAGCTTCTTGTCGCCAATCTTTACAGACTTCTTTCCGTCTTTCTTGTCCCCGGACTTCCTGCTCGATTTTGGAGTGGAGGGAGCCGAGCCTTTGCCTTCTCCTTTCTTTGGAGTTCCAGAGTTCTTCAACTTAAGTGGGGAGCCATTCATCTTCTGAAATAAAGACAATATGAGCACATGAAGTAAAGCTTCATCTTGTAAAAAGGGATACCCCATCATCATAAAGTATAGACAATAATGTACATCAAGCCAGCTTACCTGCATGTGGCCCCAAATGGTGGGACTAAGGGGCATGCCTAAAGAGTCCTTCTTTCTTTTCCTTTTCTTATCGCCCTTCTCATTTCCTGAATCCTCTCCTGGTGTTTCATGAGCCTTAAGCCTCTTGTTAGGTTTACCGTCTGGAGATGACAAGCTCTTACGCTTTGAGGAGGGATTCTCTGCTAGAAACTTTTGACAAAAAAAAGAAGAAAGAAAGTGTGAGACAAGAACAAACAATATCTTTAAAGTTGTCTAATATGGGAACCAAAAGGACTATGCGTAAATTACCTTGTGTGGATCAAGAAGAAAGTCACTGAATTTGCTGGGCAAGTTAAATTTTTTCACTAGTTCATCTTCAACCACCCAGGGAGCACTCTCGCCCATGCCCACCCTCAGAGCATAGTGCCTGATGAAGTAGCGCATGATCTCCTTGGTTGGAGGGCGCTCCGTTCTGAAAAGACTGTCTGTTGGGACGTCACTGATCACCTATAAGGGAAGATTCAGTGTCACCATCTTTCAAAACTCAAACTCATGAACCACAAATGGAAGTAATATACTGTCATGGTTTCAAGACTAAATTTATTCTCATCATTCAGTTTAGATACAGACCTTATCCTCATTGATGAGCTTCACGTCGTACTTATGAGGAAGGAATTTGGGCATCACCCATCTCCTCTTCTCTTCCTTCATGGCAGTGGGAAGTTTCCTTGGTGAACGTCGTGCTCTGTCACCTGATAGGTAGTAAAACAACAGCATGTAAAACATTTTTTTCTTTCCGTAAAAATACCCTTTCCCCTGCCAATTGTAAAGAAGTGGTTGAAACTTGAAATGGATAACGAGGGGAAAAAAACATCATTCCATCAAAAGAAAAAAAACTTTCTCTGGGCCTACAACAAATGTTGCAGTTTGAAAGCAACACACTGATCATCATCGATCATTATACCACAAGTCTTCTCATAGCCGTGGTGCACGACTACCAAACCTAGGTTCTGTTTTCTCTGTTGGTACTCACTGAGACTCTCTCTCCTGTTTTCTTCTTCTCTGGGAGGAGGTTCTTTCCTCTGGTTCTCCTGACTTGCATTCTCCTTGTCGCTGGATGGAGAGTCACAGGCACCTTCAAGCTTCTTCTCCCCTGACTCACCCTCCGGATTTTCAAGGGGATGGATCTTCACCACCTTCACTTGCAAACTTTTGTCCTTCCCCACCTGAAGTGAAATGGTCTTGTGAGAATCTCGGAATACGCAAAGAGGAAGTTCTCCTTTAAACACCAGCTTTCCAAGGCATTATCACTGAGGATGGTTATCTCTTGTGTTAACATTAGCAGCAAGTCATATTCAACTTAGCAGGGATTGCAATTTCTCAACACTTTTTAAAAGAAAAGAAAGCAACTGCTGAGGCAGAACATTTATAAAAAATGTTTTATTAAAAAAGTCTCTAATTTGTTGACAAAAATGCTAAAATAATTATACGGTCCTCTAAAGAGAATAGTTTTGAAGTGCATCTGAATGGGTGAAAAATGCTGGAGTCTTCAAGATGTTAAAACGCAAAGATAAATAACCAAGTTTGGAAATTTAACAGGAAAACTGACCAGGAAGTCACACTCTTCATCCACAGCATACTTGGTGAGGATTTCCAGCCAGGCCATTTCAACCAGTTTGTCTAAAGACACGGTGTTGTGGTGGACCATCTCCAGGACTGGCTTCTCAAACCATTGGGGATACTCCTCCTGAAGCCTGCCAAGAGAAAATAGTCAGCGTTAAGTACAAATACAGAATACAAAGACAAAAGTGCAATACAGTTACTGGCTTGCATTCCCATCATTATATACTAAATATATTGTGTAGTAAGCGAGATGCTGATTTTAATGCCTTGATGCTCGGCAAACTCAAAATATGTAAAAAATATCAGACACAAATTTAGTTTTTTTAAGGGTGTGAAGCACTATTCCAAACATGATTTCTTTCATAACGTTTGGATTTCTGCAATGCATTCATCATCGGGATCAGAGCATTACATAACGGGGCAACAAAGGGCTGGGAGTGACCAGTAGGGGGAGTAACATCTCCTGTCTGATATAATTAGACAGAGCTTAAATACAGGCCGTGATCCTCTGTGACCTGAGCTCAGGGCAACTGAGCAATGCTCGGTGCCGTTCTTGCTGTGAGATACCCTTGGCCACATACATATGGTTTGGTCCAACGTTCTCTTGCTGATAGCATATATACATACAGTATACATACACCTGATTAGTGATGAGTGGATTGACAAAGATCAGTTAAACTATTCTACATTTTATATGGCTATTTCTTCCCTTTTGAAGATCAGAATGAGGAAACTCTCACTAGGCCATTGCAGATTCACGGATGACTCAATCACACACACACCCTCTAAATAGAATGAGAGGAGGAGCACCAGATGTATCCAATCATAGCAAAGCAGCAAGCCTTGTGACCTTCACAGGGAGAGCACAGCTCTTTCGTGATACTGCCGAGCTGCTGTCATAGAGGCTAATCTGCATTTGAGGGCATCTAATCAACCGGTGGTGGTATATATCAATTTAGAAAATAATGGGAACCAGAGGTTTACTGGACATCTGCATGCAAAGCACTGCCATCTACTGAACTGTATCTGTGTATTCTTCACAGAACTTAATCAACAGCCTAATTAAACAGCAGCGAGCTGTCTAATGGCTCTTATTTCACAAGTTGGATAGAATCGTGTACATGCACAAACAAACAGGGTGTCATACTCACAGTTCGGTGACTTCTTGTTCCTCCTCCCATGCTTCCTTGTGAGTGAGTTGACTGCTTCCAGTGCTCTTGCATGTCCAGATGTGCTCACTATACCTCTGCAAGCGTGCCTCATACTCTCTGTAGGCACTTGGTCAAAGAAATTACAATAGTCATATGGAAACAGTTACTAACTATTTAACCATTTACAAGACAAATATAAAAAGAGACAGAGGTCAAGGGAACAAACAGACATAACAAAAAGTAAATGCACAGGTTATACTCTAAAAACTGTAGAAATGGTGTAATAAACGGTGCAAAACTGGTAAATGGTGAAGGAAGCACATGATGTTCTGTGGAAAAGGTTTACCCACTTGGGGTAGTTAATGAGAGTAGAATTGACTAATAACTAAAAGAGTAAAGTTAAGAGTTACTGTGGATGGGATAACATGTAAAGGTATAAGCGAGGCCTGTGCTTCGCAAAGCTGTTCTTCACGCAGTGATGACAAATGTCGACGTTAAAATGGTATATATACACATAAATGGTCTCTGCCACTATGGAAATTCAAGTCTACAAGAACCTATGCCAACTTAGACAACCATAAAAATAAAAACAAAACTTAAAAGTTCACTTTCACACTGCGTGCGTCACATGAGGTTGTCATAACTGGCTCCATACTCTTCCTGACAGTTAAGGACCCCTGACGTTCAAAGTTTTAACATTGACGCCGAAAGAAGTAAAGCAACCTTTCATTTGACAACACAACCAAGCCATCTAGACACAAATGCTGCCATTAATAAATAAACCGCTTCAAGTAGACGAGTGTCCTCTTGTCAAACAAAAAAAAAAAAATCACCGGTAGCTCCGGCGAAGACGGCGAGCTATTGTGACATAATGGGACACTCAACGCTAGCGGCGCGCGAGCTAACCGCGCGAGCGTTGGTCGCTAACAGATGAAAGTGAAAGGACGTCTTTCTCAGCTCTCTGTATTTAACTACGCATATACACATTAGCCATACAATATACTATAACGTCGCTAACTTTGCGAAATAGCCCGCTAACCGCTTAGCAAAGTAGTGTGTGAACACTAGCTAGCTAGCTAGCTAGCTTGTCATCAGTGTAACGTTGTGTACATGCGGGGATCGTGAAATGGAGAAAACAACCGTCAGCTAACATTGAATTAGGTCTGTTAGCTCCTTGGTCCCTTTGCGTGGGACTACGTGAGGATCTATTTAATCAGGTAGACAAAGTAACGTATACAGCATGCCGGGTGGCTCGATGAGTCGAGCGCGAGCATCATCACGTTGAAGGATACTCTTTGTTCCTGAAGGCCTCCTTGGAGTGCTCGACGATGTAGACCTCCTCTCCCGGGCCTGGTGGCTCGGCTAGCGGCTTAGCCAGTGGATACGGTTTCCGGCCTAAAAGCGGTGCCATGTCTAATCCACGGATTGGCCACGGGGTGCCAACTGTAGAATTAAATCGTCCAACAACAAACTAGTACAACAATATGGAATGATATGTCCTTAGCATGTATGCAAGTGTCCCCAAAATATCGTAGCACGTCTCACGTTACCGCCGGCGGCTCCAACGTGTGGCAGCTAGCGGACGAGCTAACGCGAAACGGGCCGAAATGCTATCTCGTTGCAAAACAATAACAGTGTGCTTCTTGCCGCCCGCCTCATCGCATCCTTCTTCTCTCCTCTCGCAGCGGTGCCATGCTTGTTTTACGCGAATCCCTTGGATGTAGACCAGGTTGCCGGACGTGTCCCTCGGTGTAGTTAGTAAACTTTTAGCTCCTCCGAATGAACATGTAAAGACGCACGAGAATCAAACTCGCGGCAACAGCCAAAGCTCAGTTCAGAAGGAGGTTATGGCGCGCGCTGAAGAATCCAAAGTCTTGGCAAACTAAACCTGTTCTCGTTTGATCAACTGTATCATCAGCATGTCCGTACTGTCGTAGCTTCTTGTTATCGGATAAGATAATTAGCAAGTGTTGCAAAAAAGTAACGTGGATCAATCAAGAGGTTAATTCCTTGTCGAAATGGCGGGAGTTTCTAGACCACCGGCACAATCCGTCCGCAATCGGAACTCCGTTTCCCCGGCAGCAAGCAGCGTCGTACGCACGGCCCGCCCTCTCTCGTCGTTGATTGGCTCCTTCAGTAAAGCGCCTTCATCGAATTGCTTTGAAATACCCTCTCATTGGCTGATGTGGCTTGTCTTTTGTCACACTAGAATAGCCCCTTCAAATAAACCACGCCCGCATCGAATATAGATGAGAAACTCGAGGTCAGCTGATGACAATAAATATTATATGATCTATTTTACGCATTAATACTAAAATACACATAAATACAATAATCGGATTATGTATTTGATGATAACTGATGTGGGATTAATTCCCTCTCAAATTATTGAATTCATTTCTGAATCCATTGTCTGGTCTCCATTTTGAACAGGTCTGATTTAAACAATAGGCCCTGCCTTTATAATATAGCAGAGTGATTGCCACCAGATATTATAACAAGTGCCGATCACAGCATTGACTGCAGCTTCAATTAATTGAAATGGAATTGGAAAGTAGCATTTATTATGGTTTACAATGTCGGCAGTTATAAACATGGGCAAATTATATTTTAAATATTTAAAAAAGCATTTCCTTGCATGTGATAAGCCAAAAGAAAATATGTTTCAGAAAGTGCCTAGTATTTAATAAAAATGGCACATCTAAACATCAATCTGCATAAAGCTAAACATTTAACACCTTTTCAAAATGGCCTGTAAACCTAAAAAATAAAGCAATACATGCAAACGTAAAGCTCAACTGCATAACAAATTAAAAACAGCTGCCAGAAAACATTTACAGCATGTAAATTGAAATACACTGCCTGCAACAGCAGTGACTTGCCACACAAAGTTTGGAAAATTCCCCGCCATTAGTTTCAAAAATCACTTATAACAGCATACTTTAAAGACCTTTAAAAGTGAACAAAGGTTTAGCTGTAAATACTTTTTTTTCTCATTTGCTGAAATGTAACGATTGCGTAAATATGTCAAGAAAACCTCATAATACTTTTTGAGAGTTCAGCTAATCTGATTGAGGACAGGTATTGTGTGCATTTTGACAACATTATTATAAATGAGCTATCTCAGAACAGCATTTTCTCCTGTGCAAATCTTCTTTAAAGGAGGTGCTCCTGATTCCTCCAACTCCTCCTGTAGAATAAAAAAAGAACACAATGTTACTCAAATGTCCCCATACATTTTAAAGTGCTACAGACGCCAGGGGTAGGAATTAAATTCTCAGTGGACCTGTGTGTCTGGGGCACTCTGTCGGACAGCTCCCGATGAAAGAAGATCCTCTTTGATGAGAGTGGGAGGCTCATCAGCCCCCTCCTGTCCTAAATGAACTGGCTCTGTATTCACAAGGAAAGGTGTAAATATATCCTCATTAATGCCGTAGCTCTCGGATGCCATTTTATACTCAAGTACAGTATTTATGGCGTGTACTTTTAAAAAAAGATTACAGGAATAATGTATAAAATTGAGTGTAAATATGCTCCGGAGAGCCATCCACATACCATCCACACTCTCCTGGCCCAGCATTGGTGGCTGAGAGTCCTCGGTCCGGAGGCTGGAGGTATGTGGAGGGCTGACCTGCTGCGAGCTGGAGGTGCTGCTGCTGTTATCCATTTTAGGCTGGTAGACATCCGACAGAAAGCTCTGGTTGCTGTTTTCATCTGAGGAATAGAGAAGTTGTACTGAACATCAGGGTGACAGGTTTTTATGTTGTAGTTTATGTGTGTGGTTGTCTGATATTTTGGCTTTTCGACACATGTGCAGGCCATTCTGCATGCGATGGCTCCACTATTTTTATTACAGCCACAAAACTCACCAGTGAAATCCAGTAAGGAGTTAGCATTTTCCAGGACCACATCTTTCATGCCTCTAACGTCTCCACCTGTGGATTTGGTGCGATATATCTGATAAGAAAGAGGAGACGTAAAATCAGACTACTGGTGCAACAACATTCTTTGAAGTAAATCCTTAAAAGCGATCGTGTTATTTGTGTGTGTGTTATTTTTTTTTACGTGGCAGAGGCCCCCACCTGCTTTGTTTCTGTTACTGGCACCCACTTGAATATGCGTAAGGACGTGTCTCCAACTGTCACCCATTTCTTCTCCCTGGGAATGAAATTAGTCAGACTTATTTTCGAAATGAGCTCAATTTAGGTCCAACGCTACGCCATATGCGTTAATAGCGTGGATCTGTGAACGTGGGCTACATGCTCGTGTCCTCGCGGTCCACAGCAGAGATGACAGCCAATCAGATATCCTGTCACGCTCACTTGCAGCCATCGTTTGCGTCACTCGAGCGGGTAAAACCCGTGAGGATAGATGTCCAAATGTGTTCATTGATGTCATTGTTATGTGACTACGGGACGGTCGTTATATTACGGCGGCATGTGAGGCTGTGGCCATATTGACAGCTCTCGGCGAGGAAAAAAAAAAAAAAAAACTCAGTTAGCTCCGCCTCTTCTGTCAAGCTGGGGTACTGATTGGTCAGCAGCCCCGTCAATCATCTAACTTTTCCGACTGAAGTTTGTTGAGCGACGCAGCAGATATCAGGCTACAGTCACTAATACATTTCCCTCCATATTGTCCCCCAGACAGCCTACATACCATTTCCGCACCTTCTCGATGGCTGCCAGGACCTTTTTAATGTCATCTTTAGCCCGACTTCGGGTCTCAGCGCGGCCTGTTCGTCCCGACATCTTGATGCTGTTATGATTCATCTACAGATGCATCTGAAAACTTCAAGACCAAGCCCCAGTCCTCCGTTACAGTGGTAATCTCGCGAGATTTCATTGTCTCATTTTTGGTTTCTCTTTTTTTGGGCTTGATCCTCCTCAGTATGCTGCTCATACTGTATTTACTGTAATGATTGGGTGCGCATATTTGGGGTTATTTATTTATTTATTCATCTTGGTTGGAAGTTCCTATTCAGTGCATGTACGTACAAATTTAACTACAATATTTGAATAATTTCCACTTTGCTTGAGTATTTCCATTTTATGCTACTGTATACTTATACGTCAATACAGCTCAGCAATATTGGACCATAATTGACTTCATGCATCTTGTTACAAATATCCTCAGAAGCCCCAAACTCTTCTGCCTTTACTGTTGTTTATTGCACTTTACTCGTGTATTATGTGCATTCCTTTTTTTTCTTTTACACTAGGTGCAAGGGAAACAAAATGTCCATCTTATATACTATTTACTGCACTGTATATAGATAGATAACAATAAAGTATAATACATTATTTATTATATTGTGTTTTTACTCAACTATGTGACAGGAGTAGTTCTTATTCAGATTAAGATTTTGCATAAATCCCGTCGAGTTCATTGTTAAAAATGAAACAAGTGGATCCCAACCTTTTTAGCTTAATAGTTGCCCTGTAAAAAAGAACAGACAACTTGTTGTCCCATTTTAGATTGTTCGTCTATTGTTATGAAAGATTGGGACAAAAGAATGATTTTCAATCCAGACTCCTCGTGTGGTTTTATTAAGATATAGGTTTGAGGCCCAAACAGCAACACTTCTATATTTCACAAAAAGCAAAGATTGAGAATATTCTAAAAGCCCTTTTTGTGTGCTCTTTCCTACCCCATTAATCATCTAACTACCACTCAGATTTATCTTGTGACTCTCTGGATGGGGCCTGATCCACAGGTTGTAATCGACTGGTGTAAACTACACATTTAAAACTTGTGCATTGATACATTAGTATTACAAATCTAATAATATGATAATGAGTACTTCTACTTTTTACACTGTAGGTAGATTTAGTTGATAATACATGTGTACTTTTAGTGAAGTGGGATTTTAAATGCAGGGCATTTACTTATTATGGAGCATTTTTACATTGTGTTTATGGTACTTTTACTTCAGGATCTGAGAACTTCTACCTTTTATTTATCTGTTTAACTGGGATTTAAACAATGTAAAAGTCCAGCTGGTCCTTTTGCTTTTCTTTGCTATTATATATATTTTTTCTCTTTTGGTTTTTGTATTTTTGTGAAAATGAAATTCTGTATTTTCATTTGGTGTCTATTTAGACAGAAGCTTAAACGTACACATGGGGACTTCTGGTCCCCATCTTTGACCAACAGAGGGTAGCCTTGAGTTGTGCAGAGCAAACATGCTTCTAAGCCTGAGAGCAAAGGTTGAGCCTGTTGCAGTTATCATAGGAATGATCCGTGACAAGAAACCATAGCAGAGAATACAAGAATACAAGAGCAGGGTCTGCTCTTTTTAACCAGCTAGCCTGCTCTACCAAAACTGATCCGAAAAGACCGTTTGGTTTACAGTTGTATAGCTGCAGGAAAAAGCCTTTGCAAAAAATATTGTGTAGTGACTGAAAAAGAAAGTGGAACAAAGAAGCACGATTAGCTGTCCCACTTATAGCAATCAAGACATGATAATAAAGTATCACTTCTCCATCAGTGCTGATAGTGGCACGCTGCCCCGGCAATGTTCAGTGTCAGTTTATTGTTATTTGGACAAGTTATGCTTGCACTAATCAGGACACCATTAGGGAATTCAATTCTTAATTTCCTGTAGAGCATGAAGTGCTGTATTGCCAATGACAAGGGATTTGGGGCTTTTTGATAAAATGTGATGTTGCGCATGATATATTAAAATGCATTCAAATTTCTAATGATTTGGCTCATGGCTGTCATTATTCATCATGTCCCTCATATTAAAGGTCCATATTCAAATTTTAATGAAATGTATTCAAACCTTTTCCACGAAAGATATTGTCAGATAACAAGTAATAAACACAGAAAGTCTTACAGTATTTATAACAAATATGCTGTAAATCACGTAAGACTGAATATTATTGGGCTTGAAGTAGCCTGATATGCCACATTTTTGGAAACACGTTATGTATATGTTATGTATTAAGACTGCAGGAGTGTTTTTTGTGGACATGCCTAGAAAATCAAATTCTCAACGCATTATTGATGGTGTGGGCGGACCCTGTTGCTGCTCCAGCCAGTGGCTGATGTTATTGGGAGGAGTCAGAGACGGTTGCCAGAGAAAATATCCAAAAAACAGCGAAACTCATCAGTATGCAGCTGAACGTTGTCCTCATTCCTACAGCAGAAGCTTGTACGTTGTTTTTTTTTTTTAATGTGTGAACACTGTGCGTGAAGGCTTCCCATGGACGTCGTGTGTTTTGTGCAGGTTTCTGAAAAACTGAGTGTTAGAAAGACAGATATTAATTTCTGTAAAGTTCCCGTAGTTTTTTGCACATACTACTTCTGTTTTTTTGTGGAGGTCCTCGTTTAGAGCTAAAGTGTTTGTAAAGTGCATTTCCTACAACATGTTTAGATGAAATCCATCATGCCCTACATTGGTCTTTGAATAATAATAATGTGAAATAGAAATTATGAAAAATGTCCCTTGTTCTTTCTGGTTGCAGTTAATTGCGCATGCGAGCTAATTATGGCAAGAACATTACAAATATGACTCATATCATTTTAAATGTAAGCATTAGAGCTATTTTCACGCCCTACATATTTAATTTTACAGATTAAAACACGTTGCAATCAGACTGCATGGATGCAGCGCGGTAACCAATAAGGACCTTATTTTGAAAAGCGGAAGTGGCTTCTTCCTCTAAGCCTGGCTCACTTTACACTGGTGCCGTTCAGGCTGCTCCTGTCATTGACTGGGGTGGTGGACAGAGAGGCCAAATGACCCAACGGGGCGACGAGTCCAGCGCAACATGGACTGTTGCCCGCCATAGTTAGTGCAGCGTTTATTTGTATCCCTTTTTTTATTCCAGTCTAGCCTGTCCATCCGCTGAAAGTTGTGTTTTGTTGCGCGGCTGTGAGAAACACGACAATGGATCGAGTGAAGAGCTCCATGCAGCAAGTACCCAACGCGATCCCCAAAGTGATCCGACGGACTACTGGAGGGGCCAACAGCCTGGAGCTGGAGAAGGAAAACTTTGAGAAAGGGCAGGTACGTGCGCTGAGGGGGGTCACGTAATGATTAATACAAATATAGCGTTGTTTTCCAGAAAGCGTGGGATGAGGATCCTGATGTGGGAGGATAATAGTCACGTCAGGATATTTGCTGTCAGCTCCGAAATTAAACCGAGCAACTGTGAGATTTTGTCTGACGTGACGATATAGGAGCTCAGGATCCTTAAAAAAACACACCGTTATTTACATTTTGACATATTGGAGGAAACCTTCCAGTTTTGATTCTCCACTCTTCCTGTTCTTCAATGATAATCACCAGATTATGGTCTGTTGCTCCCCCTGATGTCCGTCCGTGATCGGCAGATATACAAATGTGTCCACTGTACAACAAAAGAGCTGTTGAAATGTGGGTCAAAGGCCTTTTGAATTCAGATAACTGTGCTGTTTAGCCAATCTGCAGAATAAACCAGACAAGAGGGAGGCAAGTTGGAGCCGTGTGGAGTCATGTATGACAGGCGGTCAGTGCCTTATGTATGTAGGCCTCAAGGCAGGATCAGAGATGATGGTGGTGATGGAATGATCAGATCTAAATAGAATATATGGACTGATTTTCCTTTGTTATGTTTAGTTTTCTGTTATGGCCTCTGATGAATAATGAATGCTGTCTAGCTTCTGACTTTGTATGAAGTGCTCTCCCAGTGAGCATATGTATGTAGGCTGCTGTTACACTGTGGAGCCTGCTGCTTCCTGCCTGGTGGTCTCTCCCCTCCCCTCTCCCCAGACCAGGCACAGGGGAGGGAAAGGGGCCAGAAAGTAGGTCAGATCCAGGCAGCTCAAACTGCCGTCCGTGGTAGTGCTGCAACGTGCTTCTCCCGCTTCCAGCGGCCGCTGAATTGGACGGTCTGTATTTGTCAATTCTGCGTCCGGATGGTTCACATGCAGTTTGCCCTCCCTTCCCCTCAGTCCCTTACGCCACTCCCATCTGGGACATTAGCAGCATGGATTAGAGGCTGAGGGAGACATGCATGGCTTTATGCGTTCCAAGCCAAGTCTGGTCACTAGGTCACTGTCATGCTACGGAGATCACACCCTCTGGAAGTGTGTCAAGGCAGAATGGTCTTCAGGATCACAACACAATACATACATGCACATAGTTTCTTCGGAGTTCGGATAATATGTGTTGTGGCACCTGAAGTCAAAAGAAACTGAGTCTGAACGGAGTAGGAATTTTACTTTTCAATTATTTGAGATCCTTTTAAATTTAGGGCTTTGCAGTTGACCAGCTCCCTGCTACCGTTATGAATATTCATCAGCGGTCCAACTAAACACATTCAGTCAGTTTGTGGTTGATACTAATGGTGCCAATTCTGTAATGCTGTGAAATGATATTGAGTCACTGACCATTCATTATTTCTACCCTGTAGTAGTCTTGCGGTTTTGTTTCCTTTTTATTTTCCTGTGTGGTTGACTTTTGACTCTGGGATCCACAGCCGTGGCAGGCGGCGCAGGAATCAATGAATCTGCTGTCTACTTTACAGGGGATCAGCGAGACATAATCTCATCTGATCTGTTGTGCTCTAAAGCTGCCTAAATCTGCTGGGTGGCTGGCTTTCACCTCCTGTCTGTCTGCATATTGGTCTGTCTGTCTTCTCCTGCAGTCTCTTTTAGCCATAAAGTACAGTGAAAGCTAAATGTTTCTATTAATATGTCCATATTACCAGGGCTGTCCCTCTGTATTGTTGTGACTGAAACCAGACACTTTTTGTGTAGACGACTGTCAGACATATGACAGTACATAGGGTGAACAGTAGATTATACAGTATGACCTTTAACGTGCAACCTGAATTAAATATTCTACAGTTACATGAATATGAGCAGTGTGCGCTGCAGACAGCAGGGTCGCATGAAGCCAAAGTAGTATAAAACATTGATTCTGAGAAGTACTCGCCTGTCTCTCTGTTGAGTTGGGTAAACAGCCAGGGTGTGTTCAAAATCCTCCCTGTCATAGTATCCACACTGGGTTATAAAAAAGATCGAAACAGGGCAGCCGGATAGCACACAGCGCTTGTTGTTAATGACATGTTTTGCCTCATAATAGCAGCTGACTCTTACATTCAGAGTTCAGGGGGGATTTGATCTTTGGTTTGTCTTGAACAAACGTAATTGGATGTTTTGGTATTCTATTGTGTTCTCAAAAGCAGTAGGAAAACCAACAAGTAAATCACAAGTTAGTTCTGAACACTTAAACTGTATAAGCTTTATCTAAAGGCTTCAAAATGTCAGCGATGCCAACTCCTTAAATTGCAAAACCGTCAAGCTGTCAGTGGCCAGGGGAGGTTTTTCATTTGAAAGCTGGTGTAGGTAGTAATCTCTGGACACATATGAACCATAATTAGTGCTTTTGGAAAACTTCTGGGGCAGCAGTTCCTCAGATGGGACAGCGAGAGCCATTGAGTGACACCACATCATATGTTACGTAATTAAGGCCTTAAAATTAGACTGCTAGCTTCCTCCTTCTCCTTTACTTGTCCACAGGGAGTTTTCTCTGTATTTGAGTACATGCGAGGTTGGCTGTATACGGTGTGGTTGTACAACCGTGTTTCTTTCTCTTTGAACGCTCAGCTCAATGTTATGGTTCTTTTGGTCCAGTTGGCAGCCGTCTTTCTACCCCTTGAAGAAGCAGAAGCTGGACTTTCAAATCTTTTTTAAGCTAACATTTTCTCTTTTGCTCCTAGCTAACCATTTCAACCGTTTAGCCATTACTTTTAGCTAACGTTTTTTTAACAGTTTATCAATTTCATTTTAGCTAACTATTTCAAAACTTTATTCCTTACTTTTAGCTATCTTCTTACCCATCAACCATGACCTAGTTCAGCTGTTGAGCCATTCCTTTTCAACCATTTATTATTACTTTTAGCTAACTATTTAAACAGTTTATTTATTACTTTAAGCAAACTTTTTAAACTGTTAATTTATTACTTTTAGCTAGTGATGCACCGATACCGATACCGGCATCTGTATCGGTGGTCGATACTGCGTTAAATACTCGTACTCGCATCGGTTTCAATGGCCGATACCAAGAACCGATACTCACTCAACAGTATTTCACTACAACAAACTGGTCGCGCTTTGTGGAGAAGCAACCCGTGGCTCCAGAGCCGGAGACACTCTTCTCTGTCTCAACTGTCTCAACAGTCTCAACTTCTGAGCAGCCAATCACGCTATCCAAGGTTTTGCCGTCCAATCAGATGGCCAGTTTGTCTCAACAGCAGAATCTGGAGCCGCCATCTTGGATCCTCGCTACGCAGCGCTCACTTCTTTCAATAGACAGGAGAAAAGTGAGACGCGAGTACAATACAAGACTTTATCGATATTGTGCTTATTAACCGGTGTTGCATACGTGTGTATGACATATTAGTGCTCATATTAGTGCTCTTGTTAGTGGCTGACAGCCCCGGAGTTACTTGTAATCAGTCCGTCCCAACGCGACGCAAATGTTTCGCTCGACCAGATTACATGTAAAGTCTATGCACAGACGCGTGTGGTTGCGACAGACGCAAATTTACGCCGGCGGCACGTTAGACGCGAGAGTTGAAATTTTCCATATTTAATACATCTATAATTGAGAA
The DNA here is from genome assembly GCA_023566465.1 of Cottus gobio. Classification (NCBI taxonomy): domain Eukaryota; kingdom Metazoa; phylum Chordata; class Actinopteri; order Perciformes; family Cottidae; genus Cottus; species Cottus gobio. Next base: position 20,052,661 of record CM042220.1, on the reverse strand, counting down.
GCTCTGCGCGTCATCACCGCCGTCCTGCCGGTTTGAATCAAACGGCTGCTGATCCACCTGAAGTAGCGCTGGCAGCGGCCTCATTCAGACGCTGTTGTGCGGCTACGGATGATATTATTGTAGCCGAGTGTCTGTTGTGTGTCTATATTTGTAATTCTAATAAAATGAAAACACGCTGCAGGGTAACTTGAACCACTTTTTTATCTCCTTCACACACGTATATCCCACAATTCCACTCTTTTCCTTTCCGTTTCTCCCTCCACAATAAAAGCACCGGAAACATAACTTGCAACACAGCTTCCTATATAATTGCTCATCCCTAATATTATCGCTTACATTATGAACCCGGACACGGGGGCGTTTTATGGTCCGACATTAGAGGGACTTCCACAAGAAGTTTAAAGCTTGGGATAGCCTTCTGTTAATTTTGTACTATAGGCTTGACATAATCTGCAGAGGATAAAATAAAATCTGCCTCCAAATTAATTGCACTTTCATGGAGACCAAATCTAAGAAGTATCGGTATCGGTACTCGGTATCGGCAAGTACACAAATAAAAATATCGGTATCGTATCGGTTTGTAAAAAATGGTATCGTTGCATCCCTACTTTTAGCTTATTTCAACCATTTATTTATTGTGTTTAGCTAACTATTTCATCCGTGTATCCAGTACATTTCAACAGTTTAGTCTTTAATTTTAGCTAACTATTAACTACTCTGCTCTCATGCTAACTAGTTTTTAAGCACTCTTGAAACACATGGGTTTAGGTGTTACAGCTCCTCAATGTGAATATATTTTTGAAGAATCAATTATTACTATCTCTTTTATGAAACGAGATACTCCATAATCTCCCCACATACCTTCTAGAAACTGCAGAAGTAATCCCTGGTGTGCAAGTATCCCTTGCTAGGGATCCCCGGTGTACAGTATGTCTGGACCTGCATTAATGGACACCCCTCGTCCCCCTGCCCTGCACCCTGTTCGGTGCCCTGATAGCTGTGGAATTCATGGGAGGAGCAGGGCCCTGGCCCTCGGGCCCTAGCAGGACTCAGCAGGGCGGACATAGACAAGAATTTTTTAATCACTCCGTCTCTCTGCCTCTCTTACTCTCTTACTCCTCCGTCTTTTGTCTGTCTCTTTGCCTTGTTGCCGTCCATCGCTCATTGTCTTGAGTTCTTTTCACATCCTGCAATGCAGAATGCAGGGAAGTTATGGAGGGATATCCGCATACATGTAGTCCACACACAGACAAGCATGCAAGCATGAAAGCGAGACCATTAAAAGCACTGAGGCAGCAGAAACAGCAGGCGATGGTTTGTGGCCTCATTGCACTGACTGGCTTTAGAATAATAGAGCTGGACATGAGTGACAGGTCAGTAAGTGGAACAAAGTGCACCGATGAGTTCCTGGCGGCATTAACAATGGCTTTGATTTACAGATTGTTTTGGAGTTCTCGTCTGTGTTTTGCAGCACAGTAAAGCGGAAAGGGAGAGAGACGGAGATGGAGTGATGCTTATTGTTTCACATGCAGCAAAGGTCAAAAGTCAGTCTGAAACCTACATCATCGGTGTAAGCGCGTGGTATGCAAATTAGCCGGCTGCAACATGAGTGGCCTCACTTTAAATAGGCATCAAATACAATACTGTCCTCAGGCTTATTCAGGCTGGATCATATGGTGGAAGTTAATGTTACTTCATTAATGTTTAGATTTTCTGATTGCAAAACACTATATAATCACATAAAGTACTCAAATGTGTGCTCAATGCAGTGAACTGTGTCTTACTGTTCTACATTACAACAGACAGGTGGATTAACATGATATGATAATTATAATTCCACTACAAGTTGATAAACAATAATATTACATTTTTGCCCAACACTTGTACTGATCATTCCAACTGACACTATCATTATAACACGGCAAAATGAAAGGAAACGCCTCCTAACACCTAAAATGAGTACAACGGATGTGAGCAGTTAATTGTCTGAAGATATTTGAGCCCAAATATCATCTGCAAACTTGCTTTAATGCTGCAGACTGATTGAGGAATCCTATAGCATGTACATGGTAAACACATCTGTTTGTGATTTGAACTAAATGTTGGGTCAGCTTTGTATTGGGGTTTTGCATTGGGAGTCATGCAGTCGGCCTCAAACACTACACATCATAAACACAGTCAGTTTTGAGTGAGGGAAAGAGACATCTGTGTGAGAGGACTTTAACCTCCGTGCTCAGGCGTCAGCACGGAGCACGTTGGCTGAACACAGTTCATGTTGTGGTTCAAAGTACGTTAATGTGAATCACTTTTATGACTGCAACTTTTGAAATTCGACCCAGAGATAAAAAAAGTTAGGATGTCGGGGGTGTCAGCTGCATGTTACATATTCTGCACGACATCTGTTACTAATCCACAGTTAGGGATCTGCATATTTTAAACATTAAGATACATATCAGATATTTGTTAAGTTTTGACAGACTAAAAGTCTCTGTTGCTTTTAAATAAAGCATTTGAAAACAATAGCATTGAGAGCATGTGATGTTGCCATTACATGAAGGCGTTGGTTGTGGTGGTCAGATAAAACCATAATAGTTACTGCTTTTTTAAATCTGGAACGTTTGAATTGAAAGGTGGTGATAAGGAGATGACACGTGATTGAATGTGAATTGTTCTGAATAAAAAGGGGGAGGGGTTTTGGGTGGCTGAGCGAGTGAGAAGCCAGGCAGAGACCGAGTGGGACTGCTGTATGTGAGAAATGCTCTGTGAGGCCGCCCTCACAACGAAGGGCCCACGCCGTACCAGGAAGTGAAGAGACTCGCTGGAAAAGAGCCGGCATTGTCTGGAGTCAGACTGTTTATGTTGAGCGCCCTGGAGGTATAATGTGCAGCCCCGATGGAATAATGAGTAGCAAATTGATTATCGTGGCTGGCCTGGTCTCGGACGATCAGCTAATGTGCTGTGATTGTATAGCGGATCTTTTCTAGAACAGTGGCCTGGATTTAAAAATAGAACTTGTGGGCATATTGTTTCCGGTGAGATCTATATGACGAGTGACATTATGGGTCTGATTGGATATATTTCATAATTAAAAACACTTAAAATTCCTGAAATTTTAACAAATGATGATGTATCCAATTGATACTGTAACAATTATCATAACTGCAGTAAATTATACAGCAGTATAGTTCTAATTGATTGAAACATACACTCTGGCCACTTTATTAGGTACATATAATCTAAAACAGTCCAGTACAGCAGCTTTAGCACATATTCTAGGGGCGACTGTGGATCAGTGGTTAGCAGGTCCGACTTTCAAGCAGACGATTGGTGGTTGGACCCCTGGTGGTTCAATCGGTGGTTCGATCCCCGGCTCCACTAGTCCATGTCGATGTACAAGACACTTAACGCTCATTCTACCTTTACAAAGACATTTTTATTTTAAACAGTTAATAAATTCAACTGTTTTCTTAAAATAATAACAGCAACAATAGTGTAATGTATCATAGGCCATGCTAGAGTAACAGTGAACCAGCTTGCACAATACCAGAACCAGCAAAATGGCATTCAGCTATTAATTTATCATTTTTTGTATTTACTTATTTCCTCCATCTCAGAAGGTCTTCTGTGACAGACGCTAACTAGATGCACCAGACTCGCATTGACGACAGGAGATATTGGTTGACAGTCTCAGAGAAACCAGATGGGGGCATCAGCTACCTAGAATTGCTCTCATGATGAAATTCCCCCCCCCCCCCCCCCCCTCCACACCTCCCCTCACACACACACACTTTCACTTATGAAACTTATTTCAAGGCTTCATGTGCTTTTCATAATATCATTGCACACACGCATGAAAACAAGACCCAAAGATAATTCACATCTGAAACGGGGCCAAAGGCAAAAAGACACAAATGTGTGCTTACTAAAACACTTGTGCATGTGCAGTGGTGTCTTTTAATATCTTATGTTTCAAGTGGTTTTGACAACACCAGCCACCTGTGGTTCTGGTCTTATATTGTGTGTGTGGCACACTGAGCAGGAGAGGAAGCAGAGGGGGTTCTTGCAAATGGCCCTTTAATGACTGATTATGACATCATCACCCAAAGGAACATCCTTAGTTTTGCAAAACTATAGTTTGTATTTTTTTTTCCTTCCACCGCTGCAGGTCAGATAAACCAATCAAAAGATAAAGTAATGAGTGATTTAATCACCTCCTGATAAAAAGAGCTCCAGTGGAATTGCAGCGGTTTTCTCATTTCCTGGAGAGCACCTCCCCTCTTACAGGACCCCCACCGGCCCCCGAACCCTGTATTGGGCACCACTGGGTATAAGCCATCCCTCTCTGCAGGCTCCATGCTACTATTGTCTAACAGGAGAGCGGGCTATTTGCAAAATAAAGGTAGCCCACTATCCGGACTTAGCCGCTGTGTGGGCTGAAGCATACACGCAGGGTGGGTGTGAGCGTGGAGCTTAAACGAGCGGGCATTATCAGCGGTAGTCCTCTTGAGTTTCACCCCCGGACGGCGTCGGCTTCTCGGCGGTCGGATGCTTGAAGTCCTCGCCGATAAGGGAGCACGCAGGGCTCGCAGAGGAGAAGAAGAAAAGGAGTAGGGACGCGGAAGGAAGGATAGGGGATCATTTTAATACCAAATCGGGACACATGTTGAGCTAACGGCCCACTCCACCTCCCCCTTCTCCTCCCAAATGCATCTGTTGCCTCAATCGCTTCCCCGTTACTAATTACTCCGCGTGAGGATACGGCGGGTCTCCTCTCCGGCTCCAGGGACCCGAGAGACGACCATGGATCTCAGTAAAATCGTAAGTGCTGAAGAATTGATTTGTTTTGTTTTTAAGAAGAAAAGAAAAGAAAAGATAACGGCAACAACACACATGAACGAGGCTTGGCATGTTTTTTTTTGGGGAGGTGGAGGTGGGGTCCAGAAAGTCCGGTTGCACACACATGGGCTGTTTGCGCGATTACATGCGCGTTACGCTCTGTGCATGCAGGGGCTTGTTGTTGTGTGCCAGCTATTGCAGCCTAATGTGGTCGTGGGAAGTTTGTATTGTGTTGTGGGAAAAAGAAGACATTGAAGGTCTGAGCAGCGATCTGGGGAACATGGTCCTTGAAGGAGGTCCTTGAACGAGGTCCACAGGGTCCCTGCTGAATGGAAGAGCAGTCTAAGTCCACTCACATTTTGGGGGAAGAAGACGCTGAGATCACATGTTGATCTGCGCTTGCACTGTACAAAACCGTTAAACAAGGCTGATAAAAGAACAGCAACCTGTGCTGTGTCTTGGGTTGTGGATGGGGCATTAACACATGACCGTTTGCAGCTTTAACTGAGTCTATTTTAGGGTCCAGGACTTTGAAAACGTCTGAGATGTGCTCCTCTGTTGCCCAGAGTGCTCTGCTTTTCACACGGCTCAGTCTCCAGCTGCAGGTCAGTGGAGAAAAAGCTCTGCAAAGCCCGGCTTAAATGTGCCATGAATGTCAATTACGGCTTGTATTGATGTCTGTTGGAAACAAACCTTAAAGACAGAGCGTGTCTTTGTGTAACTATCGGCGTGTTACACAAATTAAAGAGATACGCTATGAAAGTCAGGCAAGATGGTATATTGTGTTTATCACAAGCAGGACAGTTGTGTGTACACATATCATTTTGTTGTGCTGTGAATGATGGGATGGAGGCTAACAGGCAGGCTAAAGTGTGCAGAGTGTACTGGAGCAGGTGCACGTAAGCCCAAGCAACAAGACCGGCCTTTCACTGCCAACATGGATGGATGGGTGTACTTTTAGCCCTTGTATAGCAGGTGTGGGGGAGGGTGGGTGATAAAAGCACACTGTTCTGTTCTCACTACGTGTTATGCCTTCTCGGTGTCAACGTAGATTAAACAGGCAGCCAAACTCCTTTTCAAGAGCCAGGAAACTGAACGTGCTTGTTCCTTTTATTGACTTTGTTGCAGGATAAAGTCAATCTGACAACATTGAATTGGGTGAAACTATAAAAAGGAGACAAAACGGAAGTTACACTTAGTATGCTACATGGCAACAGTAACACAGTATGTTATATTAGCGATTAGCTTACAAGCTAGCATGCTAACGCGATCACAAATCACACACACGCAAGTACTCTACTACCTAAAGTTCCTTGAAAGCATACATACAAAACCTCTAAACATGTCCGAAACTCAAGGCACTTACAGTCATTGCTTTCTGAAGGGTTGAATACAACGAATTAACGGACGGACATGTCCGAACGAGGCACAAACAGCAGCCATCATACATTTTCTACGTTCTTCTCTGCGCAGCACTTCCTTCCAACGTGAGTGTCAGAATAAAAGCTCCACAACAGCAACATCAGAACTACACAAATAAACGTAACATAGAAAAGATACAACTTTTAGCACACACAACTTGGTTGGGCAGAACACTCCCCGTCTGGCATACATAGGCCACATAAAGACTTAGCTGTCCTCACTTGAGCGTTGACTTTCCTTCGGCAAGAGCAGCACAACCTCCGAGACAGGCCTTAAGAATGTCTTTGCTTTGTCATGTGACGCTGTCCTGATTTCTATCTTCCTGACCTTCCCGTCGCTGCTTGGAAAGGTGGAGGTGACCAAACCCATAGGCCACTCGTTGCGGTGTGACTGGCCCTCTCTCAGTAGCACAACATCCCCGGTCTGTAGATCTCGGCATGCTGTGCGCCATTTCCGCCTTGGTTGAAGAGTGTGGAGATATTCTTTTCTCCATCTCGACCAGAATTCACTTGCTAGTGCCTGCACTTGCCTCCACTGAGACTTGAAAAGATCTTTTCCGGTGAAGATGCCGGCTGGAGCAGACACCCCTGGTTTTTGGGTCAACAGCATTGCAGGAGTCAGCAGCAATGGTGAGGAGGGATCGGAAGAGACAGGGACTAATGGTCTTGCATTGATTATAGCTGATACCTCTGCCATTAAGGTACACAGCACTTCATGAGTCAGGTAAGTATGTTTAGTTTGCAGCAGCATGGAGTCGAGTATTCTGCGGGTTATGCCGATCATGCGCTCCCATACGCCACCCATGTGAGATGCATGCGGAGGGTTGAACTCCCATGTACAGCCGTTTTCGTGAAGGTATTTCGGAACGCTGACTTGGCTTGGGTCGTCTCTCATACCCAGTTCAGACCTGGCTCCGACAAAGTTTGTACCTTGATCTGATCTCAGCTGCTTTGCTGGCCCTCTTATAGCAAAAAACCTTCTCAAGGCATTGATGCAGCTGGCCGAGTCCATGGATTCTATGATCTCTATATGCACAGCTCTGGTGCTCATGCATGTAAAGAGTATAGCCCACCGCTTGCTCTGAGCTGCGCCACCTCTGGTACGTCTGGTGATCACATTCCAGGGTCCAAAAACATCCAACCCTACATGTGTGAATGGTGGGGACGAGCTTAGACGCTCTGGTGGGAGGTCAGCCATCTTTTGGACTTCGAGCTTCCCTCTCAGCTTACGGCAGGTGATACAGTGGTGGATGACTGAGCCTATAAGCCTCTTGCCGGCAACAATCCATAGGCCGGCAGCTCTCACGGCCCCTTCCGTAAACTGTCGCCCTTGATGTTGCACCTTTGTGTGGTGATGAGTCACCATTAACTTTGTGACATGACTTTGCTTTGGGAGAATGATTGGATGTCTCACTTCGGGCTCAGCAAATGCATGTCTCAGACGTCCTCCCGTCTTCAAGAGGCCGTCGCACACGAAGGGATCAAGGTTTAGAAGCACACTTGACTTTGAAATTGCTCTTTTCTCTTGCAGTGCTGCATACTCTTCTGGATAAGCATCCCGTTGGACAGACTTGAGTATGATCTGCTTTGTTGCGGCTAGCTCTTTGAGAGTTCGGGGCTTTTTGCATAGGTGCCATCCTTTACATGCATCTGAAAGGCCTGACCTGAACGACGAAGCTTGATGGATCAGGAAAGACACTGCTCTTAGCAAAGACTCCCAAGTGGAGAAGCGCTTGAACCGCTCTGAGGTGAGTTCACCTTCCCTTACATGAGTAGCGAGGGTGGTCAGCTGACACCTCACATCTACATCTGATTCAGGATCCACTAACTGGAAAGACTTGGGTGTGTCAGACTGCTGTGGCTTGTAAAGGAAGTCTGGTCCTGTAAACCACATGGTGTTGGTGAGCTGTGATGCAAGCACAGATCTGGTTGCTAGATCAGCTGGATTCTGGTCTGAAGGCACATAGTTCCACTGCTGAGGAGAGGTTGTTTGTCGTATGCGGTGAACACGATTATGTACATATACAAAGAATCGCTTAGTCTCGTTGTGTATATATCCCAACACCACTTTGCTGTCACAGTAAAACCTCACTGCATCTGGCTTGTGGTCGAGCTCCTCCAGGATCAGTTCAGCCATTTCCACGGCCAGCACAGCTCCACATAGTTCAAGGCGAGGGATAGTTGGCTCTGGCTGAAGAGATAACTTTGCTTTTCCCAGCAGAAAGCCCACTCTACACTGACCTTCTTTTGTGAGGACCCTCAGGTAAGCCACTGCTCCAATGGCCCAGTTTGAGGCGTCTGAAAAGAGACACAGCTCGGTGTACGTGCTGCTGGAGAGGGACTGCTGTATGTATGGGCGTGGAAGATGGAGGCGGCTCAGTTCTTGTAATGACCTTTTCCATGTTTCCCACTTGTTCAGCTTGCTCACGGGAAGTTCGGCGTCCCAGTCATGGACTTCACTGGAGAGTTCCCTTAGCAGTGCTCGTCCCTGGATGGTCACTGGTGCAACAAAACCTAACGGGTCGAAGAGGCTGTTGACTATGGAAAGAACCCCACGGCGGGTAAATGGTTTGTCGCTGACTGCCACTCTGAATGTGAAAGTGTCAGAGTCAATGTCCCAGCACAAACCAAGGCTTCTTTGTATGGGCAGAGCTTCTTCGTCCAGGCCTAAGTCTTTTAGGCCTGCAGCCAGTTCTTCAGGGGGGAAGGCTTGCATAACAGCGACACTGTTTGAGGTAATTTTATGCAGTTTGAGATTCGATTCGGCGAGCGATGCTTGGGTGCGTTTGAGCAGATCAATGGCCTCAGCTTCAGTCGGGAGGGAGATGAGCCCATCATCCACGTAAAAGTGTCTCTCGACGAAGCGCCGTGAGTCGGATCCATACTTCTTTTCACCCACTTGAGCAGCTCTCCGTAGCCCATATATAGCCACTGAAGGTGAAGGGCTATTTCCAAACACATGCACTCGCATGCGGTACTCTGTCACCTCTTTCGTCGGATCGTTGTCTTTGTGCCACAAGAATCTCAAATAATTTCTGTGGTCTTCACTCACTGAGAAACCATAGAACATCTGTTGGATGTCAACTGTCAGAGCAATGAGTTCTTTTCTGAACCTTAACAGTACCCCAAGGAGGGAGTTATTTAAGTCGGGGCCTGAGAGCAGGACGCTGTTCAGAGAGATGCCGTCTTCTTGTGCACTCGAGTCGAACACAACTCTAATCTGGCCTGGCTTTTGGGGGTGGTACACGCCAAAAATGGGTAAGTACCAGCACTCTGTATCGCTGTGGAGAGAGGGTGCTTTTTCTGCGTGTCCATTCTCAAAGAGTTTCTCCATAAAGCCTACGAACTGTTCTTTCATGTCAAGGTTTTTGTTCAGCGTGCGCTGCAAGGAGTGGAACCGAGAGAGGGCTTGAGCACGGTTATTCGGAAGCCGTGGTCTGGGTGACCTGAATGGCAGGGGAGCGATCCAGCTGTTATGTTCATCTCTGTTGAACTCTTTGTGCATGGTCTCCAGAAACGTCTCGTCCTCGAAGGACAAAGCAGGTTTGTTGTCATTAGCTGTTCTCATGAACACCCGAAGTCCAAGTTTGTCTTCAGCAGCCAAACTGGCTGTCTGATTGACTGAATGACTGGAGAGAGGAGTGGTGGGACCATGCCTGTGCTCCCCGCCGTAGCTTGTCTTTTCTTTCACATGGATGTGATTTTGACATGGTGTCAAGAAAGATGGACGTCCGTTCTGCAGGACGTTAGTCTTGTACACAGCTACGGTGGGCTTGCGGGCGCTGTCGATGCAAACTTCCCCAACTATGACCCACCCCAAGTCCAAACGCTGGGCAAAGGGTGCATTGTTAGGCCCATTAATTTGCTGTCTCACTTTGTGCACACGGATAATGTCTCTACCCAATAAGATCAAAATCTGTGCTTCAGGATCGAGCCCTGGGATGCAAGGAGCTATGGGTCTCAAGTGAGCATGGGAAAGAGCGACCTCTGGTGAGGGGATTTCTGATCTGTTGCTCGTAATTTCGTTACACTCGATGAGTGGAGGCAGATCCAAACACACTTTACCGTTCATTGCTTCTATCTGGAAACCGACTGCCTTCCTTCCGATCATTTCAGTGGTGCCTGCACAGGTCCTCATAAGATAAGGTGAAAGGCTACCTTGGATGCCGAAGAGCTGGAAAAACTCATTCCTGGCCAGCGAGCGGTTGCTCTGGTCATCAAGGATGGCATACATCTTGACTGCACGTTCCCTTTGGCCTTGTGGGAAGACCTGCACCAAGCATATTTTTGCGCATGACCGAGCCGGGAGACCATCTCCGCAGACTTCAGTGCACCTTGAAGTTACCTCTGGAGGAGAGTTGTTCCGCTGTTCTCCGTCTGGCTCCACCACAAGAGATGTCATTCGTGAGAGGTCAGTCTCTGGATGCATAACCGTACAGTGCTTGTCACTTTCACACTCGTTGCATTTCAGCTCAACTGGACACTCCTTCGCCATGTGGACAGCAGAGCAGCACCTGAAACATCGTCTGTGCTCTTTTAGGAGCCTTTTGCGTTCTGTCAACGGCTTCATTTTAAAGGCTCTACATTTCTCCAGAGGATGTGGCTTATTATGGAGCGGACAGTGCTTAGCCGGATCACTATTCCTATCCGTCTCTGCATTATGGGTTGAGTTTGAATCCACTGTTGTTAACACATCTGTTTTATGGACAGATATAGCAGTCCTAACGCCATCATGCTTCGCTATGGGCCGTTCACTGCGGTTATGGCTATGGCTGTTGTTGGTCAAGATGAAGCTGGGGTCGTTTCTGGCCTTTGCCTCGCCGCAAACAAAGTCAACAAAGAAGGCAAATGGGGGATAGAAAACTTTTTGTTGTTCTTTATATCTTGAACCGGTAGAGAGCCATTTCTCTTGTAGGTTTTGTGGCAACTTTTCAACAATGGGATTAATGCCCCGTGGCGTGTCGAGGTAGCTAAGGCCGGGTAAGTAGCCATCCGCTTTAGCTGAGAGTAGCTCCATGAGCAGGTCACCAAGTTCTCTTAGCTTTGTGTTTTCTTTTGAAGTGAGACGAGGGAAACTGTCCAGCCGCTTGAATAGCGCACTCTCTATCACTTCGGGGTTGGCATAGCACTCTTGGAGTCTTGACCAAGACGAATCTAGATGCAGCTTGTGGGTTTGTGACGTAGACTGCTCGGATTCTCTTAACATGTTCAGAGGACTCCTTTCCGAGCCATTTCACGAGCAAATCTAGCTCTTCGCTGGCAGTTAACTCTAGACCCTGTGTGGCGTTAAGGAAAGAGGATTGCCACGCTCTGAAGCTCTCGGGCTGATCATCAAATCTAGTGAGCCCTGTAGTTACCAACTCCCTGCGGGCCAGATACTTAGCAAAGTCTATCATGCTGGAAGCTGGAGTGACTGGAGGGTCCTGTATGTTGTCCCTAGGTGAATGGTAGGGATAACTGGCCTTCTTGAATGGAGAATAGCCTTGCTGCTGGCGGGCTTCATGTGCAAAGTGAGGGTCTGCGCTGCGGTAGTGAGGCAGGTGTGGCTGGCGCTCTGATGCAAGTAAGTACTCACTCTGTGGTGTGGATAATGGTGCGTGATGGGGATATGCAGAGCTTAACATGTTGTCCGCCTGTCTTGTTGGTGGTGACACTTTAATACGTAGAGGAGGTGATACGTCTGGAGGGGGTGCGTGGAGGTTAACGCTGGCCTGAGCCTGTTGTTCCACATATGCCGCTGTCCGCTTCGTAGTCTCCTGTGGTGTGACGTCACTCCTTTTGCATATGTCCTCACATTCCATCCCTGCTGCAGCCTCCAAGACTTCGGCCTCTGCATTAGCGGCAGCTGCTGTCTTCTCTACTTCTAGGGCTTCTAAATTCGCTTCTAGCGTAGCCTTTTCCAGATCTAATCTGGCTCTCTGTTTTTTCATTTCTAGCTCCTTTTGTACAAATGTAGCCCTGGTACGCGCCGCTTCAGCTGTAGCCCTGGCTCTGGCGGCGGCGCTAGCCACTGAACACTTGGAGGAGGATGAATACTTAGAGCTAGCCACTGACGGTGCTTTTCCATCTTTGTCTGCTGTGTGGGTCTCCATATCCGTAGCTGACGAATCCTTCTGACGGTCTGACTTTTCACTGTTCTGTTCTCACTACGTGTTATGCCTTCTCGGTGTCAACGTAGATTAAACAGGCAGCCAAACTCCAATTCAATGTTGTCAGATTGACTTTATCCTGCAACAAAGTCAATAAAAGGAACAAGCACGTTCAGTTTCCTGGCTCTTGAAAAGGAGTTTGGCTGCCTGTTTAATCTACGTTGACACCGAGAAGGCATAACACGTAGTGAGAACAGAACACACACCAAGACTCCTCTTTCTAATGACCCTCAGCTCAGGGAGACTCTGGGGAGTTTGTATTGAAGGCAATGTGCTGGGAAACAATACAAAAGAAACGTTCATAACATGTATGAAGAGGTACAGAATCCAGTCGGGTTCTTTTGATAACTGGAACAGGAAAATCACTCTGATCACTGAAATAAATTCACAGCTGCCCACATGAAGTCAGTCAGGCCCCACAGCGCAGACATGTAGGCGTAGTGGTGGAAAATATCCATTCAGTTGCACCTTACAGGTAATTTGAGACAAACCTCTTGATGCTGTTGGGAAACCGTGCAGTATGGTGCAGGAACTCCTCAAGGCTGTTCTCCTTGGTATTTGTTGGGCTGTTTGGCGTGTAGTGAACACGGTGATATGAAAACAATGTCCAGAGAGATGACTTGTCAGCTAGCACTCTACAGTCCCACTCTGCGTATACGTTGGTGACGCACATTTGAGCCAAATACTTTGCTGGAGTTTTGAGGAACTTGATTGTATGAAAAAAAAAAAGAAATGTTTAAAGTTGCAGGATGTTGAAATTTTAACAGATGTCAGACAAACGGGGGTTTCCAGTGTCATTACAGTGACTGCTGATACTTTTATCTAATATAAATACACTGAAGGTATACGGTCATACTAAAAATACTAAAACAACGGTCCTGATTTTTTACCAAACTATTTTTTTGTGTCACAAAGTGTCATCATCTCTGAAACGTAAGGATAGAGAGAAGCATAGATGTGATTAGGCTCCAGGTTATGCACCTTTAATGCCGCTATACTGATTGTCACATTGTTGCTTCCAGTTGAAATATATTTGCAAATATCAAATGTCAACAGAAGAGTTTTATAAGCATGCAGATAACTCAATATTAGATTAACTCATAAAGAATTGGTTCATAACTAGTGCTTAAACAATCAGTCAATTGACAGAAAATGAATTGGCAATACTTTTGAGTGTTGATTGATCATTTTAATCATGTTTAATCAAACGCAAAAGTCATATGTGAAGAACAAGAAGAAAATATGATGGGCATTTTCGGACATTTTATTGACCATTTATCAATCAATCAAATAATAGATGCAGTCATTCATACTTCAAATAGCTGTAGCTCCACATGCAACCAGTAAACAGAACATTATTATGAGGGGTAAAAATAAAAAAAAATAAACATAATTTCTAGTCAACAAATGTATGATCCACACTATCAGACGTCATTATTATTAATATTTTGATAGTGATAAATTGAGCCTACATTTCAAACCCATGTATGTACAGCCAACCATGCCTACTGTATTTTTGCCTCACATAACTTCAGCAAAGCCTCTAACGATGCACATCAAAAGTTTTCTTGAACAAATATAACAAATTGAGCTGGCAGTTGCCAGTCGAACACACTGCGGTGCTTAGAGAACATAAACCAGGAGTTTCGACGTTGTGGGGCGGTTTAATTGGTGGCAGATCACAACACAAGCCGTCATCATCAAGTCCTTCAGGAAAACGCCTCCACACATGTACAGACCAACTCTGTGATGTCCACGCGTGTTCAGTGTAACGAGCAAGTGGGCCGAGGAGCCTCGCCGAGCCGCACAGATGTTCCTTTTATAATGTGTCGTCATGACATCACCGGTCCTGCAGGAAGTTGCGCTTTAGAGCCGAGGCTCCTTCACACGAGGCTGCAGAAAGCCATCCTGTTAGGAGATGCTCATAAACCTGCCATGGGGGTGTTGGCCTGCAGGTTTAATTATGCCGCAGCCCGGCCTTCAGCTCGTGTGTGTGTGTGTGTGTGTGTGTGTGTGTGTGTGTGTGTGTGTGTGCGTGCGTTTGTGTCTTTAACCAGCTGCCGCCCTCCACCTCTGCCCTCGCTAACAGAAGCCCGGTGCTCTGAGGTCACACATTGCAAATATCCTGAAGCTCTATGTTTTTATGCTTTTTAATGGGCTCTTTAGAGACGGCGTCATCCCACTGGGCTTATCTGCATCACCAAATGCCCTGTTATTATTGGGATGGAGGATGTTCTGTGCACTCCCGTCAGCCTCCGTGATTGTGATAAGACTGATAAATGCTGTGGCAACAAAGATGGGCAGTTTGATCATCACTCATGAGCAGACGTATTCATGGCAATGTGTTCACCGGCTGGTAAAGCATGACCTCTGTGAGTTTGTCATTTTCCTTCTAACAGCATTCCCTGCATGCATTCATGTACACAGGAAAAATAGCCTCTAAAAAAAAAAAGCTTTTCCACTTTCCTCAGTGCCAGCCAGGCTCCTTTTCAAGAGGTGTGGAGTGAATGTTGTATGAGAGCGGATGTTCATGTCAGATGCTCCTAAAACAAGCAACACGGAAGGCTTTGTTCAGATGAGTGACCTTTGGAATCGGGTGGAGTTACTTTTGGAAACATGTTTGGGCCCAAAACTCTTTTCCATTTATTATCAGATTTTTCTTTGTGTCAAAAGTGCCATTTCATGGTGTGTGTGAGGGTGTGTGTTGTGTGGAACACACTGTGCTCAGGTTCAGGAGATGGTGGAGACCAAAATCAGAGTTAAAGGGAGAGTGAATCTGGGACCTGTGTTCCTTTTGGTTTACATTTGCAGTGTAGCTCGTACTTTTTAATTATCTATATGCTGCAGCTTCAATATAAAGAGAAACACACGAGTTACAAAGAGTATATTCAGCTCAGCTCGAGTGGAACAGTTTGTCACAACTTGATTCTCATTGTCACAACGTGGGACAAGAAACAGCAATTGTCAGATCATTAGACAGTGTGGGACCAAGCCAAAAGGTTAGTTGAGGAGATCTGACCGCTCATGTTTGTTGCCCCCTGTTTCAGTGACGTCACCTAGTTCCCAGATCTCAGCAATTGCTTTGGCAAGTACTAATTTATTCATGACTGGTAGCCGCAGCTACGAATATATAGAGTTGACCTAAGTTGTTACGAGCCGCTGGTTTTCCTTGAAAGACACCTGGTAGTCTGGCAGGAAACGTGAGAGGGTAGAAGGAATGAAGGGTTCGGCCTGACTGCGCTGTCTCAGGCGCTGTCTGGGTTGACTGAGCGAGGTTTCTAGCGGAAGGCGGGTGGAGCTGGGCATTTTTCAGCAAGCAGGAAATGGGCAGTGCAAGGTGTGCCAAGACAGGAAGCCTGACTGAGCGCCTGTACCCCTCCACCACCACCACCAGCCACAATGGCCATGCTTCCACCGCCGTACCTCAGCAGTAAAGCTGCAGCAGCAGTAGTGTTGCCACCTGCCGCCATGATGTGGCATCTAAATGTACACTAAAAGCACAAGAAAAAGAGTGTGAAAAGCTCTCTGTTGCATGGAATACTGAAAATGATTTATTAACAGATGGAGACAGAAAGTCAGTTTCCACTGTGAAGAACACTGACGAGAAATTGCACGTCCTTCTCCCCGGTTGGTTTTTAGTGAGTTTTCATAGATAATAAGTCATTTTGATAAGGAAGCAAAAATTGAGGATGTAAGACTGAACAATTCAATTCAATTCAATTCAGTTTATTTTGTATAGCCCAAAATCACAAATACAAATTTGCCTCTAAGGGCTTCACAATCTGTACACATACGACATCCCTGTCCCGGAACCTCACATCGGATCAGGAAAAACTCCCTCTAGAAAACAAGGGGAAGAAACCTGAGGGAGAGCAACAGAGGAGGATCCCTCTCCCCGGATGGACAGATGCAATAGATGTCATGTGTACAGAATCAGCATAACAGAGTTACAGCACATTCAATGGATGTCACAGAAATTATTCATGAGTAGTAGGCATGGCCACGACCCAGATGACTGTGATCCATGACAGCAGACGAAGGTAAAGATGAAGGGCATCAGCAGGGCCGCCATGGAAGGGAACAGGACCCGCTTCAGACAGCCACGATCCATGGACGCTTGAGGAGAGGAAGCACAGAGGCTCCCGAGAGGAAGTAGAGTTAGTAATGAGCATTAAAGAGACATTCATTAATTTATCTAGAAGTATAGAGAGGAGAAAAATGAGAGCGAGAAGAAGATATAAATCCCTCGGTGTTTCCCCAAGGCGCTCCCCGGAAACACAAGTCCATAGGAGCACCCCAGGAGCACCCGAGGAAGGGAAGAGGAGGAGAGAGAGAGGCCAGGAGAGAGGAGCTCATTGTATCCTAAAATGTTCCCCAGCAGTCTAAGCCTATGGCAGCATATCTAGGGGCTGGACCCTAGGTCCGCTGAGCCAGCCCTAACCATACGTACTGTCAAAGAGAAAAGTCTTAAGTCTTCTCTTAAATGAGGTGACTGTGTCTGCTCCCCGAACCGAAAGCGGAAGCTGGTTCCACAGAAAGGGAGCTTGATAACTGAAGGCTCTGGCCCCCAACCTACTTTTTAAGACTCTAGGAACCACAAGTAGCCCCGCATTCATTGAGCGCAGCTCTCTGGTGGGACAATATGGTGCTATAAGCTCCCTAAGATATGATGGTGCATTACCAATTAAGGCTTTATATGTAAGAAGAAGGACTTTAAATGCAATTCTCTGTCTTACAGGAAGCCAGTGGAGATCAACCAATACAGGAGTAATGTGATCTCTCCTCTTAACTCTCGCTAGCACACGGGCTGCAGCATTCTGTATCAACTGTAGAGACCTGAGAGACCCAGCAGAGCAGCCCGATAATACAGAGTTACAGTAGTCCAGTCTTGAGGTAACAAATGCGTGGATCAATGTTTCTGCATCCCTTCGAGACAGGATGTGCCGGATCTTTGCGATGTTGCGTAGGTGGAAAAAGGCAGTCCTTGAGATCTGTTTCACGTGGGAACCGAAGGACAAGTCTTGGTCAAAGACAACTCCCAGGTTCCTCACGGTGGTGGTTGACGCCAGTGCAATGCCATCAAGAGAAACAATATCATTAGATAATTGATTTCTCAGTGGCTCTGGGCCAAGCAAAATAACCTCAGTCTTGTCCGAGTTCAGCATCAGGAAGTTGCAGGTCATCCAGGTTTGTATGTCTTTAAGACATGCTTGAAGTTTAGCCACCTGGCTGGTTTCATCTGGCTTGATCGATATATATAGCTGGGTATCATCGGCGTAGAAATGAAATTTTATTGAGTGTTTCCTGATAATATTGCCTAACGGAAGCATATAAAGGGTGAACAAAATTGGACCAAGGACGGAGCCCTGTGGTACCCCATTTTTAACACCCGTGCTCACCGAGGCCACATCATTTACATATACAAACTGAGATCGATCTGATAGATACGATCCAAACCAGCTTAGTGCTGTACCCCTAATACCAATCAACTGTTCTAGCCTTTCTAATAAAATGTCATGGTCAATGGTGTCGAATGCAGCACTAAGGTCTAACAGAACTAAAACGGTTACAAGTCCCCTATCTGATGCAACTAAAAGGTCGTTCGTAATTGTCACTAAAGCTGTCTCTGTGCTATGGTGCTTTCTAAATCCGGACTGAAAGTCCTCAAATAAACTATTGCTATCTAAAAAGTCACATAACTGATTTGTAACTACTTTCTCCAGAATTTTAGACAGGAAGGGCAGGTTAGAGATAGGTCTATAGTTAGCCAACACTTCTGGATCGAGAGTTGGCTTCTTGAGTAGAGGTTTAATTACAGCCATTTTGAACGACTGTGGCACATAACCAGTTAGTAAAGAACCGTTAATAATATCCAGCAAAGAGGTGCCAACCAAGGGCAACACCTCCTTCAGCAATGTCGTTGGGATGGGGTCCAGGAGACAGGTAGACGATTTGGAAGCCGAAACGGTTGAAGACAGTTGGTCCAGGCTTATGGGGAGAAAGCCATCCAAACACACATCAGGGCCCACAGTCGCCGCCGCCGAGGCCAGTCCACTTGAGGATAAACAGCCAGTAGCTGGGGGCAGGAGATCGCCAATCCTGCCTCTGATGGCCAGAATCTTGTCATTGAAGAAAGTCATGAAGTCATCACTGCTGAGGTCCGTAGGAATACACGGCTTCACAGAGCTGTGACTCTCCGTTAGCCTGGCCACAGTACTGAACAGTTGCGTCCAATGCAAGTGTTTCCCTTTAAATTGCGGTCTCTATGTCTTCATTAGGGCAAGTGCTTGACAGAAGGCAGGGCTTGTAAGAGCACTGGATACACTTCCTGTATGTTTCAATTTAGAGGGAGATAAGTAGGTTTACTGAATAGTTTGAGGGTTGTAGGAACTGCAATTTATGTCTCTTAATCTTCGATGTTTGGGCAATTTCTGTGCACGCCTGTGCAAGTACACTTGGGAAATACAGTTTAGTTCCCACGGTCTTAACAACGGCTGCAACTAACTAACTTTGTTTTGAGTTCTCTTTTTGAGCAGTGCGGGTTAAAACCTCAAATAGAATTGGCAAAAACTAAATGTCCATCACCATTGGTTAGTGCTCAAGGTGATTCCTTTACAATTATTGAAAACCAAGCAAAGCAGAACATCTTCACTGGAACTGGAGAATGTTTGGGATTTGTGCTTGAAAACAAATGACTCAAATGCTTATTCAATACCATTAGAGCCTTTTAATCATTGCAGCTCTAGTTCAAATACATTTGAAGTCCCACAGATTCAGCAAATCACAAAAACTGAGAAAAGAAAATACAGAAACCTGGGATAGATTTAGGAGGTCCTGTACGTAACCCTTGACTTTGTGATTAAATACTTGCGTTGACCTAAGTGTGCAAGATGTGTCTTTCTCGATAAGAAGGTAGAAACAAAAGGCAGTCAGAAAGGATGATGGGATAAATATGAGCATCATATCCTCTTCCCTCTAGACCTAAATGACTGGGGTCATAAATCATAGTACTGTAAATCTGATGATCCACTCCCATACTAAATCATCCGGTTCACCACAAGCACCTCCTCGGCCGTGAGAACTTACATCCGCGGAGAACAAGTGTTTCCTAATGTACTCTGCCCGCTTTCATTTGGCCCTGGTGAGGTCCTCCACTCATTTCCTCACGATGGAGCGCTGCTCGCTGCGGGTTCGTCTCATCAATAACGCTGACATGAGCTGTGCCGCAACGGAGACGAAAATAACCAGGAACGCCATTTTATTTCTCAGCCACCACCTCGGAACGATGTCATCTCTCCGGGACTGACGTGGAACTTGAATTGCAGAGGCATCAATCGCATGCTCTTGCGAATCGGTCCGAGGAGGCGGGTTGGGGAATCGAGTCAATGAGCGACGGCGCTTTCATTTAGCAGGCAGAAGACGCTTCCCCTCTCTGGGTTCTGTGCACTGACCCTGCAGTGGACACGGCCAGGCTACCACCAGCATATCAATGCCCTGCTTTCTACTGAAGGGCCGGTTGGGGCTGGCCGGGCTTAACTTAATAACAGGCCTTCAACACTGTATCAATAACACAGAGAAAACAAGATGTTTCTGTAGCAAAAAGGAGTTTTGCGTTCGGCTGGTGGGTAATTGATCGAGTCCTTATCATAACTGGTGGATATAGTGTTGAACATGAGCGATGGATGAAAGGAAGGCCTGAGCATGAAACATCAGGAGGAAAGAAGTTGAGGTTTCTGATCACTTTAACCAATTTAAGGCGGATCGTCGCTCCTCTTCCTCATGATCACTGGTGCTGACGGGTCATTGATGCGTCGATGCCAGCAGCCAATGCCAGGAGTCCCAGGCAGCTGGCAGTCTCATTCAACCCAAACACAAAGTACAAAGTCTCACTGTGGGCTAATTGGGTCATACTCATGTGAGAACCCGTTGCATTGCAAGTTTCTTAATCATCCCCGTGAGTATTTGGGTGTCAGCGAGAGGAAATACAAAACGAGATAAGCTGTGATGTTACATTAAATGTGACATTAATATAAAGCAACAGCCGATTGACCTTTTGTACTGACGATAACAGTGACAGGAAATGGCACAAAAGTAGTTTCACTCGATGGTAATGCAAAACATATGTGGTCAGAATATTTTGGCTGCGCTGTACACTGAATTTGATTTTTTTATTTCTTGATAGAGAGTCAGTGTTAACAGGATCCAGCTCTAAAATGTGCACTTTTATGTGATGGTGTTTTATCCATGGAAATATCAGCATCTCCAAATGAACCCACATAGTGCTAAATGTTGTAATTGTGATGGTTCACTCTTGACCTTTTTAACATATTAGTATCACTTCACTCAAGGTCCACTTACTAGTATTTGCTTTCAACCACATCTAACGGTTCAAGTTCCATACTTTGGTCCCACAATTGGGTTGAAAGCTCAAGAATTAATCTGTTGATTTTATTTCAAAGTTAAGTCTTTGAATTAGATCGATAGAATTCAACGAATGAATACTTTATTCCTGAGGTTTGCGAACACAAAAGAAATCCATTCAGACTGAAAAATATGATAATAAACAATGTCGAGAACTGCAAAGTGCATTTATCGATCTACACATCTGAGTCAGGCTCATACACCACGACTATTCCCAATAAAACCAATCTAAACCTTTGTGCCTTTTATACACAGGCAATCTGAAATGCAGCTCCGACTACATTGAATTAGAGTTGTCATAAAGGACGTGTTTGGTGTGATTGATAGTATTAAATACCTTTTTTATGTTCAGTATTAAGCTGTACAAGAGCTTTCTGCGTTGTGCCACTAAACACTGTTATTACATTACATTACATTTCATTTAGCTGACGCTTTTATCCAAAGCGACTTACATGATATACAGTAGACCGTAGACACAGCAACGGTGAGCAATTAGGGTTAAGTGTCTTGCTCAAGGACACAACGACACAGACTGCCGGAGCCGGGGTTTGTTTCACGAGTTCTGACCAAGATGAGATAAGGAAGTAAGTGTCAGTTTGCAATTCCTGTTGGTAAACTTAGTAGTTTGTTTATTTGTAAACAGGAAGTGTAACGTCTCAATGTTCACATTTAACTCTGTGACCTTTCCCTTGTGGTCTCGATCAGAGGAAACAGACCGAAGCCTTGACCGCAGTCTTATTTCTGCTCTAGTGTGCACAGCCTGGACAGGACGGTGTAAGCCCAGCTGCGTTTGACCTTTAGTGCTGACACACACACACACACACACACCCACACGCACAGCATCTTAGCTCAGTGTTATATGCTGATGCAATAAGACAGGTGTTGCACTTGTAGCTCCGGTGCTCATGTTTAATCAACATTGTGCATGTTTGAGGTCAGGGGTGGAAGCGTGGTCAGTTGTCATGTTTGTAACACACACACACACACACACACACACACACACACACTGCGGTTACTCGTCACCGGCGGGATTACGAGCCGAGCGCAGACGGGTGTGGATGATGTTGAAACGGGAGCCAGCGGCTCTACATTCCTTCTTCTGCCCTCACTTTACTTTCGTGAACCACCCCGGTGACCTGATAGTAAATTAGATTTCGTGGGACACGAGACTCGTGTTCACCAACTTGCTGGAGCTGGTGAGAGGTCATTCAGATGTGCTGCGAGCAGGAGGATGCGGTCTAGTGTCTGCTGCTGTTCAGGCAAGACAGGAGCCACATTTTAAACCAGATTGTTTCCCTCTAATCCCAGTTTAGTGTTTCGAGCTATTTATTTGAAGGGATTATGTTCATAAATAAGAATTATCTGGACATTTTAGAGTCAAAACAGTCAGTGACACCTTGTTTCAAGGAGGCGGATGTTCTGGTTGAGAGATATAACTAAGTGTGTTGGGTTTGCTCCCAAGGTCTTCCTCCTCTTCTCTTCTTCGTCCCTGCTTCCTTCATTCCTGCATCCTTTGTTCCTGCATCGTTCGTTCCTGCCCCCTTCCGTCCCCACCCCTCCTGAGTCACCCCTCCTCCACCAATGATTCCTCACGGTGGACTTCCAGTCCTGACAGCTCACATACTGGAAGAGGAGGAGCAGATTCGGGGCAGTCTGTGGGAAGTGAGATTATGAAACGTGCCTCACGTCCTCTGCTGACCCCAGACACTGACGATTAATGACTACAAACCGTAGTGACAACATGCATGGTTGGCTTTATTATTTATTATATTATTTCAGCATTTTGAGTTGAAGGGTTGAGATGTATAGTTTTCTTGGTTTGGTTTTCCTCTCGTGCGCAACTGGATACGTCAGCCAGATGTCGCTCCAGAACACCTTGTTTTGAAAAGCATCTGAAACGACTTAAACTCTTAAACAATGCAGGCCAGGAAATGATGGCAAGAACATTTTTTCCATATTCATTTCATCATACAGCTTTCCTGTTTGGCTGCCTAACGTAACGATGATGCGACGTAAAGAAAAGAAAGCCGTAATAAGTTTGTGATTTAGCCGTGCTAGCAGCACGTCGGTCGTCCACTTTGATCCAGACTGAAATATCCCAACAACTTATGGATCGATTGTCATGAAATGTTTTAATTCTGTTCATAGTTCCCAGAGAATGAATCCTACTGGCCTTGGTGAGCCCCTGACTTTAACTCAGTTACCAATGTGACGTCGACATTTCTGGACAGCTATTGGATGGATTTCCATTTAAATGTGCAGACACCTCTTGGGGGAGCGCTGCTGCATACTGTATTATGTGAAAAGAAAGTTAAGGCTTCAGAGGGAGTTGTGCAAAATATGAGCAATTACCTCAAGTGATGACACTTGAGGCAGCGTCTGTTGGGGCTGAAGTTTGAAAATGAGCAAATCTGGGGCTGTGGAGTTAGAAAGAAGTGCACTCGCAGACCTCTGTAGGCCGCTCCTCGTCGCTGTTTGAGGCCAGCAGCTCGAGTCCACATTGGCATGAGCATGACACTCCGGTATCACCGATCAGCAGTTGAGTTGCATTGTGGGTCATGTAGGCAATCTCTCTGGTTTGGCAACTGTCCATTGTGAGTCTGACGATGCTTTAGTGTAATGCTCAACAGGTGATAGTTAAACATGGTGAACATATGGGCTTAACATCAGCCTGTTGGCACAGAGCTGCTAGCATCGCTCTTTAAGTCTTTTTTATGAAAAACAAGACTTTCTTTTTGTTCTATCAAATAAATAAACTTCACCAATGAATGAAGAAGGCGATCACTGTCAACACTACCGACCATCTAAACTACTTGGGCTGTATCTCAGCCTGTTAATGTCAAACACAACTACACACTTTGCCAATGACTGCTGTCTAACTGTGCATATGCATCCTGAATTGTGTCTGTCTGCAAGATGCACGTACAACTCTGAAGTCTCCAGATGTTTGCCTCTGTAGAGCCCTTCAAAAGCAGAGAGGAGCTCGGGCCTCTCAGCTGCCGCCTTGAATACTAACTCTGCAGAAAATAGGTCAATCAAGTTCTGCTAAAAGAACGTTGCCACTTTCAGTTCCCCAGGTGGTTATAAAAGGGAAAAGGCAGCTTTCTTAAAGGTGGAAGGGTGACAACTTTTAAAATGAAACACTTTTTGAATTTGTTTTCTTTGTTTTTTTCTTGTAAACTGTGTGAAAAAAAGCTGTGCGCTGATTTCTGTTCTCCATTTCTCCCCTCTGTTCACCTCTGCCCTCCCTCTCCTCCTCTTCTCAGGCTGTCAGCATCAATAAGGCCATCAACACACAGGAGGTCGCTGTCAAAGAGAAGCATGCCAGGAATATCCTCATTGTGTGTGTGTGTGTGTGTGTGTGTGTGTGTGTGTGTGTGTGTGTGTGTGTGTGTGTGTGTGTGTGTGTGTGTGTGTGTGTGTGTGTGTGTGTGTGTGTGTGTGTGTGTGTGTGTGTGTGTGTGTGTGTGTGTGTGTGTGTGTGTGTGTGTGTGTGTGTGTGTGTGTGTGTGTGTGTGGCTATTCCTCCGAGGCTGCAGGGTTACGTTAGTGCAAGATCAAAACAACAAACTTAATGTAACCCAATCATCTACACGTGGCTCTGCCGCATGCGTGAACTAAAATGCAAAGCTGCAGAGTCCCGGGGAGACGAAGAACTAAATTCAATATCTAGGGTTCATTATTTTGGGGTTTCAACCTTTTCGAAAGAATATAATAAAAAAAAAACACCATCTGCAGTGCAAACACTTATTTGTGTGCTCATTTGTGTTTTTCATCGTAATCTTCACTTACTCAAAGCATTGTCCGAGCTGTCAACATTGTAAAAAGACTTTGTGATAATCAGTGTCTTTTTGCATTAAACGACACAACTGCTTTTGCCCATGAAATTTAAGTAAAAATCAGTTTCATCTAATCGTGAAAACATGAGTTTACATGTGAGTTTTCTGTTGGAAGATTGGTAATGATTATTATGTTTTATAAATACAAGGGAGGCTTTTTGAGTGCATCCAGCGTGAATGGAAAAATGCAACATTGCTCCCGAGCCAGACGAATGCCCGCACAGAAAATGTCATTGCACGTTAACGACCCGGTGATCCTTGACCCGCCCCGTCACCCTGCATCTTGGGGACCCATCATGAGAAAGGCGCCCACACTTTCTGGGCATCGGTCAACCGGCTTCCTCTCTCCAGCAACGCGGTGCTCTGCTGGAAGTTCTGCCACGTCTTCCACAAGCTGCTGCGAGACGGCCATCCAAACGTACGTGAAGATGACATTTCTCACATATTCTAAAACGGATCTGATCTCGTATCTGTCTCTTGTGTTTCGTGACAATTGACTAATGATTCATTCTTCCGTTTATGTCTCACGCCTCCTTCCTTTTGTTAATTATACACGGTGAGTCCTGTTTTATTCACTCTGTTCCCCTGCTTGGTCCCCCTCCTCTCTCTGTCCCTGCAGGTAATTAAGGACTCCATGAGGAACAAGGCGGACTTAATCGATATGAGCAGGATGTGGGTAAGGAAGGACACGGAGATTGTTGTATCACTGCGGTCACATCGCAGCATGCAGTCACAAGGAGAAGGACCCTGGTGACTCTGTCTTTTTAATATTTAAACATTACGGGTGGATGAATAACACACTGATTTTGTGTTTTTCGAAGGATGTCGACCCATAAAAACGATATTCTATCCACATTATTAACAATACTAAGGTCGCCAGTGATGAAGGCAGCATGGTTCTCCTGAGAATCGTAATAACAGAAGCTTGTATTTTGTTAATTAGAAACATTAGCGTACAGCCACCAACTGTCTCCCTTGTTGCGGTCATCAGATTACATGATTTGTTTCCAGTCGGCCTGCTGCTGTCGGAGTGACACACGTTGTGGCTCGTGACGACAAAGTGGTGTAAAAACATGGCGAGTGTGACAGTTAGCGCTCACAACAAAGGGCTTCCAGCTAAACCGTGACTAACGGACACTACTGGCTTCTCTGTGGGGAAGCCCTGCACTCACCTGCCAGAGCTCACAACTAAACCCGCTTTCTGTATAGATTAAAAGTGTTAAGTGGTGATAACGTTTGCATTGATCTGAACCGAGCACCAGTTTCTATTGATGCAGACACCTCCTGCACAGACGCTCGCCACAAAGCCCGACCGGTCTTGCAGTCTGCAGGTCTTATCTGTGTTCCTGGATGTTTTTTTTTTACTACTCAGTTTTTGCTGAAATCACTGTGCTAGAGGATACAGGAAGTGTGGTCCCTGTGACCGGGGGTTGTGGCCTCTCTTTCCTGTTGTGTCCTCACCACCCGCACTCCCAGGCTCAAGGAAAAAGGAAGTGAGAAGCAATTGGCCACAGAGCGACTCGTATTCAACTTTGTTCACACTTTTAGTCCGAGGACATTTTCACACAGAGTGAACTGAAAGATTCTGGATCTGTGCAGCGGGAGGAGAGAATATTTTGGCTGCCGGGAGATGATTCAACCCTGCAGCTTGACAATGAAATGGCTCTTTCATGTTTATTGTATGCTGCCTTCAGCCAAAGTGCCACTACGAATTCCCTCAAAACAACCGAATGATTTGCTTTTTTCTTTAACCAGCAAACCTGCAAGTCCTCCAGGAGGAGAAAAGAATATTTTCCACTTTTGATGACGTCCCCCCTCCTTCTCGTAATGTCCCTCTTGTGTGTCTCCCCCCCCAGGGTCACCTGAGTGAAGGCTATGGGAAGCTGTGCAGCATCTACCTCAAACTGCTCATCACCAAAATGGAGTTCCACGTCAAAGTGAGTTGGCCTGGCCTATAAAATCCAGCTCCCTCATCACTCATTATCTTTGTCTCAGACTCTGTTTTTAGTGCCAGCCTCCTCTGCAGGAGGCCGGCTTAATAGAAAATTCTGGCTTTCACACTAATGGCCTCTCAGGAATCTGTAATCTAGCCTTTTTATGGGACAGCAGAGCAGAGCGGTGCAGGGGCCGATGGGTAGTGTTGACGCCATCACAGGAAGATGTCATTCTTACCCAAAGAAAGTGTCGAGGTGGTTTTAGAGGGCAGTTTGCCAATGGCGATGTAACACGATGGCAGATGAAACCTTTGATTAGCTCTCTATACCCGGTATTTGCTTATACACCAGCAGGCAGGTTGATCTAGATCCAATGTCTAAATATTCCCAGAGAATGAAATACAAATTGTCACCTCACTCGTAAAGGTCAATTAATCAACAATCCGCTCCTGTAGACACAGTTTCACATTAACCGTATTAAAGCAAAGGGCTGGTGAACTAAAAAAGATAAGTGCATGGATCATTTTTACTTGCTAGATTAGCACTATCGCACGAGCATATTTCTGTGGAAATATTGTGACTTCACAAGAACAGTTTAGTTTTGCTGCAGTTGTATTTATTCCACCTTGACGGCATGTTCAGAACCAGGGTTTTGTTTTGATTGGCTTCAGCTACTGAGGCAGAATCAAAGAAAGCACAGAGCGGCGCAAAGTCCAGACAATACACCAACCTGAGGGATTCAAAACCTTTAAACCAGCAGCGCTGAAGGACGTTTTCAGATCCTTTACTTTACTTAACGGCTAACTATTTCTTTTATGTTATTGTGTCTCAGTGACTAATTCTTGGATTTGTTCCAGTATTGAGGGAGAACAAGCTGTAGCGTATTGGCTCGGGGCAACTCCTCACCGCCATTGTCCTCCCACTGACAAGCTCCCACTGTTATTAGAACTGTCTGACAACATTATGGAAACGGAGAAATTAAACGTTTTTCTTTGCCTTTTGCTGGATCCGCTCTGTTGTTGTGTCAAACCAAGAAACCCTTCAAGGAGAAGTCTCCCTCTGAGGCCTCGCATTGCACCCACATTGTCAAAATCAGATAAAGATTCAGCCACGACCTTGGAAAATCTTTTAGAAAACACTAAGCTAAGCTCAAACTGTTGACAACCTCGGTGTCCCGTGGCGCTCCTCTCTTCAAATCTCACTCGGGTTTCCACAGACGTCTTCAGGCAAACTGGAGGGAAAGCAAATCGTTTTATTTCTCTGTTTCCATGATGCTGTCAGACTCTTATAATAACAATCTGAGCGGCTCGGTGGCAAAAACAAGCACTTTTAGTGGACTGACACAAGAACATGGGAGAAAAATGGGTCCAGGTTGAAAAATACCAAATATTAATGTCGCTCTGATTAATATTTCACAATATTAACAATAGACCACATGATTACCTGCGTGTGAAAGGGGACGCTCATAGGGACGAAGCAACAGAGAATTATCCGACCCGGCTGACTTTATCGAGACTTTTTTAGCTCATTGTTTTGTTTTGTCTCACAACCTTTATGTTTTATCTAATTTTAAAGACGTGTTTCTAGTTGGTAGAGACCAAAGCCAGAGTTAAAAGATGAATATTGGACTCTATAAAATGTTTTCAAATCTGCCTGAAAGAAAGACTAATTTCTGTTTTGTAAGAGTTTCTTATGTATTAGTGTTCATGTATTTCTTGTTTTAGCTGTTATATCTACATTTACAGTTGTTTCACTCCTGGGGACTTGTAGCATTACATTATTTGCTTCGGAAATACCACCAAGGTGTAATCCACCATCTCTGAACAAACACAAACCATGTGTACTTTCACATGCACACACACACTCGACACAATTACATTGTTTTTCTTTTCTTTTGTTGTCTGTCTTAAGCATATTTCATTTGTTTGTTTGGAATTTTGTAAAATATTATATAGGTGGAGGCCTCTTCCTGCACTGTGATATTCATTTATCTCTGTTATGTTAGTTTATTTTTTAATTTTATTGTTGGAATTGTGCAAAAATAAATGAAAATCAGACTTAAATTCGTCAGGCGGAAACACAAATTCTGTGAATTATGAAATGGAAAAACTCAAGTAAAGTACAAGTACCTCACATTTGTACTTGAGTACAGTACTTGCGTATGTACTTGTTATATTCCAGCCTCTTCCATGGTTACGGCCATCCGATTGTGCCAGTCAATGGACGACTGTTGTCTCTCTTCCAGAACCCTCGTTTCCCTGGCAACCTGCAGATGTCAAACAGACAGCTGGACGAGGCGGGAGAGAACGACGTCAACAACTTGTGAGTGTTGTTGTTGTTGTTGTTAATGTGCGTATTGCCGGCCAGGCCCCAGGATCCAGATGTTAATGACTTTCAGTGTTATATCACAAACTGTGTTGACCAAAGTGTGAAATTAAATTTAAATGGATGAACACGTTAATTATAATGCACCAGAGCCACAAGAACTTACTCACGGCGATAATTTTAGAGGGGTTGTTGAGCACAAGTTGAAATCGCTGTTAAAATGGTGAACAACGTTTTGAATTTTAATTAATTTGATAGTCATCATTATTTTAAATTCTTTCATCAAAGCGGATTCTTCACACTGTCATGAACTCACAAGGCTTAGAAGAAGGAGACGGAATGAAAGATGTGGAGGAAAGATGTCATTCACTTTGGGCCTCTACAATCATCTGCTTACTAATATGTCACCCGTTAAAATAAGATAATATCCAACTGCTCATCAGAGGAGTTTTAGGGCCTAAGAGGTAAACATTTTGTTTAGATTTATTCCCAGGTTGGTATTTCACCCCACCTTTGATCGTGAAACGCATGACAGAAATTATTTTAGGCCCGATGCTGGGACACACATGGAAGTGAATATATATATATATATATATATATATATATATATATATATATATAATGAATAAAATCATTTTTATTCATAATTTTTATTAATCTACAGACATACAATGCTCTCATCAAAGCCACAAGCCTGCAGAACCAGTTCATGTTCTTCACATTCTCTTCTTTTATTTACACAAATCCAAGTGTATGAAAGTGAGACCTCGTTTTAGTGTATTTCATGATTAATTTCTTCCTTATTTTGAAGCTCTTTAAGTGACGAAAATAAGAATACAATGTAACTGTTTTGCATGATAGAGGAATATGATATGACATCCAAGCCATATCATTTTACTTTTATTTTGTTTGCATCTGTTCCTATTGGTCTAATTCAACGATCTTCGTGTAATTATGTCTGCAAACAATGGGAAAGAAGTCTATTACCTAATTCTAGCGGGTTTCCTCCCGTTTTAAAAACCTGCATATACACAAAAGAAAGCGTTGCAAACAGGAATATGAAACTCTCATAAAAGTGGTCATCCCTCTTTCTGTGTCTCCCCTCGTCTAGCTTCCAGTTGACAGTGGAGATGTTTGACTACCTGGAGTGTGAGCTCAACCTCTTCCTGGGCGGTAAGCTGTTCTGGTGCTCCGTGCTACCAGCTGTGCTGATCTGAGCCCGATTATGATGCGGCACGCTCGGGTTGATGATACAGACAGGAAGACGCAGTCTGACTGATAGGTGTACTGTACATAATGGTGCACAGAAACAGACACGCTGGCAGATATTGGTGATTAGATACTAGATAGTGGCAATGCTGTCGCCTGGGTGAGTCATCCTGGGTTAAAGTTTCTTAAAGTCTGCAGACGGGACTCGAAATAGACGGCTGGGATGTGACCAGGAGCTCAGAGGAAATGCCAGGAGAGCTATTTTATCCCAATGAACAAAAAAGGAAATTGAACTATTGTTTCTATGTTTGACCGAGGAATCTATTTAAAGTCTGTATTTGTGTTCGATGCTGTGATCCGATGTTCTACTAGACGTACACAGAAACACATGAGAGCCTGTGTCACCTCACACCCTAATCTCAAAACCCTCGTCAGCTTCCTCTTTTGGTCTGGTATATTTTAAAAGTATCACGTCATCTAGGGGTTAGGGGTGTGTGTGTGTGTGTGTGTGTGTGTGTGTGTGTGTGTGTGTGTGTGTGTGTGTGTGTGTGTGTGTGTGTGTGTGTGTGTGTGTGTGTGTGTGTGTGTGTGTGTGTGTGTGTGTGTGTGTGTGTGTGTGTGTGTGTGTGTGTGTGTGTGTGTGTGTGTGTGTGTGTGTGTGTGTGTGTGTTCTAGCTGTGCAGGAAACCACACCTCACCAGTGAACACACAGGCTCTCCAGGCTTTGGGAGTTGTTGTGAGCAGGGAAATGAAAGAGGGGCGTAATGATGGAGGCAGAGAGGGAGTCAGACAATCCTGTTAGTGTTCAGGTTGCTGCTTTAAACTCATAGTGAGCAAGCAATAGCGAGATGTTTCCAATGTTTTTATTAGTTCAATGTAGTGGAAGTGAACCTGATTGGTCAGTCATATCAGCGACTGTCTGGATGATTTGTGTTATGATAACAACGTTGTGGGTGTGTATCGATCCTGTGAATACCTCCATTGACGGTGTGTGTGTTTCCTCTCTGCCCTCCCCAGTGTTCAGCTCACTAGACATGTCTCGGTCGGTGTCGGTGACGGCGGCGGGCCAGTGTCGCCTGGCGCCCCTCATCCAAGTCATCCTGGACAGCAGCCACCTGTATGACTACACCGTCAAGCTGCTGTTCAAGCTGCATTCCTGTGAGTGACGCACCCCCCTGGTGGCCAGATGGCACAACTACAGGCCAAGTAAAAATAGTACAGGTTGTAAAGTGCTGCTCAAGATGCAAATATGGTGCAGTTAAAGGGCAGTGAGTCGGTGTAGATTGACTTCATCAGTGGTCACCAGTTGGGTTGTCATGCTGAATTGTTAGGCTGCAAAATACAGTTCAGACCTTACTAATACATCTTATTATCAAGTCAATTGAATCATTTAGTCAGTATTTTCATCCCAAATCCCTCTTTACTTGACGTAAAGCGCTCGTTTCAACCTGATGAATGCCACCTATTCATGAGGGAGCTGCACGTTGATAGGATTTAATCATTAGCAGAATCAATTCCCCTAAACCGATAATTAGGCTTCCATTACCTTTGTGGACAAGTTTCATTCACAAAAATGTCACCCAATCGTAAAAATGTGAAGTTAACACCACAGAGCTTTAAGTCCTGCTATTTGAAATCAGCAGACGAAGAGAAGGCAAGTTTAACAGCGTCTGTATGGGTGCAGAAATGTATTTCCTTATCAATTAATCTACAATTATTTTCATGATTCATCATTTAATCTATGACAAAAGGTCAAATAGTAGTGAAAAATATCCGTTACAACTTTCCAGAGCCCAAAGTGATGTCCTTAAATTGCTTTATCTGATTATCTGGTCTGAAACCAAACAGTATTTCATCTTCTATCATACCTGATAATCACAAGAAACAAATCCTCTTGTTTAAGAAGCTGGAACCAGCAAAGACTTTGAAGATACCTTCCGGCTAATGGTTTTCGGTCATTAGGTGTATTATGGGACCTGGAACAAAAACTGTTGGGATATGAATACGGGCGTCAATGATGACAGAAATAAAGACAGAATGAAGGTTAGATATGCAAATAAAATGATAAGTAATAGCCACGATGATGACAATATGAGAAGAGGATATTAACGTAGCATTAGCCTAAGTTTGTTTAAGTTATATTTAGTTTTAATTGATTTTAAATCAGACTCGTGAATTCAGTTTGTAGAAATGTTTTAACACAATATAATCGGTAAAAGCCACAAACATCTGTTCGTATGAGTGCTTCTGGCATGAGATCCATTGCCTCCTGAGCAGCAACTTTACCTTTTAGCTCTGTATAATGTGAGTTAATACTTAAAATGCGTGACAGGTTTCTTCAAAGGATCAGAGATGACATGCTCTCCTCGGAGTTAAACGTTTTTTCAGACCCTTTTGGCTCCTGAAACGCCCCAAGTTCCACTGGATAAACTAAAAAATGCATGCAATTCAGTTTCAACAAGCCTTTTCTCAGTTTTTGAAAAGAAGATGTTTGGGAGATTTGAAGGCTTTCACCTCCCAGCTCTGATCCCGCCATGCTCCAAATCCCATCATCCACGTGTGCGCTCAAACGTTATGTACATGTAAACACAGAATACCTGAACAGATTGTGTGTCCCAGCAATGACGTGTGTTTTGTGTTTGCGCCCAGGCCTTCCAGCGGACACTCTCCAGGGCCACAGGGATCGCTTCCAGGAACAGTTTAAGAAGTATGAAGCCGGTCACACTCGACACAAAGCTCTTAGTACCGCGCTGAATGAATTTTCTATGTCAAAACTCTTCTTTCTGATCTCTCCGTCTCTGTGTTTCAGGTTAAAGAGTCTGTTCTATCGCTCCAGTAACTTGCAGTATTTCAAGAGGCTGATTCAGATCCCACAGCTGCCTGAGGTGAGACCCGCCCTCACTGAGGCCACATGTTAACCACACCTAAGCCTGAAGTTGACCCGCATCGGTTGTTTCAGGTTTCGGTTCCCCAATGGATTAATATATTCCAGTTGTTCATACATTTCTTGATTATATCTTGTTTATATATTATTTGCCTTTTCATATCAACGTCGCAGCTTTTTCCAAACCCCCCAAACCCCCTTCACTCTACTGACGTGTTATGGCGTATATACACTGCTACACATACACTGTCTGGCTCTCACTCTCTTAAGTTTGATCGTATCTATTTGAGGATGTAACCCATATCCATCACCAACATGAAGCTACAGAAACACGCCCTGCACATTATCACCGCTCTTCATTTTATGGAAATTAGTTTCAATATTCAAAAGACTTCTTTTGCGGTTCCCCCAAATGTCAATGATGTTTTCTTTTAATGTTTTTTTTCTTTATTGTTGATTGTCATCGCACTGTGCTTGTTAATCCTCGCCCCGACACCAGAATCCTGTCTGCTGGTAAATATAATACCGCTCATAGTCGCGCCCTGCGTCTCTCGCAGAACCCGCCTAACTTCCTGCGTGCGTCGGCTCTGTCGGAGCACATCAGCCCGGTGGTCGTGATCCCCGCGGAGTCGTCGTCCCCCGAGTCGGAGCACGTGGTGGAGACGGACGACCTGGTGGACACGGACGTGCCTGTGCTGCCGGTAACTAAACAAGACAAGTCCCACGGAGAGGCTCCTTCTTAAACGCAGTTCATTGTTCTGTATTTGGTTTGAAGAAGGATGTTAGGCAACAAACTAAAGAGGGAACTTAACTGAGGCGACTCTATTTCGTAATTATTTTTCAGATTCTTGGTAAGATTACTCTTAATATCTGGTTTATATTTATGATGGCATGTCAGGTTGTTAAATATATGGATTTTCACATAGCTGGCCATTGGAAAAAAACAAACATATTTGTCTTTTATGAAACACATTAAATAATGAGGTAATTAATGTCAGTTTGGACCCACAAAACAGCTGCATTATTATTAGTGAATGTGCAGATTAATGGAGGCGCCTGATAAACATATTAGATGCCATGTATTGAGTCACTAAGGTGGATTGTATGAACACACTATGAATAGTTAATGACTTTCATAATAACTGTAACTATGCGGTTAGGAAAGAGAAGGAAACTCAAGATAATTACTTGGCTTAGTTGGTTAACCAATAGAATGGTACCAATGTAAGCTTTATATAGATCATCATCATCATCATCATCATGTTTTTCTTTCAAACACAAAGGCTGCTTTGGAGACCCAGTTCGACGACCTGTTTGGCACCTCGGCTGCTATCGACCCGTTCAACTTCAACAGTCAGAACGGCTTGCGGAAGGACGACAAGTAAGGCCGGAAAATGTTACATTTGTGTGTCCGCATGATTGTAGTTGTCAGAATTATGTTTAAAACAGAAAGAAGCTCAATTATGATGATCCCGAATATCACAACACAGATATGGATCCAACTAGAAAATACAACGTTTAATTGGATGCATACACATTTCTATCTGTAACAAGTCGCCCATGACTCCTGATGTTTTGTCTTTATCCATCAGAGACCGTCTGATTGATCAGCTGACCAGAGAGATCCAGGCCCTCAAAGACGAGCTGGAGTCTTTCAGACTGGAGGTGAAACATTTCTTCATCCCTCTGCACATTAGCTGACAGAGGAAACACAAGTTAATTTCTTTTCATCCTGCTCTCCCCTCTCTTCAGAGTGGTCGCTTGTGTCAGGCTCTGAGGGGGCGTGTCAATGAGCTGGAGGCGGAGCTTGCGGAGCAGAGCCACCTGAGGCTGCAGGCTGCAGGAGAGAGCGAGTTCCTGAAGGCGGAGCTGGACGACCTGCGGAGGGTCCGAGAGGACACGGAGAAGGAGCAGCGGAGCCTGACGGAGATAGAGAGTAAGACCAGATTTATAACTTCATACATTTATTGTATGATTCAGAAAGATATTTATTACATCAAAAGAGTTTGGAATCATTGAAGCTTTCTTGCCTTAATTTATGTTGTTATTGTCAAAGTTAAGCTACAATAAAATCTAAAAGCAGTTAACAAATCTGATAAAGGATTATGTCCCATAATATATGCAATATAATACCAATGTGTCTCTCTATATTGTGTGTTTCTAACCAGAAAAAGCTCAGGCCAATGAGCAGCGCTACACCAAACTGAAGGAGAAGTACTCGATGCTGGTTCAGAGCCATGCCGACCTGCTGAGGAAGGTGAGGAAGACGAGTCTTACTCCGTCAAGTTCAATCAAATCCTTCTGTGTCCTTGTCCCCTTTAAGAAAACATCCATGATTAATTAACTTCTGTCCTCCAGCTGTCCTTTTTGTAAGCTGAAGATCCAGCCTCGGTCCTGATTATTTTGGTGTGTGTGTGTGTGTGTGTGTGTGTGTGTGTGTGTGTGTGTGTGTGTGTGTGTGTGTGTGTGTGTGTGTGTGTGTGTGTGTGTGTGTGTGTGTGTGTGTGTGTGTGTGTGTGTGTGTGTGTGTGTGTGTGTGTGTGTGTGTGTGTGTGTGTGTGTGTGTGTGTGTGTGTGCAGAACGCAGAGGTCACACGGCAGATGACGGTGGCTCGGGCAGCACAGGACGAGGTGGAAGCAGTGAGGAGAGAGATGCAAGAGAAGGTGAAGGCCGCTCAGGAGGTTGCAGACAGACAGGTGAGTACGGCATGAATGTTGTTATCGAGTCGGTGCTTTCAACTCTGAGATTTGCAGTCAAATGATTGCTCAGCCACACTCCTCTAGGATGGTAAAGATTGGCTTTTGAGTGGATCCTCAGTGCAACCATTTGGCTACAAAAGGACCCAAACAGAAGAAACCGCTTTGAGATATTGTATTCCGATGCTCCAGTTGTTCTGTAAATGGTGTTCAAACTAAGCTGTTGTGTCTAAAGTGAGATTCTTGCCTGGTCTTGCTCAGGAGAGGGACCAGCTGGAGCAGTTTCAGGAGCTGCAGAGGGAGCTGGTGTCCAGCAGGACAGAGCTGGACTCCCTGAAGACCACCGTGGCCTCGTCACAACAGGTCTCCTCTCTCAAAATGACTCTCTACAAAGTTACTGAACTAATTCATAATGGCCCCAATTAAAATAGATAATAGTGGCTGCTGCGGGAAAGAAAGTGTGAAAAGATTAATGATGTGGAATCTTTCACTTACAAATCTGGGTGATCCTAATGGAGCACAGTCTGGATCCAATTTAAAAATGGGCTGCTGGCTTTATGCCCTCCTACTCTAGTCATCAATTATTTGATGATCTCACTTACACTCCACGTCTGTAGTGTTAGTTACATCTTTGGTGTTTGTAAAAGGTTGACAGTATATATCAACTGTTTATGGGACCAAGAACATTTAAGCCCAGGCTATAGTATATAACATACATGCCATACCTGTATCAGGTTGTTCACATTGTGATTACACTTTCCCCAACTTGTCTTCATCTGTAAGACGACTTTCACTCCATCCCTTTGTGTTCTTGTCTTTCGTCATCTCATCGTCGTCGATGACTGTCCTTCCCTAAGCAACATCTCAAACGCATCCAGTTTCCGACCGAATCGATATGCTGACACTAATCGTTGACATCGGCAAATCGGGGTTCAGCGTGAGGAAATTGCAGCACAATAGATTATATCCTCTACTCTTTCCTGTGGATCCTCTTTCGGCCTGTGTCTGTAACAGGCGACGGACGGCATTCCTTAAAAAGAAGAGACAAGGATGAAAACACTTAAGCCGTAAAATCTTGTCCAGCTTGAGCTTGTGTTTGGTTCCTCGCTTCAGTTTACTCCCGCTAGCAAAAATGTATCTGCGGGAATATTTCAAAGGGGATAACAAGGGGAGAGACAGTTCAGTAAGCCGTGAACTCATGCTGTTGACCCTCACAACTGCACCGGTTGCTTTCGACTCCCTCTCGCTTCCCGTTTCAGAGGTTTTTCCGCACGTCTCATCCGTCTCTGCCTCCCACTCCTGGCGTCCCACTCTTGTTGCCACTTCTTATCAACTCTGTCACTCTTTCTGTCCTCCTCCTCCTCCTCCATCATCTCTCTAATCTCCATAGTCCTTTTCACACACCGCCCACGCTTTATCGCCGCTGTCGCATGCTTTCAGCTCTCGCTAGCTCCTGCCGAACAGTTTACATCCTTATTGTTAATCTTGTTTTTTCTTCATCTCTCTACATTTCTCGCTTTCTGTCGGACCTGCTGGGACTCAGGCTGTAAGTCTCACACTTGTTTTTCTTACCGTGCACTAGTTAATAGTTAATAGTTAAAACGTAATTTCACAACCTTCCAGTACACAGGACCTGATGTAACTCTTCACTCTGTTGCCACAGTTTGTGTAAGTTGCACAACCGCAGCTTGCCAGTGTTCTTTTGATCGACCTAAACTTGACCTCTCTGGAGGCTGTACGCCTCCCTGTAAACTTAAATGGAGGCAATATTGTTATAATCAGTGGCCGGCAATTAAGTGTTTAAAAAAAAAAATTATTGTGTCGTCAGAGCTACGTATTATCCTATCCACGGCCTCCTGTGGATTTCTTTGTTCCTCGTAATCATCTTTTTTTTATTATCCCTCCATCTTTTGTTCGTCCATGTAGTCGAGTGAGGTGCTCAGCACCCAGCTGGTCGCCTTGGAGTCTGAAAAGGTGGAGCTGGTGCAGTCCTTGTCGAAGGTGGAAACGGAGCTGGCGGTCCGCGGGGAGGAGCTCGAGCGAGTCCAGAGCTCGCTGGCGACTGAGAGGGAGAGCGGGGTGAAGACGGCAGAAGCCCTGCAGAACCAGCTCAATGAGAAGGTGACGAATCGTCTTTTTACGCATTATCTTTCCTAATTAACTTTCTTAATTAGCCGCTATAAATCAAGCAGATGTTTCGGTTGCAAGTGAAGGACCCAGCATGTCGATGAACGTCTAATTCATTTTCACATTTGGACCCTCTGGCACTTCTAATAAAGGCTTGTGTGATAAGTTCTGCGTGTCTTTGCGCCCACAGGAGAGCAGGGAGCAGGCGTTGGAGAGCCAGCTGGTTGCAGCTCGCTGGTCCAGTTTGCAGGGAGCTGTGGAGGAGGCAGAGAAGATCGTCCAGGATTCGTTGGCTCAGATAGACGACCCGGCGCACATCAGCTGCACCAGCTCGGCAGGTCAGAGCAGCTGTGACGGGATGCTAATTAGCCCTGTGTGTAGTGATGTGTGTGTGTGTGCACGCTCACACGTTTACATTTTAACTCCCATGGCTCTCTTTTTCTTTTCTTTTCATCTCTGCAGACTACCTAGCATCCAGATGCCAGGCCTCTTTAGACTGTATGGACCGACTCCATTCTGCCAGAGAGGCCTTCCTGGCTGGCAACACAGGTGAGCGTTAGATGTAAAGATGTGTAATAAGCTAGTACATGCCTTTTATATTCTTAGATAGATATTATTACTCAACATCGTCATGAAGACCGTCGTCACCAAGCACAAACCCTAAAGTTGTCATTATTTAATGCCCTGCCTCTCCGTTGTCTTGGCGTATTTTGCTCAAGTTGAAGCTTTTCAGCGGACTATGTGATATCACCACTTTCTGAACTAATATACAAATGATAATGATGTAGGTGCAACATAATTAAGAAGTAAGTGAGTGTAGCTTTCAATCAAGCACAGTCTGGGCAGAGTCTGTACATAACAATTGTCATTTCAAAGCTAATTCCTTACTGAAAAGTTTGACCTCTTGTATCGCTGCATTTTAAGGTAATATCCTGTATTCTGGTGAATGGCCCTCCTAAATGCTCAGTTGGGATAAACCATGTTACATTTCTTTGTACACGTTTTTGAGAAATCATTCCAACCATAATCATATATAAATACTAGCAACAAAAAAAATGAAACAAGGTAAAATAGTGATGTAAAGTGACCAATGGAGGCAGGTTTGATTTCATGTTATTTGTTCGTCTAGGTGTATTTGAGCTGGTACGAGTGGTGACCCAGTGTGGCCACCTGGTGGGCGACACCATCGTTCAGGGTAGTGCCACCTCCCACATGGTGCCCGTGGAGCAAGCTGATGGTAAGTGTGTGTGTGTGTGTGTGTGTGTGTGTGTGAGACAGAGAAAGAGATTTTACTCTCCACCTCACTCCTGATATTATCTGTGGGCCCAGACATGTACACGTTCTGACATGTCTGTAAGTAGTTCAGTCCTCCTCATGTGTTATATGTGTAGATTAAAGTTGGCCGATTTAAGTGAAAACTATTTTCTCTATAATTTCCTGGGATAATTATTAATGTTAGTGTATAATCTCCCTGGTTATGCATTGTATCGGTCTATATCTGAACAGCCAAATTCTGCATGGACAAAGCAAAGTAGCTGACTTCATTCAGGAGTCTGTGGGATTTAGCTTTCTTTGTAGACGTAAGCAGCTCAGACAAGTCTAAACATGCCTAAATATAATGGAGATCTGGCCAGAAGTATTATTACTGCACCAAACCAAAAAAAAACTGATAATTAAAACTGGGTCAAACTTGAAGCTGTGGCTCTGACGAACCTGTGTCTGTCTATACTGTAAACATTTGAATAAAGGATGTGAAAGTACAGTTGGATGCAAATCAACTGGCTGTTCTGCATCCAAGCATTACAAAAATAAAAACAGGCCGACAGCTGCTGCTGTAGAGGTAGTTTTGGTTTATTCTTGTCCTCTCATCCGAGTGGCTGTTTCAGTTTGTTTGCCCGAGGGGAAGTCAGAATAATTAACACTGCAGCTGCAGCCACTAGTGGCACTGTTACACATCAGAGTTTACACACGACACAGCATGGTATTTTAATAGAAGAAGCCAGTGTGGCATATAATGATTTTCTGCTGTGTTTTACTCCATGCAAACCTATAATTAGTTTCTTCAGTGTGTATTCTGTAGGTTTTATACTGGTGATGTGATTCCTTTTTCACCGGAGCAGCTCCACAACTTGTTATCATATCATTGATGTCCTGCACTAAATTCGAGTGCAACTAACGGCTCCAGGAAGTTCAGAAATCTCTTGATTACATTATTGTGCAGAAGCTTGAAGCTACAAACTTCAAAGGGATTTTGTTGCATGCACTTACATCTTCACTAAACCCTCCAAGGTCACAGGAGAAACATCTAGTTGTAGCTTTTAGAATCTGCTGCTTTCGTCTCATACGTACATGTGCGTGTCATCTAGTAGCCGTTTTCATCTTTATTCATTCATCCATTCTGTGAAATTAATCTATTTGTGTGTCTGTGAAAATGGATATACTTATTAGTGTGTTTTTCTTTCTGTGTATGTTTATGTATTTAAATGACTTGCTCTGTCCCTGTCAGCCCTGTCAGAGAGCGTGAAGGCGTGCGGCGCTGAAGCTCTGGCTCTGCTGGGCCAGATGAAGCAGCAGAGCAGCCTGTCTGCAGCTGACAACGGCAAGCTGAGGGCGGCTCTGGAGGCCGTCCTGGCCACTGCAGAGGTCCATACTTCATACATATATATATATATATATATATATATACTAGTGTTTTCACTTTGTGAACATTTGAGTCTCTGAGTTTAATTTAATCTTCATAAAAAGTTAAATTTGTTTGCTTTAATACTGACTTCAGTCTCTCTTGTTCTGTCTCTCGGTCAGAAACTGCGTCCTCGAGGTTTGGAGCTACAGCAAGGGGAGCTGGGAGATCTAGTGGAGCAGGAAATGGCCGCCACTTCCGCTGCTGTGGAGTCGGCGGCTGCAAGAATAGAGGTGTGTGTGTGTGTGTGTGTGTGTGTGTGTGTGTGTGTGTGTGTGTGTGTGTGTGTGTGTGTGTGTGTGTGTGTGTGTGTGTGTGTGTGTGTGTGTGTGTGTGTGTGTGTGTGTGTGTGTGTGTGTGTGTGTGTGTGTGTGTGTGTGTGTGTGTGTGTGTGTGTGTGTGTGTGTGTGTGTGTGTGTGTGTGTGTGTGTGTGTGTGTGTGTGGGGTCATCTGGTGGCAGATGTTTTGTATTTAAATGTGTGTGTGTGTGTGGGCGGCTCTTTCTCTGAGCTGTGTGAAAACATTGTCCCTTGTTTCACTTTCCAGCAGTATTAACTTCAAAGTGTCTTTTTTCTGTGGATCCCAACAGGAAATGCTCAACAATTCTCGAGCAGTTGACACAGGAGTCAAGATGGAAGTCAATGAGAGGTAATGCACCGCTTCAGACCGTCACAATAATCGCAAACTGTCTCCTCAAATTAACTGAATACTTAAAGAATATTGATTCAGGAGAGCGCAAGAACATTTACAAAGAGATCAACCTCATTATGCTTTCAAGAATTTGTCATTTTCCTGAAATAGAACTACAATTGACCCACAAACAAATGTTTCCTCTTTCTAGGACTTCATCTAAGTTTCCTTTGTATTAACCATAACTTTTCCGTAAACCTGAACACCCACTTCTGTGGTTAAAGACGCATTAAATAGCCTGAAAACAATATGGAGATTGAGGAACTGATTCATCTGCTGTACACAGGAAGCACAGCCTCCTGTGATGTTTGTGAAAGACCTGACCACAATATGTGATGGTTTCCAACAATGGAAATTATGCTTTCAGACAAAGCAGCAAGAGTTACGTAATGTTTCAGTGAAGTTGTAGACGGTCACACGCTGAGAAGAAAGAATTTCATCAGTTCTGCCACAAAGCGAATGCAAACTGTGAAGTCTGAAGCCAGTGTGGCACGTAATGTTTGTCTGCTGTTTTTCATCCATGCAAACCTATAATTAGTTTGTTCAGTGTCTATTCTGTAGGTTTAATACTGGTGATGTCATTCCTGTTTCACTGGAGCAGCTACACAACTTGTCATGATATCATAGATGTCCCACACCAAATTAGTTTATATATACGGCTCCAGGAAGTTCAGAAATCTCTTGATTTCATTATTGTGCAGAAGCCTGAAGCTACA
This sequence comes from Cottus gobio, assembly GCA_023566465.1. Classification (NCBI taxonomy): domain Eukaryota; kingdom Metazoa; phylum Chordata; class Actinopteri; order Perciformes; family Cottidae; genus Cottus; species Cottus gobio. The sequence continues at coordinate 20,010,732 of CM042220.1, read as the reverse complement.
AACTTCAGGGATTTCATTGCATGCACATAAATCTTCACTGAACCGTCCAAAGTTGCATGAGAATCAGTTCAGTTGTAAGTTTGAGATTTTGCTGCTTTTGTCTCATACGTAAGTGTTCGTGTCATCCAGTAGTTGGGTTTGTATCTTTTCATCTTTATTCATCCAGTCTGTGTAATTATTATATTTGTGTGCAAATTAAACCAATTAGACTTTTGTTTTCTCTGATCTGATTATGAATGTAAAAAGACATGTTCTCTCAGTAACAACTGCACCGGTGCTGCTGTGAGAGATAATTATGAAAAGAGACAAAACAACTAATGCAGCTTCAAATAATTAATTGAGAATTTAGGTCAGGGGTGGATTGATCATGCAATAATTAGTAAGGAAGCTGCTTTCTTTTTGTATTGAGCACCATCTTTCAAAATTGGATGAAATGGTGAGATCAGTAACATCCGTAGACTGTCCCTGAGTCAGTGTTTCCTCGGCTCTGTCGCCCCCTGCAGGATTTTGGCCTCCTGCACAGAGCTGATGCAAGCGATCAAGCAGCTTGTTTTGTCTTCCAAAAATCTGCAAAAGGACATTGTGGAGAGTGGCAGGGTGAGTTTCTTTTTCTTTTGCATTTCAACAGTGAGAATGAGATGGGGGGTCAAATTATTAACAGCAGAATGAACAGTGTACACCGGAATAATATGTACTGTAATTAAGTAATGATGCTTGAGCCATGTAATGATACAGTGTTAATAAGATTAGGCTAATTAATTGAACGATATATATAGTAGATATACGATATTATATAAACATAGTATAGTGTAGCAGTATAAAAGAATATAACATGTAATATGGAATAGTATAGTATAGGTTATGTAAATGTCACTGTTTCTAGTTAAAAAACTTAATATATACCTATTATAGTATCAGCCCCTCCTTACAGTCTCAGACACTCTCAACAAAAGTTGGCTGCAGTCATTGCAGTGTGTAGTATTTGATTATAATATATAGCCACTGCAGTAAACTGAATGTTTTCATTTTGGAATGTTGGTCAGCCAATTTTTAATAAAACAACTTTTCTCCCTATGTTGTAGATAAATTCATAATTGATCATTCAAGAAAAGACTTGCTAGATTAATGGATCATTCAAAAATTTAAATTGCAGCCCCTGCATTCATACCTGACAGTTTAAAATGAAACATATATTTTATAACCTTCTCTTTTGTCCACCAGGGGGCAGCCTCCATGAAGGAATTTTATGCCAAGAACTCCCGCTGGACCGAGGGCCTGATCTCTGCCTCCAAAGCAGTGGGATGGGGCGCCACGGTCATGGTGTAAGTGTCAGTCTTCCCTCCTTCGTCTCCTGCTCACCGCCGAGTATAAAAGTGTTGTGAGTCTTAATGTCCTGAAGGATGAAAGAGGTGAACTTTACGCAGAAATACCTAAAGAACACACAAAACAGCAAATCATGTCGTGAGCCTGGAAGGTCATTCATAAATCAGGTGGTTCCCGCTGTGATGTGAACAAAGTGGTCTTAACCTCCACGCGGTGTCGTTCCAGAGATGCTGCTGATCTGGTGGTGCAGGGCAAAGGGAAGTTTGAGGAGCTGATGGTGTGTTCACATGAAATAGCTGCCAGCACTGCACAGCTAGTGGCTGCCTCTAAGGTGAGCAACGGATGCACGTTTTTCTTTTTAAATGGTAGATAACAGAGGAATACGGCTGTGAGCAGAGTTCCCATGTTGTAGATGGTATGCCTCTTGAATTGGTGCTATTCTACCGCTCCTCTCCAGGTAAAAGCAGACAAGGACAGCGCCAACCTGCAGCGCCTGCAGAAGGCGTCCCGGGGCGTCACTCAGGCCACTGCAGCTGTCGTGGCCTCCACCAAGTCTGGGAAGTCCCAGATTGAAGAGAAAGGTGAGAGTTAGGATTGTTTAGTTCATAGTGTTGGGCTTTATTTGATCATCATATAAAATGTCCAATTGTTCTTAGGGAGTCCAAAGCTACAATTTGTTAAAAAAACAACAACTTTAAAACCTTAATTTGTTGTTTGTGTCCAGATACAATGGACTTCTCCAGCATGACTCTCACTCAGATCAAACGGCAAGAGATGGACGCACAGGTAAGCAGCAGAATACATCAAATATATCAACCATAGTACGCCACAAAGCTGAGTTGAGCCCTAAACATATGCTTTAAATGAGGTAGGGTAGTAACCTCAGTCCAGGAAAGTGCTCTGCATTTCATTGGAAACAAGGACAATTCTTTCTCCCATTTAGCCCACAACACAAGGACATCTTATTTTAGAAAACTATTATTTATGTGTTTATTTTAAGTTTTCACATCAGACTAAAGGTGTATTGTTCTTCGTCCACTGAGAGGGCCCATATGAGGCTCTGCTTCCCCCGACACTGAAAGAAAAACACAGAAAGGTCTGGACCTGCTCACACACACGTCCCATTGTTGGATAGAGTCCCTCTGTTTGAAGTGTGTTTTTCTGAACTAAAACCCTGTATGAATGATGATTGTTTAACTGGGCTTTGGAAAGCACAGGCGCAAGGGAATTTGGAGAAAAATAATATAATATGCTCTGTCTAACTTTACAGATGACATTTTTGTATTTTACTTTTTTTTGTTATTCATTTTAAAATTAATTTAATTGTATATGAAAATCAAATCAAAAGGAAAAGTAATAATGATCAGTAAGTTCATCAATTGTCTTGCATGAGATCCAAGAAAAAAACATTATAATATTTGTTACCTCCCAATCTGTCTCCATGCAACTGTATGTGACAGTGAGGAGGTATTTCATGGTTTGCAGGGAAATGACGGGTTTTGTCATGCTCTGGCGTCTGTGTTTCCTCAGGTCCTGGTTCTGGAGCTGGAGACTCGCCTGCAGAAGGAGCGCGAGCGTCTCGGCGAGCTGAGGAAGAAACATTACGAGCTGGCCGGAGTAGCAGAGGGCTGGGGCGAGCAACAAGAGGGTAAGGCAGAGGACAACCTCTACACAGTAAATATACCCCAGAATATTGTAATAAAAGTCAAATTAATCTGTCTCTTTCTCAATCGGCACAGGTTGAGACCCGCCACTGCTGTCGAGCCCCTCCTCCACCAGAAGACCAGCTACTGTCTGCCTCTTTCTATTTATACACTTTTCACCCTCTTTCTTCCTTGTTTTCTTCTCTGTCTTTTGTTTGTTTGTTATCGAAGCCAAATTAAAAAGGTGCTTCTTTTCTAACCCTGCCCATGTTCAAGGGTTCGGCGACAGGGGAGGGGGGGCGTTGAAGGGAAGAACCAGTAGATGTGAGGAGTGTGAGGTGTGAGGGTGGGGGTGCCCGACGTCGGGGTGTCCCACCTCTCCAAGCCACGCCTCTCCTCCTGGACTGTGTTGGCGAAACGCTGTCAAAGTGAAGTGGACCCGTTCTACGGAGTATTTATTGTCTTTTTCTTGCCCGGTATTTTAACAACGCCGCTCCGTCGAGGAGTCACAATGGAGACACAAAGAGCACAAGTTCTTCTCAAGACATCCCAGGATGCACTGCACAAGGCCATACTCTCAACAGTAATAAGAAGGACTGTTCTTGCCCCTCCCCACTCCCAGCATCATGTCTCTGTGTAACGTGGCATGCCTGCTCGCCCACTAAAACAAGTGTTGTCAGCTTGTAAGACCCCCCTCCAGCCCTCCGGTTTCTTCCTATTCTTTCCTCACTGTGAGTTATCACCTTATCAAGTCCATACCACTTCACTGCCTGGTTCACTGGACTTTCTGCCTTTCACCTCTCTACCATTAACGACCGTGACTGTTTACTCGAGCCGACCCTGTTTTTCTTTTAACAGAAAGAAAACTCTTAAATCCGCTCTAAAATCAGGAGTACTTTCAGAAGAGGAAAGTTGCACCGCTTGTTTCTTCTCTCAACAGTCTTCTCCCCGTGAGCTCTGAGACTGCCGACTACCTCGTGCTACATCGGCAGAGGTAGTGGTGCATTGTGGGAAGGACTGGTGAGAGTGAAAGTTGTTCCCCAAACACATGGGCTCATTTATGTCATTTCCCCTTTTATATTGTTTAAAGGTAGGGATAGAGGAAGGAAAACCGCCTCCCTCTAAAGCAATAGCAGTTTAAATCTAGCAGATAAACCAACACCCGTTAAATAAAGTTTCAGACCCTTATTGGTGCATACAAATGTCGGTCCCTTCAACGGATCTGTCAGCGGTGCAGCCGGGATCCAGTCGCATCATGAACTGCTGACGGCGTCGTCTTCTGGTCGACGGCTCTCCAAATCGATCGCTTTGATTTTTCTTCCTGGAGACGTTGTGAGGATGATAAACCTCTGAGGGGTTTTTTTTTTTCAGAAGAAAGGACTGCCCTCTCAGCCGGGGGAAATCTGCAGGAGCAACAAACTGAGAGCCTGATAAAGTTTGAAAGTCTGACTCGTCTGCCAGGACGTTCGAAGCTGCACAACCCCGTTACTCATGAACTCATCTCTGGATCCTGCCTTCACTCACCCTGCAGGGCTGCAGTTTTATAAAGCCGTCTCTCGCTACCAGTCTGCATTGCCAGGACCACAGTGGACTCTGAGGTGCGCAGCACATGGTGACTGCAGTGTTTTCAATAGCTTCCTAAAGACCAAGTAGCTGTGTATATAAACTACAAGCCTTCTTTTGTTGGGGAAACATATTTTGCTTTTGTTTAATCTAAAAGCATTCAATAGCATTACTTTTTTTTTTTTTTTTTTTTTGCATCTCTCCAAGTAAGGATTCAGTTTAATTGAATTAGGAATGGTGCACTCGCAGGAGGGAGAGGTTGTTATTTAACAGAAGGTCCTCCTGAGACTGATGGACTGACCTTTGACCTGTTGCCAGTGGACTCAGACTGACCATGCCTTTGTGCAAACCATGAGATGAGTAGGCACCTGCCTGATTTCTTCTTCCTGTCCGATGACGGCCATGATGATTCTCTTGGAGTGTGTCTCTCTCTCTGTGTCTTAACATACTTTTGTTTTGACTCTCTGCTTCAGCTGTGTATCTAAAAAAAAAAAAAAGTTGTGACACTGGTTTATTTAACAGACGCTGGTCAAATAGTATTTGCCAATGATTCTTAAAAACTAGTTCTAAACCACTTGCAGAAGCAGATTGGTGTGTCGAAAGAGAGAAAAGTGTTTTATTAGTCAGACTTTGTGTTTGCATTTGACACCACCCATCTGCTGCCCCAAGCAGGTTTAACAAACAGCAAGTATTAATTGCATTACTGTTGGGTCCAGGTCTCTGTATTTAATAATGATTTTAGCCGTGTTCTGTCACTTCTTCCACACCTGGGTAGCTGTTTTCATTAGAAATTGGAATGTAAAACAAACAAAAGACACATTTTATACAGTATTTCAAGTATTTAGAAAGATGAATTGAATGCACCTTGAGGCTTGTTCGGTTGTATTTGGCCCAAATATTCTTTATTAATCTCTCTCTCTGTCTCTCTCTGTCTCACTCTGTCTCACTCTCTCTCTCCTCTCTTGGGTCTGTGTCTGTAGTCCTACCAGCTCAGCCAGCCTTTCAAACTGCCTCACACTGTAGTCAAAGAGAAACAAATACTCACATAGCAACATTGAAATATGTCTTTGTATGATATACTAAAACTATGTTGGTGGGTTTGTTTTTATTTTTTCAGTTTTTAAAATAAATATTTCAACTCAATAATAAAGACCCAGATATGACTGTGGTTCTTATGTCAGACGAGTCGGCTACAGTCTGCTGTCATGAAATGTAATTAGTGATGAGGAAACGCGTAACCTCGGCTAGTTGAGAGTCACGTCTCTGCCCTTCTATCAGAGGTTTTCTGTTTACATAAACCTTTCATAATTACATAATCGCTGATTTGATAAATTGCTTCAGCCACTCATTTTATTTTATGATTCATCTTACCTGCTGGTGCAACAAGAAAAATGAATAGATGTTGCATTTCGTGTGTGTGTGTGTGTGTGTGTGTGTGTGTGTGTGTGTGTGTGTGTGTGTGTGTGTGTGTGTGTGTGTGTGTGTGTGTGTGTGTGTGTGTGTGTGTGTGTGTGTGTGTGTGTGTGTGTGTGTGTGTGTGTGTGTGTGTGTGTGTGTGTGTGTGTGTGTGTGTGTGTGTGTGTGTGTGTGTGTGTGTGTGTGTGTGTGTGTGTGTGTGTGTGTGTGTGTGTGTGTGTGTGTGTGTGTGTGTGTGTGTGTGTGTGTGTGTGTGTGTGTGTGAGAGAGAGAGTGTGAGAGATTGTGTGTAAGTGTGTGTGTGTGAGAGAGAGAGATTGTGTGTGTGTGAGAGAGAGAGAGAGAGATTGTGTGTAAGTGTGTGTGTGTGAGAGAGAGAGATTGTGTGTGTGTGAGAGAGAGAGATTGTGTGTGTGTGAGAGAGAGAGATTGTGTGTGTGTGAGAGAGAGAGATTGTGTGTAAGTGTGTGTGTGAGAGAGAGAGAGAGAGATTGTGTGTGTGAGAGAGAGAGATTGTGTGTAAGTGTGTGTGTGAGAGAGAGAGAGAGAGAGATTGTGTGTGTGAGAGAGAGAGTGTGTGAGCAAGCAAGCAAGAGGAGTGGCTCAATAACTCTTTAAACCTTACATCTGAGCAGAGCTAAAATCCTAATGCACCTAATTGATTTTTTGGGTGGGTGTGATTCTTTTCCAGTAAAAGCATTGACTCATGCAGTTCAAAGTGCTTTCTATTTCAAACAAGATATTGTCAAATTAGAGAAAGTCGTGTTGCCTCAACTCCAACCTGCCTGCTCTTCCAACAGCAGATGCCCCGCATGCACAGACATGTTAGAGGCAAGGAGTAAATAAATAAAACCAATCTGAAACCACTGTGCTGAGATTACAGAAATCCCTAATCTGGGCTGCTCCAGGATCAACCACATCCTCCGATAAGAGTCTTATTTCCTCATATCTGCAGTGCAAGACTGCATTTTTTTATTGAATTGTTTTACTTAACAGAAAACTCAAGAAGATATATTTAGAATGTTTTATTGGTTTTGGGCACTTTCATCCATCAATAATTTCAGACTGTCCTGCAGTTAACGAGCCACACCTGCTGCCAGGTGGACCAGGTGTGGCTCGTTAACCACCAGCGAGGGCCTTCAACGTGAAAAGCAGCAGTTTAGAGAATCAAGTGAAGTAACAGTGTTTGAACAACAAGGCTGACCTGTTGCTGCAGAGATTCAGGTGGTCAGTTACACTGATGTGTGGTTTTTGAGGATTAATCAAATGTTGCTTCTTTTATCTAGAGACTTTCAGACTGTTGGAAGGTGAATGCAATTAATGTTTATTAACTCCCTGGTGGGGGAGAAAAGTAGAAGTAGGTTGGGTCTGCTTAGCTCGATGTCCAATTCCATCGCTTAAACAAAAAATACTTCTGGAGTATTTAAAAAAAAAAAAAAAAAAAAAATGTTTCAATCAGTTTGTTGATGTGTAATATGTTTGTTTAGGTTGAAGGTGATGTTTGAGAGTCGCTATGAATTATTGAACTATTATGAATGACTAAAGGTTCTCTAGATTATATTTGGAGCAAATCACCAAACAAGTATTTGCTATATGTGTAAAGATATAGTGGAGTAATGTCTGCCTGACAGTTGCTTTATACAAATAAATATAAAGCCATAGGATTTTTCTTAACCTTCAATTGGACTATAAAAAGAAATGTGTTCATGAAATTGATAATCAATTAAAATGAATTACAGCTATGGATTTCACTAGAAATAATGTAATACTTCATCGTCGCTATTATATATTATATAACCCTAACTTCCTAGCATTAACTTGCCGGTTAAAATGCGTTTTGAGCGTTTAAACAGCGGCGCTGCAGCTGCTATTTATTAATGTAATCAACAAGTTGGTGAAGAAACAAGCTTATCTTTATACTTCTTTTTACAGTCCATTTTCCATACTTTAAATAACAATAATCATGTCTATTCCATGATATTATCACGTCTGATGACATCTTCTCTCCATGCTCTGCTCTTTTATAAACCTGACTTCATGAGGAATTCTTTCTGCAGTCAAAATACATTTTGCTGAGGAAATTGGGAAAAGTCAAGTGAAGCACAACAGACAAAATACAGAACATGTTGACACCGTCACTTTAAAACAGCCTTGCACCTTCTCATTGTCTGTTTTACGTCATTGTTCAAATCATAAATTGAGTCAACCAAATCTGAAAGGTTTGTTGAATCACATGTTGGCAACAAGGCAGCACACAAAAAACAGTTTGTGGGTTATTGACTCACAAACTGATATATTTGTGCTTGAGCACGTGACCTCCTTTATGTTGTCCCCTTTAAAGTTACAATCTTGAAGAACTCAGTTTTATTCTCTTTGGCGGCACCTATGGCCATAAGCGGTGACTGCAGATGTGTTTTTGGGTCTCGCTGCCCAGAGAGTGCTGCTTGTGATTTAATTTTTCTGGGAATATCGCCAAAATTCATAATACTGCAAATGCATGGGCTTTAGTGGGCCATAGACTCAATCTGTTGATAGATAGTGATTTACCAGACATGTAAATTAAAATCCAGAAGATTATCACTCTAAAATGAGTGATTGTGACACCAGACTAGTATACACACTGGTTTTAATTCTCCAGGCTGAAGGAGTTCCCCTTATGTTCAGTATCTGTCATGTTATGCATCACTTCATGTTGACATTGAGCAGGCTGCCTCTGCTCTTCTTTAAATGTAGTACAGTATGCAGTGTAGTTGTTTTGCTCGGTGCTGCTGTTTTGCCACATGGGTAATGTGGTGGGTGGTGCCTGTGAACACTGAGCTGAGCTATTTTTAGTCTCTGCAGTCCTGAGCTGGGCCGCCTTACAATAGGTCTCCTGGCAGCTGCAGCAGAGTCTGCGTTTGTTTCCCCTCAGCTCTCCAACACAAGCAGAGTCCAGCAGGGACCGAGCGGCCTCATGTACGTCTGCTTTGAATCAGCAGGGTCACTCACAGGTATACAGGCGGATTGTTGAGTCTCTCCTGTGGACAGAAATTGACCTCGAGAACAGTATAGGCTGCACAGATGGTTCACTTTTTCTTTTTGCTTCTGTAAAGGATCAGATTTGTTCATTTATTCATGTGTTCTATTAATGCAACCCAGATTTGTTTTTATCTCTGCAGACCAAAAAAGAATTAAAGGGAAAATAAATCTTCATCCTATCTAACCAATTCTGTTCAAGTCCTAAACATATTTCCATCAAAAGAAACTAATCTATAATTGCGTTCAGATTTCCATTAAAAATGTACTTGTTTTCCAAAACATTTCCAGAAGGTATTGAATTACCTTAAACAAGAAAAGAAATGGACTTTCCTCTTTCTTTTTTTTTTACATAATGAAAACTTTGACGTCATATGATCTCTATCACAACAAAATGACAAGCAGACTAGGCCTACATTATATGTTAAGTTCTCCAAGAATAATCTTGGCTTCAACATGCAGAATCTCCATTCCCACCATTAATATTTTATTATACGTTCCTAAAACTAAGTTATGGTTTAGGTATAAACTTGATTGAAGCGCCACAATGTGGATTGATTACAGATTCAGAGATAAAATATGATTGTGTGTCTGAGCAGGACTCAAGCATTGCTTCACTGTGCACTTTAGTTTTATTCCTCTTCTTAGCCATGCTTACTAACTGGATTAAGTTGGACTTTGGTTCCAATGAAAACAGCTGAAATATACAGAGAAACATTTCACTAATGCATAATTATTGCTGAATTAGACTGGATTGAGGTGGGGATGTTTGGACTAGAATTAATGACCTTTTCTTAGGCATCCGTTTCCAGAGAAACGCGTGCAGCCCGTGAGACTCGGATGACCGATGCGTTTCTGAGACAAAAGCTAAACACTTCACTTGCCTCACTCTCCAAATGTTTACCGTAGCTTGAAAAGCTCTGGGACGCAGCTTCGGTCCTGAGAGGTCATTGGGGGGGAATCTCTTATTAGAGACTGCACTTGTTGAAACAAATATATAGATCATTTGGTGACCGCCCATACATCACCTGGTGGTAATGAGCCACGCTGCAGAGGAATTCACCTGAAAGGAACCCTTGTGTTGTAAAAGCGTCAGAATTTGTATGTGAGGGTTTATCTGAAGTGTCATCACTCAGGCCGCCCCCATTGAGGGCCTTTTTGAATGCATTGTTTTGTGCTGGCCTTGCACATTGCTCTCTATAGCGAGCCCGGCCACTGCCTGCTTTTGAGTGCCTGATATAGATATGAGGTCATTGGGATGAGAAAAAAAGCCTTCCCCTCTCTCCGCCGAGGCCTGTCGGTACTTCTACCCGGGTAAACAAACAAACAGGGGGCACTTTGTATCCCTAAGGGGCCAATGATTCCCCTCAAAAAGAAGAAGGAGCCACAAAGGCAGATTTTAAATGCTGGTGAAGAAGATCCCCCGGGGATGCTTCAGAATGATCATCAATATATGGTGCCACTTAGGTGTAGCCACAACTAAAGCTTTTAGAAGTGAGGGTAGCACTTTTTAATTGAATGAAAATACACACAAAAAAAGATGTGCAGCGCTCTCATGAAGCAGCGTGCGTTTGCTCTTTGTGATACGAGTCAACAGACTTCAAGAAGAATGATCAAGCATTTGTGTTGTCTCAGTGGTGCAGATGGAAAAGTAAATTAAAGCAATTAATCAGGGACAGCCGGGGCACTACATGGCATGGCGGCCATTTGTATTGTTATTTTCCCCTCAGCAATACTGAAGTGTCTCAGTGTTGGGTTTGTGTGTGTGTGTGCATGATGGATGATCACTCTGTGAGCTATTAGACTTTAAAGAGACTTCTGTGTGAGTGTGCTCCTGAACGTCTGTATTAGTGAGGACCTTGTGAAAACACCAGCAGAAACGGTTAAAATTAATAAGGATTTATATGCCTGTGCAGTATATAAATATGAAGCTGGAGCTGGCAGTCCTGAAGCTGCTCTTTTTGGTTTTAATCTGCACAAAGAACTAAGTGGAGAAATGTTAATGGAGAACCCCAGGAAGTTACTGGCCAATAAATAGATTTGCACACCACTCCCTGAAACAAACAAATGGCTAATTGTTATTTACACTTTGGTTTTGTACAGATTGAACAAATACAATATGTGTTTATTAGTGATATAGTTTTAGTGATTTTGTTCACAGAGCGAGGCTCAATGCTAAGCTAGCCAGCTTAATATTTAACACACACAATTGGTTTTGATCTACACAACTAACTATCTCTTTAAGATTTGGTCTTTTTTTTAAAGATAATGCTAAAAAAAGTTTACATTTAAAGCGTTTGGTGGTGGCGTTAAAGGTAAAATACACAATGTGCAACAATAGTATCCACTTGTTGTAGTAAGTAAAGGTTGTTAGTACTCATCTAGTATTACATACATTTTCTTAATTAAACTCAGATTAAAATTGAGTGAACGTTTTTCCACATAATGTGTATATATTATTTGCATCTATCTGCTACGACATCAATTATATTCAAAACTTGAGATAAACCAATGAATGAAGAATTTAGAGCTATATTTAGGGTCTCTCCATGTATGCAGTTACAACAAGAACCAATGCCATGTAAGGATTCAAGTGTGGCCTTATTTGCCCCCCCCCGTGTGTGTGTGTGTGTGTGTGTGTGTGTGTGTGTGTGTGTGTGTGTGTGTGTGTGTGTGTGTGTGTGTGTGTGTGTGTGTGTGTGTGTGTGTGTGTGTGTGTGTGTGTGTGTGTGTGTGTGTGTGTGTGTGTGTGTGTGTGTGTGTGTGTGTGTGTGTGTGTGTCTCTCTCTCTCTCTCTCTCTCCCAGGACGGTAATGATCTCATTTTAAGTGTCAGATCCTGGAAAATCTACATTTAGCAGCTGGAAATACACATGAATGTGAGCTTTAAACCCCTGCGTGGCCCGGATATGATCTTTCTCTGCCGTCACAACATATGTGAACATCTGTAAAAATCTAGGTCACATCGAGTAACAAACCACGCTGGTTGGTGTGTGTCCTGCTTTGACCATTTTACACATGAAATGTGATCATTACACGTGTAGTAATCCATACAGTCAGCCGCTGCCCTACTTTTGCATACGAGAGAGTGAGACGTAAACATAGACATCAACATTGAGAGGCGGTCAGGTCAATCAAAGAGACGGAGGAGGAGTGGGCATGGCAGACCCAGACAGAGCACAGCAACTCCTCCACTGCTTGGCAAAAAAAAGAGAGAGAGAGAGAGATAGAGAGACAGAGAGTGACAGCGTTGCTAGGAGACCTCACCCAATGCAAACACGGCACCATCTGCTGCAGTGAGATTTAGAGTGGGTTAGCCAAGTCGGACAGAGAGGGTGAAATCAGTCCAGGAGGAACGTTGGAAACAACACTACAGGGGGAGGAGGGGTGGAGGAGGGGAGGGGCTAAAGGATGATAATGGAAGATAAATGGAAAGCAAGATACAAGAGTGGAGGGGAGTGGGAATCAGGAGAAGTGAGAACAGGGAAGGGGGGGAGGAGGAAAGTAAGCATAGCCAGAAGCTTGATTAATGTAAAACTTAAAGGTGACTCATATACCCATAACCCTCCTCTGCACCCACACACACACGCACACTCATCCTCCAATACACAGAAAACACCACACGCGTCATCCTCACGGAGGCAAAGCGAAGCGGCTGGTGCTGATGTTGATTTTTCCCTATTTGTAACAGATGATGCACTTGTTACCATGGGGACAATAAAATGTCACCGTTGGATATCGCAGCTCGTTCGCAGCAGGCGTTGTTGTGCCCACGCGGTCTGGGGATGCCTGGTCACGTCACACAAACATGCACCTCACAACTACTGCGAGCGCCTCATCTTGCTAATAGTGGCTTCTAGGAAGAATATGATTGTCGTCAAAAGGAAAACGTTAACCTTTTATGGTTCACGGGAGTTATTTATGTCACAGACCATCCAATCTCTTAAATGGCTTCTCCGATTTTACACAAGCTTTTAAATCAAGACAATGTATCTGTTAAAACAAGAAACAACTCATTATTGCTCTCACGGATGAAATGTTTTAATTATAAGCAAGAAACCTATTTCTCAGTTCAATACACTGGGTTTTGGTGCTACAGCCCTTTTGGGAAAGCTTATGGTAGCTTTCATCAGGTAGCTTTAGATAGACATTACGCCTCAGACGACAAAGCCAAAACGCTGTAACTATAATATGGTGATGGACAGCATGAAAACTTCACAAGAAGAAATGGGTCAGAACAAAACAGCAATTATTCTACTAATTTAGCTGGTGAAATATCCTTAGCTACAGCTAATTGATTTAGTGTCTCCTAGAAAATCAATTTGTATGCTCCAACGTCTTAACAAATCAGTGGCTTCACCTTCAATTCTGCACATTTTGGCTTCGGGCCTTAACGTTTTAGCATTTAGAGGACTGTCACCGTTACGTAAAGTTAAAATCTCCCCTTAGAGCAGAAAATAACCCTGTTAATGTCAACAGGATCATCTTAAATTTGGTTTAGTAAAAGAGAAGGTTAAAAGGCGGAGGAGGCGCTTACTGAGCTGGGACGGTCTAACGATGAAAGCTTCAGAAAGTGTCGGCTCAAGTTTCTTTCAAAATATCACTTGTGAGTGAAACGCCCAATTGAATTTTGGCGCATCATTAAAGTGCGGGACACTTTGAGATTAAAGGCTGCATGAGAAGAAACGAACACTGTATACCGTACAGATATCAAGGTGCATTTTATTAGATGAAGATCCAATGATATATAGTCAACATCAGCATCCTCCTTTACAAAAGACATTAAAATTTTAACTTTCAGTAAAAAAGTAGTATCGTACAGCCAATGTGGGGTACCAGAAAGAAAGCATGACATGACCTAAATCATATTCATTCGTTCATCGTATGGATCATAGATAAAACACAGTACATTAACACTATTTACAGTCTGTAGCACAGAGGTTGACAAGAATGGTAATCCTCATGGTGAATACAGTAAATAGAATATATTCATATATTAAGATCTTTTGTTTACAAAATCATAATACATTATATATATATCACAGAGAAAGGCTACCAACAACCTTGGCTTTCAGCGATACACGACCCCTTGTTTTGCAACACTTCGCCCAAGCAAAATTTGACTTCTTTGTTTGGTCAATATATTGTTGATGGGTGGGTTCTTTGGTTGTGCGGGTTTAATGTCGCAGCCGCCGACTGAGCGATCAGCTGCTGAGCGTTACTGAAGAGAGTCGTCTGTTTGGGTTTGGTTGTAACTGGAGAGTTTTGCACAGCACTCATCAAATACAGGGCAACTTCCAGAGCAGTGTTCGGGCAACTATGTGTGACAAACGGGGCAACTAATTTGACTTGACTCTAAACCAGAATCGCGTTTATTCAACGCTTTAAGAAGAAAGATCTCACAGCTCAAATGGACTGAAGCCAATCGGATCATTTGTTGTATTACGTTACAGCCCAAGGTTTCATTGCAACTCTGGTACACACACCATGTTCTTTTCACAAAAATGTGACGAGGACCGAGCACAAAACTGGTCAGAACACTTGTTTAACTTCATGCATGCATTAACGTTGCATTTCCACAGGATGGATTCTCTCATTTGAAATACATTTCCAACAGAGAATAATAACGCATCCAGCACATTAAGATGAAACGGTAGCATAAACGTACCTGAGCAATGCTTCCCATTAATGTTACCTCAAATGTTACCGAGGTGTCATAACGCAAAGGATGAATGAGGAATATTTCAGAGAACTGACGTGGAAGAAAAAGAAAAACTAAAACTGGGACAAAACCTAAGACGATAATATGATGTTGCTAAAAAGAATAAGCGGGTGTGTCTAGTGCATTGCTTCATAATGTTGCCCGGTCGGTTTGTTGTGTTTGGTGAGGGCCAGTTAGTGAAGATCAGTGTAACAGCAGTTAAACGGCAGCCATCCCAGACTGAAAGAGAGCCCAAGAGTGAAACCTTTTATACATATGCATCTACAGCACACACCTCCGTGGTTATGTATACACCTCATAACTTCAGTAAAGGTAACAAATTACTTTCTGTATTCATTTCTTTACCATTTGCATGTTCTCTTGGCCCATGAAACCAGTCATGCTTTGACCATTTGTTTGTCAGTTTCTTCAAATCACACTGTTATTTGCACGATAGCAGGGCCTGTGTTAGTATCTGCCTGATCACTAGCTGCCCCCGCCCCCCACCCCCACACCGCCTCCCCCAAGCCTGCACCGCCTCGTCACCTTAACTCATCGACCACCAACAGCAGAAAGATGCTCACAGTGCTCGCCAAAGTAGTTCACCTGAGACACGCTTATGTTGTGTAACTCTGTCTGGCCAAGTAACAAAGGTGGACGCAGCGATGCGTCTGCCAACGCCAGACATACACGGGGAGGATCAGCAGATCACTTTACACAACTTGTATCATAGGATGGATAAAACCCAGGGCTGCTTTGCGGTCGCGATGGCAGATTCCCGTGAGGTTTTAGGACAAGCTGTCTGTCTGTATCTCTTTCACTCTCGGCCCACTCCCGAGCTGCATCACTGGCAAGGCATGGAGTGAATCCAAGCCAGAAGCCATCAAATCCTTTGCATAACTGGATCCTCCCCTCCCCACCATGTTGAGAGAGCGGCCTGGTGGGCGGCAATCCCTTCACCCACCCCACCCACACATCAAAACACCCACGTGCTCGGGCCTCCGTGCCTCAGCGCCAGGCTTCATCACTGGCCCAGCTGGAATGGCGGCGATCAGCTGGATTTGCTATAATCATCTTAGGTCATCTGATTCAAGCTGATGACAGAGTGAATGCCCGTCAGCTCTTCAACCAAGGCCAACGAACACCGCCAGGGCAGCCTAACCGCCCTCCTCCTGGCTAAATTTCCACTTAATGACATTTTTGCGAGGCCAGGTGGAATATTTCACAGAATGAAGACGTCTCCTAGCAGATATAGAGGAGTGTTGCAACCGCTTCGAAGAGCTACCAAACGTTTCCGTAAGAAAAACCGAGACAGTGAGACATCTTGCTGGCCAGTCACCTAGTCCTGCTAGCTGCGTACAAGCCCGCCTGTCTGCCTCTCTGTCAAGCTGGGATGTCTGGGACCTTGACGTGTGTGTGTTTGTGTGTGCGTGCATACATCAAGAGTCGTGGTAGGGAGGGACGGGCAGAGAGTTACAGAGGTTAATGGTAAATCAGCCAAACCAAAGTCGCACACTCACCCAACACACGACCCCCCCCCCCCCCCCCTTCCATTCATCCATCCATTTGTCAACCCATGGAGTCATCAAGCCCCCCCTCCCCCCTCCCTCTCCTCTGTTGCAGTAGTGTCCCGGTTGCTCGTCCCTCAGTCCCAGCCGTTGTCCTTGATCATGTGGGCCAGCTCGATGATGAACTTGCCCTCTTTATACTTCTGACTGCTCTCAAAGGCATGTTCCTGGAGGGTGTGGCAGAGGACAGGAGCGATTTAATTAAAATGACAGACGGACACAATGTTCATATATTTGACAGAGAGTATGATAGCTAGAAACGGTCACAAGGTGCATATAAAACAATAGAAAACCCTGCTCATGACAGCCCTTACAGCTGTATATGAAAATCTCTGCTGCTGGCTCTCTGCGAGCTGGTTATATAACTGTCAGTCACTAAACACTGCAGAGGAGCCTGCAGAACCAAATCTCTGACCGGGCTGGATCGTCATACCTTAAGCTGGCGGGAATGTGTCTCTCACTGCTAAGTAACAGTAAAACCGTAAGGCCTCGCAATAGCCAACATAGATGTTGAGTCTGCTCTCTTTCTGCAGGCTGTAACCTGCATTTCTACTGTTAGGTGTTTGATCCAAAATTCCTCCAACTACACAGAAGCCTATCAGCTCCACTTAGCGTTGTTTTAATAACTGAAATACACCAACACTATAAAAATATTTCACAGTGTATTAGTTCTCCTATGTTGACTGCAAAAGTAAATAATTTGAAAGGCATGATTACAACAGTCATTAGTCTTTGAGATACTTTAAACCCAGTGAAAGTACTGGAAATGTGATCAGAGGTTTTGTTTTTGTTGGTATTTGAGCTCCAAGTTTTCAGAATTGTGTAAATACAATGGAGAAAAACTGTAATACGGGATTTATTTTCCGGGAATGTTGCCACAGACACCCAGTTTTGAAAACAGTGTCTAAACAGAAATATAAATCTTAAAGGTTCATGAGGCAGGGTGGCCTCCACCGAGGCTACTTGTGTAAGCTTGTAAGTTTCAACAATGGCTAATACTTTGGTTTACAGCTGGTTAGCATGCTAACAAGCTAAACTAAGATGGTAAGCATTCTGCCTGCTTCACATGAGTATGTTAGCATTGAGACCATTTTAGCATGATGTCAGCATAAAGCAAGGCTGTGCCTAAGCAGCCTTCCAGAGCTGTTAACATTGCTGTAGACTTTTACAATAGCTAATGTTCCTTCTTCGAATGCGTGCATTTATGGGGATTTTTACTAGTGCTGTTCCAAAAGACAAGAAGGTGTGGGAGTGTTTTTGACTAACAGATGGCGGTCACTTGATCAGGTTCAGCTGCGATGGCTGCTGCTTGCTAATCTTACCTCAGCTTATTCCAGTTCCACCACACATATCCCCAAATTTGGATATTTCTGGCCCCAGTAACTGATAATGATAGCAGCCAGCACTAAACTCAAGCCGCAAGCTTGAATAGACCTTTTTGAAACCAGTGAGGTTTAGATGTTAAGATATGCTTTTTGCTTTTAACAAATCCTTATGGGGATTCGATACAGCTTGTGTTTTGAAAACTGTTTAAAACGTCTTCTTTCCCCACCCATCTTTTAGCAGAGTTGCTAATTAATTACAAACAATTACAACTTCTGTTTCGTGTCCAAGTCCATTAACAACCCTGTGTTTTTGTGTCAAGACACCCACTCATTTCAGGCCTCTCTTGAACGCTGGGTCACAGAGTCGGCTGACACAAATGTTCTTTCACCGGAGAGCGTCTGTGCCTTGCTTTGTCTTTGGCTATTTTGGCTTCGAGCTGCAGAGGCACGTTATCAGATTTCTTCATTTAGAAGTGCAGTAGGTCAAGCCTCTCAATAGAACTCTGACGACTGCGGAAAATCAATACTGCTGCAACTGATATTAATGGAAACCCTCCATTAAGTCCTATCTAGTGTCTGTGTGCTTGTGTATGCATGTGACCTCTGTTTTTTTCTGCCTTGTGGGGTCCTGACAGGAATAGAAACTACCCAGAAAAGTTTCTACTTTTAAAAATGGTTCGCCAGGTGTTTGTACCAGGCGTCATAAGGAAAACAGTTATTTTTAGACCGGAAGGTTATAGAATAAGTTTAGACATGTAGCGGTCAATGGGGGCGTCTGAGTAATAATAATTCCTCATCCACGCTTCCTCTTTTTTAATCTTCCACGCATGTTGTTTATTAGCTGTAAAACCTAGTACATTTCTCTCTGTATTATTGACTGCGCTATGAAGGGGCAAAAACAATATGGTGAATATGTCAATGGGGGCGTCTGAGTAGTCAAACAACAAGGACACTCACTGTTTGTGTGTGTGCTAACTCCTTAGAGGTACAGCCACGTGCCCTATAGTGTAAACTCTCAACTCCCCGCAGACAGGGTTCAGCAGTGACAGCTGCACATGCTCTGTTGATATATGAAGACAGCTAACATATGTGGATGCTGTTAAGATCACCCTGACATGAGAAATAAAATACCACCTGTACTAAATACATCCTGCACGTGTATTTTGACATGCTGTATCACAGCATTACAGAGACATTGACTGTGTATTTGGCTCTGATATAAGCCGAGCTACATGTGATCATCAATGTTCGCTTAACTCTGAAACGGTTACAACACTGTCGATGTCTAAATGTTCATTAACCCTTAACACCTAAATGTTCTACATTGATCTTGAGGTTTGTTTATCACTTCCACAAAACATTAAAAACTAATCAAGTTAGATAAGATTAATGAAGACTTCTCCATTTGTTCTGATAAATCAATCTCATAATGAATCCAGCCCACACAGCCGTAACTGCGTTGACCCCGAGAGAAGAGGTGGTCCAACTATAATTAGGGTGCAAATAAAATTAGGGTGCGCTATAATAACAACCTCACAATTTATGGTCCTCTAACCTTGGATGCAGTTTGTGGTGCTTGTGCATCAAAATCAGCCAAGGACACTTACGTATTTCCAGCCCAGGGTGGTCTTGCAGTTCTCACAGTAGATATCTGCTACAGCGTGCAGGCCTGTGAGCAGAACCCTCTCTTCTGCAGGGCCACACCCGACATTCACCCTGAGAGGGAGAGAGGAGGGAAATGGGTTTGTGGAGAGGAGAGGAGAGGAAAGGAGAGAAAAAGGAGACACAATCAGAGACAAAGCAATGAAAGTAAAAAAAATAGTATTGTGCAAGAACCTCACGTTGCTAAGTTGCATGTACTGTATGATGTGCTCAGAGTGAGTCACTGCCTCACACCCACTCACACAGCGCATACTGATAGGGCGCCAGGCCAGGGAGCATAGATTCAAACTAATTTTCACACTCAATTCGGTTGATCATGACTCCGAGGCACAGGCTGGCTCGTCTACACCGCGGCTTCAAATACAACACAACGACTGAGTGAAACAAAAAATTTGCGTTTTCTAACCTATTGTAAAACAACCCAGCCTGTTGGAGCACTGGTACCCAGCCTGCAGGACAGTTTTTTCCGAAACGCGTAACGAGAACCAGGTGGGTAGAAATGCAACAAGAGAGGGTTACTCACACTGAGTTGAACAGGTAGGCCCTGCCTTGGCTGCCCTGGAACGACTGCAGAGACAAGATGAGACGAAGATGAAAAGGCTGAAACAAGAATGAGCCTCATACAGCGTGGTACCTATGAAATGATGTTATATTGCCATAATGCATGAGTCAAATAAGAAAAGGAGTTTTAGTTTCCTTTTTAAATCCATACATGTTGATCTGAGGCCTTTAACAGAAGCGCTTGTATGATAAGTTAATTTTTCACATGAATGCTACGATTATAGGAACACATTAAATGGGTTTCTATCGTGCAGATGTGCAGAAGGTCTTTATGCAAAGGTGAGCAGTGTTTTCATTATCGCATGAGGAAAAAGTGAAAGTGCATTCATTATCCTCTTTACTAACCAGTTTATAACATAATCCATCCACGGGCAATAGCGTGGCGGCTGACAGACATACAGGTGTTCAGCCTGTTTGTTTTCATAATTCCTCATCCACGCTTCCTCTTTTTTAATCTTCCACGCATGTTGTTTATTAGCTGTAAAACCTAGTACATTTCTCTCTGTATTATTGACTGCGCTATGAAGGGGCAAAAACAACATGGTGAATATTCTTTTATCTAAAAAAAAAAAAGAAGAAAGAAACACTAGGTAAAGTGCTTTTTCAGTCTGTAATCATGAGCTGCCTGAATGTAAGTACTGTCCTAATGGTTTCCAGGAACGACCCCTTGGTAAGACGAGGGAAGTCACTGGAGCAGCTTGCCAGTTACCTTGGAGATGAGCTCGTCGTGGTTGGCCAGGTGAGCTCGACAGTGGATGCAGCTGTAGGTTCGGTGGCAGCTCGGCAGGTATGCCTGGAACGTCTTGGAGCGCGTCATTCGGACCATGGGCGGAGTTGGCGGGCGGTGCAAGAAGGGACTGCCAGCCCAGGTCGGCTCACAAGGGAAGCACCGCAACACACAGGTGAGGGCCGTGGTGGGCGGTGGGTTGGGAGGCGAACACCTGCGCACAGGAAGGATAAAGAAGCGGCTCACGGTTACACGGTTGTGTAACAGCTGCTTCCTTAAACTGATGTTGTAAACTGAGCCACAGGTGAATAACTGCTGATGGGATTACAGTCTGCTGTGAGTGGTGAGAGAATTCTCCGACCTGCTCGCGTCTTTGAATCTGTCAAATGTCAAAAGGCTACGATGTGAAGTGATGCATAATTAATGAGCCTGTGTTCCAGGCTGAGACTACATTACACATTTCAGTTGCAGGCATAAAACACTGAAGAAACTCTACTTCATGAGATGAGATACAAACATGGTACAGGTACAGGCATCCACCACACAGGACATCCCTTCTTCTAGAGGCCAAAAATGAGTCCTAGCTGGTCGAGAGGACAGTTTGGGCTATCGAAGCGGGGACAGACAAAAGAAATCAAGAGGAAACTGTTAAGATACTTGCTTCGTTAGTCATTTGTTAGCCATGCTAGTCGCATGGCTCTAGGGATGACAATGTCAGTCTGCCTTCCAACGAAATATCTCAACAATTACTGGGTCAATTGCCATAACGTAGACATTCCTGGTGCCCAGAGGATGAATCCTGACTTGGCGATCCATTCACTTGTCCTCTAGTGCCACCATCAAGAGAACAGTAAAAATTTTCCAAAGTAGGTATTTGCAGGTATTGTTGTTTCCAATCTAATACCTGAAAAGCGAATGACATTCCCATCCTCAGCATTATTGTGTTTAGTACTGATAAGCAAATGTTAACATGCTAACATTGTTGAACATGGCACACGCTATACCTGCATTATACACATTGGCATGTTGGTTGTGTGCATGTAAGTATGCTAACGTTTAGCATTTAGCTCAATGCATCGCTGCCAGTGCAGAGTGCTAGTGTGGCTGCATGTTAGTCTCAGTCATTATAGTTCCAGTATAGTTGCATTATAGTGTTAATTGAACAGCTTTTTGGTTTTGGACTGGTGGTCGGACATTTTTAGATGACAGCTTACACTCTGGTCAAATATAGTTGACATTTTTCTCTATTTTTTGGGCTTTTTACAGTACAAACAATAAATAAATGAATTGATGTGCAGAACATTGACAACAAGTGACAACTGCGACTGACGATGTCCTTCATTAGCAAATATTCTGCACTTCCTCTGGTCTCTGCAGTACGCACAGGCAGCAGCACTAGCCCACACTCTGTGTTTAAGTCTATGAAGCCGCAGAGATAATCTGCTTAGCGTAGCACAAGGGCGACGATCGCGCTCTGCTCTCTCCATGATATCCAAATAGACCGAGACCTTAAAATACTTCTGCCGGTGTGCCCTGGTGACTGAGAAGATTAGTGAGCTGGCCTGGGAACCCATCCCAGAGCCTCTGGGCCAGCGGGACAGGAGTATGTCTCGACTAACTGTACAGTTTACAGGTTAGGGGCCTGTGCTCTTTACCTCATTACCATCTTTGTGGTTTTATTGCCTGATGCAACTGTTGTTGACATTTCAGCCCTAGACACAACCTAACAACCACAAAATGTAATCTATTTTTACTTCCCGGTGCTACTTTTCATAAAGCTGTGATGAGCCTCCCTTAAACAGTATGCACACTTTTCTTCAACTACTATTATTTCTCATTTAAATTACTGCAACACAGTAAATTATAAAGACATGACCATTCTAAATACATAAAACCAATAACTTAAATGGGTTAGAAGACTATGCCTCTATAATATTCTGTAATAGCTTGAGTTGTTTCATCATTCTGTCTCCTCTACTTCCTGCCTGTACTGAGCCATCTGGAAAAACTAATAAAATACTGAAAGGGAGCAGGAGGCCTCTGTGACTTCAGAACAAACAAGAGGAGAGAGAGAGGCCTCTTTACTTCACTGCAATATGATTGTTTTTAGTGTCGGAGGCTGATGAAGGCGCCAGTGCTGATGGAAAGGGCCGGCGGATATAAATAAATAAGGCAGTGAGATGTGCCCTTGTTTTCACTCCTCTGACGCGGTGCCAGCGGCGTGGGATTGTGGCACAAAGACACGCTCAGTACAGTTGGAGTGACCCCTTGACACACACACACACACACACACACACACACACTGGTGTTTAACCCAGAGCGTGTTTTATCCTCTCGGTCATTTCAGGACTGAGGACAAGGAAGAAGTTGATGTAGGGTCGAGTCCTCTGGGCTCAGTTCAAAATATTGAGAACTGCCCTACTGACACATTTATAATTTACTTAGATAATTTGAGCCTTTTGACACTTGATTTTTTTGTATTTGGATTTTGTGGAACTTAGAGCTGATGTGATTAGTGGATTGATTGATTAGTCAGTTGACAAAAATGCCAATATTTTACAAGGCCCATCTTTTTAAATGTGAATAATGGCTGAAGTCTCTTATGACAGCAAACTGAATATATTTGAGCTGTAGACGGCTGGTCAGACAAAACAAGCAATTTCAAATTCAACAAATCAATAAAATCGCTTACATTTGCACAAAGCTGCCTGATTATTGGTCGCTAATTAGTCTTAAGTTTTGTAGGTAATCTAGGAATGTAAGCTTCTAAGAATTTAATTCAATTAAAGCTTTTTTCTTTTAATCCTCTACCCCTGCATTTTCAACAAGTCACACAAAATAAATGTACTTGTTTCTAAAATGTAAATGTGATGTACAAGACAAGAACCTGTCCATACCAGCCTTGAGGCGAGATGTTTACTCAAACCATCGTCTCTGGGTGAAGCCGTGCTGGATTAAAGCAGTGCACGTGTTGCACATCTTCTTGTAGGTCATGCATAATCCATGTGGAGTTCTCTCTGTGTAATATCTGCAGTCTCTGAAGACTCACTTCATTACAGCCATAACAACAGTGGCTTTGGATGAAAACCGCTGATTCCTCTTATTAAAAATACATTATCATAATCGCTTTGTGTTTTGTGTGTTACTTTTTCAAGCAAATATTGTCGATCATCCGTTCCTCTGTCTCAGTTATGAAGAAGTGCTGGGTTTTTTAATTGGACTGTTGGTCAGCCAAAAACACCAACATGACACTCTGGGAACTTGTGACAAGCATGTATCACTATTTTCTGTGTTGAAGAGAGCAAACAATTAAGCGATTAACCGTGAGAATAATCATCAGATTAACTGATCATTAGTCGATCTGACTTTTTCAGTCCCGGTACCTGCTTTAGGTATTGGCTGACATTTTCAAGTGAATGACCTGCAACGTTAAAAGAAACTTAATAAGGAAAAATGTAACTGTAAAGACAACAACGCCAACGGCCATATAGTACAGCAGAAAGCAGGTAAAGGCTTTTACCACATTAAACATGAAAATATCAAGGCTGCACTAGGACGCTGTTTGACATTTCAAAACATTTCCAAAAACAGGACAACAGTCATGTTGGTGGGTGGACACGCTTGAAACTCATTGTGCTATGCAACATTGTTTGTGGGAACAAGGATGCTCACACGCTGTAATAGATTGACGCAAAAGAGTCGCTCTGGGCTGCTTTGACAAAAATAACAACCTCTTTGACAGAATAACAAATTGCATAAATGATCAGATGACTAGAGGAACTGGGCTCCAACAGCAGGAAAGTTTAGCAAAACTGATCGTAACCTGAGGTACTGTATTTTATACAACCTTTCAACAGTTTATATTTCAGTCTACTTGTGTCATCTCTCCATCTGTCTCGTTGCCTCTCAGCCTGCTTGTATATTTATTTTTTCTGCCGTCACTCTGTCCATTCATCAGTTTTGCCGCGGGTCGTTTGAGGTCACCGAGCTGTCCATTCTGGTCATTTCTGGGTGTCATCACAAAAGGCTACGTGCCACGAGTCTCAACAGCCAAAAGGGCCCTTGTATCCCAACAAAAAAAACATTGTTATGTAATGCACTGATGCTGCCGCTGCTGATGCTGCTTCTGACAATGATCGAGAGCAGGAGAAAGACAGAGGGGGGGATACAAGGGGGGGTAAGATGAGAGTCAGACGGGGACATGGAGAGAATTAAACAAGCAGAGAGAGGAAGAGGGAAGAAGCAGTTTGTATCCCTTCAGGAATGGATGAGCTGTGTGCCCTCCGCTGCCCACAAGCTGCACCAACACGATTTCTGTACTGCATGTACTTTCTTCCTGGTCTCCATTCAGTCTTACACCAAGGCCAACAGCCTACAGCAGCATGACATCACTGACTAGAGGAGGAAAAAGCTCCTCTCTGCACCCCTCCAACCATATCAAATATCACTGATGGAGCGATGCTCCTGCATCCCAGGGGCATGTGTCTGGTTACTGTTGCCAATGATGATCTTTACTCGCATCTCATTTTCTTCTGTCGGTCTCTATTTTGTAGCTTCTTCTCAGGTACTTTAGACACTTGTGTATTTCCTTGTCGAGTTTTTCCAAAGGAAACTCTTTAAATGTTAATTTTCTGGTTTGTTTGTACAGATGATCCCTGATAAATGTATGTGTATGGCTATGAAAGTAGTGATTTAAAGGGGAAAAAGGGTATGATGAGACAAAATAACTGTCAAACTGTAGTCACAACAAATTGTAAATAACTTATGTTTATGTATACAAATAACCAGTGAAGGATCACCTTTTAAGGCCTGCAACACTCTGATCCCTGCGTATTGACTTTCTTACATGATCAATAACTATCTGAAAGGCTTTGCAGTAAAAATATATGAGTGCAAAGGTTGCAACTTGATAATAGTGTCTCTTCTTGAACTGTCTCACATGGACTTTATTTAGTACGTGTTGTTTTAGGGGTGGGATGCAGCATTTCCACCTGCTGGCCAAACTGTCATTGACTTGTATGGGAAGGTTGATGTCACGTGGGCTAACACATACATAAATACACACAACATGAAGGTTTAAGGTTTACACACTATGTGTGATTATTGAATCAGGTCACAGGCAGTGGCGCACTTCATCTGGGGCAGAACTTCAGCCACCACACGCAGCACAGATGGCGGGGATGCCTCAGCTCAGCAATGTTGAAAACACACAAGCACGCACGCGCGGGCGCGCACACACCAGCCACTCTGAAAAAAAAGCTTTAACATCTGCAATGACTTTAGCAAATCGATGAGAACTAGGTGATTGTCGTCAGAGCTTATAATCACAATATGCGTATTACACGATAACCCGCATTGATCACCGCTGACGTGCACCATCACGACCAAGCGCGCGCACGAGGATGATGGCGCATACATTCAGGACTGCCACCACAAACAGCATGTGAACCTAATAATAAGCAGTTACTGTAGCTACATTGCAGAGTGGACCTCAGCATCCAATTCACAAAAAGAAACATCAGTCCAGGCCAGAGACTCTAAACAAGAAGGTCCAGGCATGATAAATACACATGACAATACATGTTGTTGGCACAATATAAGCGACATACCATAAACTTGTGTTTTTATTGTGATATGACAGCACGTGTGGTTGCATGTTAAAAGTTGTCTCGGTTCAAAAGTATGCTTTTGGATGGACTGTGTGCGTAACAACAAATGCACCACACTGAAAAATAACGCAGAGGAAAGGATTTTACCTTTGATGGGAAGAAAAACGGTTCTCCACGTAGCTTAGAAAATGTCGCACCACCTCGTTTTCCTCGTGGCAGTGCCAATCCTAAAACCTCTTTCGCATTCCTTTCCAGGCCAATTTGCTCTTCTCTCCGGCCCTGGCAAGTCCTGCAGAGACGCAATGTTTTGACGCGCAATGATGCCCAGCGGAGTTTAGAAGAGGCAGCTAGAAAGAGTAATGAAACGACCAGCCGGAGCGAGAGGGTTCCCTCCAACCGACTTCCGTGTTCGTAGATCATCCGTTATACAGGTAGGATGGCTTATTTCCTTCGGTTTCTGAGCAGTGTCTTATTTTTGTATGTTTCATTGTTATTTATACTGTTGTGATATGTAACTCATATTGTAATTAAAAACAGTGTTGCACATAATCAGTATGAATTTCACAGTTGTTTGCGTTTACCAAGTGTTGCTTATGTATTAGATGAATAAATGCTGTAAAGGTATGAAACACATATTTGCATTATGTTGTTTTTTTATTATCTCAGACTATTGAGTCGTGTTCAGTATTAAAAAACGCCTCTTACAAGTTGTAACATTCACCCAGAAGTTAGCTAAACAAGACAGTTAGGCCTACGACAACAACTGGGCCTTCTTCCAAAAAAGTAAAATTCTCTTAAGGTTGCTGACCATCTTAACACACACATTAAACGGGGTGTAGCACTTCAATTGGTAATCTGAACAAAGTAAATCACACTTTCCCGTTACACGACAGCTCAATAGCAGACATTCTGGAGGACGGGAGCTATCTTGACGGCCGAGTTGACGATCTTTGACAAAAAATCTCACTGGCCATTGACTTGATAAATAATTGACAGCTCTATCAGCCAATCAGCAAACTGATAGGGCATAGCAACACTGCGTTCATTGGTCGAGGGGCTCGAGGGAGGAAGCTAGTGACCAATTATATTACTGGATTATTTTATTTTTTTACTAAATTCTCCATGAATGTACACTACTAGTACGTGTGAGTGTAGTTTTACGAGCCAATCGGGCGGAAGAGCACCTCACCGGTTCTTGTACAAACTTAGTAGAAAAAAATGCATGTCTGCATGGATGGTTTTTAATATGACAAAACATGTCCAGCATCATTAACTTTCCCGCTACAGAGAAAACTTCCTAAATCTCTACAGTCTACAGCGCCACCTCCTGTCAGTCTGTGGTTACTAAATACATATCCAAATAAATTGTCATTGTTTTCCAAAGTGGTGAAAAAATTATTATAAAGCTGCTAATATTATAAACATACGAACCAATTTGATTACACAATTTTGATGTTTATTGATATAAATAAAAATGTACTTTTTTTCGATAATCTCATCAAATCAAACTGCATACACCTTGTAGGAAAAGCTGTTTTAATGGGCAGCCAGGTCCCACAAAGAATAACAAATATATTCATTCAGGCATGCAAAACCAACACACACAGAGTACAACACAGATAATGGCATCAAAATATCCACATATTCATTAATGTAAGATCTGTAATGATTGATCACAATTATTTTGGATATACAAGTGTTCTCAAAACAAAACATCAGACGAACAACTGTGCAGATTTCACTCCACTCTCGGTGACAGAACGAATACGAAATGCCCGACAGCAAACAACAAAATAAAGCAGCAATACGGTTTTGACTGTAAAATACCGAACAATAGACGATACATTCAACCAAAACTACATTCATCATTGATTCTCACTGTGTGGCCACGAGTCTGGTTAACGGAACATCAGTGGTATGATAAACCTCATAATCTTTAGATTTTCATACACTGAGGGATCGCTAGAGCGCTGCCGTCTTTAATACATTTCAATTTCAAGGGAATGCAATGAAGCAAACCATCAACATGTATCAGTTTCTACTGGATTTCCAATACTTTTTGAAGACCATACAAAAATCATCATATTTCTTAAATACAAAGTTCCATTCCGATCACAGA
Organism: Cottus gobio; assembly: GCA_023566465.1. Taxonomy (NCBI): domain Eukaryota; kingdom Metazoa; phylum Chordata; class Actinopteri; order Perciformes; family Cottidae; genus Cottus; species Cottus gobio. The sequence continues at coordinate 19,982,501 of CM042220.1, read as the reverse complement.
ATACAGTAGAAAATGGTACAACTCAGAAAAAAAGATTTTAAAATAATAATTGTGTGCAAAATTTCTCACTTGGATTCATTAATGAATAAACTCAGTCAGTTCTACCAATTTCATTTGATTTAGAGGAAAATGTAAGAGACTAACCAACTGCACATAAACATACAACATAACAATGTTTTATATGTTCTATCTTATATAAAATAAATCTCAAAGCTTCTTAGATTAGAGTATTATTGCATGTCCTCTGTAAAGAAAATTGGACCTTTAAACATAAAGCTGCTGGCAAATTCACGTCAAACCTCATCTCCTGGTGTTTTAACTATAGCGCCATACTTCAACGATAACACAGTAATTCTGCAATATGTAATATATTTGAAAACATTACCAAAAATCTTTAAAACTTATATTTTTAATTTGATTGACATTATCTATTGAGAAAAACCAGGCTGCTATTTCAATTTTGTCACATTTTATAGATCTACTAAAAGGTTCTGCACTTAAAATTCAGAGCATTAAAGCCTAAAGATATGTAAATATATACTGTACTAATAACATCCTGAGCAGAAAATGAAGTCGCCTTTGCTCTGTGTGTGTTGTATCCAAGTGTCTCTGTGCTTTGTTTACCTAGGCGGTCCTGCGTGTGTGCGTGTGTGCATGTGCGTGTGTGTGTGTGTCACTGGCTATCTAATCTCTGCTGCTCTGCACTCACACAAAATTAAAATGGTTATCAAACTACCCAGATGTCGTGAGAGCCATGTGGGGGCAATCCCTCAATAATAGATAAGCTCTGAATTTTGAGTTTCCCACACATTCTCACAATGATCATGTGTACAAGAGGGTATCTAGCTGGGGAACAATGAACCTGCAAAGAACACAACTAAACGGAGATTATGATATAAAGCAGATGTGGTGTGTGTCGAAAATACAGAGGTTTTTGTCACCAGTGCAACAACTGGTTCCTCAAGCCACTGCAGCGTACAGAGCTGGGAAACACAATGTGAAAGGAGCCCTGCTGGAACGCATGCAGTGGATGTGTGTGCGTTCCGGGGTGGGGGGCGGCTGGTTTGGCAGGTCAGTCAGGTTGAAGGGTGAGGTAGATTTTGGCAGGTCACTGGGGCTCAGAAACACCATTCCTGTCCAAGAAGTCTTTAAGCCTGGTGGGGAAATCTGTCATAACTCCGGTGGCTCCCAAGTCAAATGCCCTCTGGAAGTCCTCCTCGTCGTTCAGCACCCAAATGTACACCTGAAGCCAGAAGCAGGACTCAGTTAGAAACACATCACACACTGAAGGGAGTCAACCGAGGTTAAAGAATGCATCTGCACTCTAAGAGCAGTGTTCGCAGCCACTCTGGCTTATTTTTGACCTTGGACCATGGACATTTCCCAGTAATTGCTCTTAACTACAAGCATAACATTGCAACAACTTCAACAAGCAGCTGTCAGCATGCAGACAGGCTCATTCTTTACCCCTGTGGAAAGTTTTACAGTTATTCTTGGAAGAAAATACAATTCATGGAAAGTGACTTAATATTGACACAATTCTGAATATGTCCCTAGTTGGTCTTAACTATGCACATATCAACACTGGATGCCGTGTAAGAAATCATTCCTATAACGACAGCAAAAACATCTGGAGCTCACAGAGTAAAAATTAAAGAAACACAACAATAAATTGACTTAATAGTGGTCACTGTCATTATTATTCTGACACAATTTGCATCCTCTACATAGTCAGTCATCCATAATCCATATATATACACACACATTATATATATATATATACACACTCACCTAAAGGATTATTAGGAACACCATACTAATACTGTGTTTGACCCCCTTTCACCTTCAGAACTGCCTTAATTCTACATGGCATTGATTCAACAAGGTGCTGAAAGCATTCTTTAGAAATGTTGGCCCATATTGATAGGATAGCATCTTGCAGTTGATGGAGATTTATGGGATGCACATCCAGGGCACGAAGCTCCCGTTCCACCACATCCCAAAGATGCTCTATTGGGTTGAGATCTGGTGACTGTGGGGGCCATTTTAGTACAGTGAACTCATTGTCATGTTCAAGAAACCAATTTGAAATGATTGGAGCTTTGTGACATGGTGCATTATCCTGGTGGAAGTAGCCATCAGAGGATGGGTACATGGTGGCCATAAAGGGATGGACATGGTCAGAAACAATGCTCAGGTAGGCCGTGGCATTTAAACGATGCCCAATTGGCACTAAGGGGCCTAAAGTGTGCCAAGAAAACATCCCCCACACCATTACACCACCACCAGCAGCCTGCACAGTGGTAACAAGGCATGATGGATCCATGTTCTCATTCTGTTTACGCCAAATTCTGACTCTACCATCTGAATGTCTCAACAGAAATCGAGACTCATCAGACCAGGCAACATTTGTCCAGTCTTCAACTGTCCAATTTTGGTGAGCTCTTGCGAATTGTAGCCTCTTTTTCCTATTTGTAGTGGAGATGAGTGGTACCCGGTGGGGTCTTCTGCTGTTGTAGCCCATCCGCCTCAAGGTTGTGCGTGTTGTGGCTTCACAAATGCTTTGCTGCATACCTCGGTTGTAACGAGTGGTTATTTCAGTCAAAGTTGCTCTTCTATCAGCTTGAATCAGTCGGCCCATTCTCCTCTGACCTCTAGCATCAACAAGGCATTTTCGCCCACAGGACTGCCGCATACTGGATGTTTTTCCCTTTTCACACCATTCTTTGTAAACCCTAGAAATGGTTGTGCGTGAAAATCCCAGTAACTGAGCAGATTGTGAAATACTCAGACCGGCCCGTCTGGCACCAACAACCATGCCACGCTCAAAATTGCTTAAATAACCTTTCTTTCCCATTCTGACATTCAGTTTGGAGTTCAAGAGATTGTCTTGACCAGGACCACACCCCTAAATGCATTGAAGCAACTGCCATGTGATTGGTTGATTAGATAATTGCATTAATGAGAAATTGAACAGGTGTTCCTAATAATCCTTTAGGTGTATATATATGTATGTGTGTATATATATGTATGTATGTGTGTATATATATGTATGTATGTGTGTATATACACACACACACACACACACACACACACACACACACACACACACACACACACACACACACACACACACACACACACACACACACACACACACACACACACACACACACACACACACACACACACACACACACACACACACACACACACACACACACACACACACACACACACACACACACACACACACACACACACACACACACACACACACACACACACACACACACACACACACACACACACACACACACACACACACACACACACACACGGGGGGTTAACTTTTATGAGGAAAACTCTAGAAGCTACATAACAGCAGCTTTACCTGTATTCCCCTGGCTGTTAAATGATCAAACAGAGTTTTCCTCATCAGCAAACTGCAAGAGAGAAAAACATTACTCATAGCAAAGCTAGAGAGGAGTTCAGTTGCACAATTGTAAAGGTTTCATATAAATCATTACTGAACTGGGACATTGGGAAGAATTATGATAACTCATAAAATCATACACAAAGTATCAGCACAACACTTCTCAAAAACACAAATATAGTGTGCAAGAGTGAGACATAGTCACAAATAAAGAAAAATGCAATAAAAGTGAATAAAAAAAAAGAAACGATTTTAAGTGTGAGTTACAAACACACACAGATTCAGCCACTCTGACATAAAAGTAAAGAAGATTTCAAATATTCAGACAAATTAGTGACTTACCTGTCTGCCAACCAGGTGATGATTCGCTGACTCCTTGTTAATCTGTTGGGATCCCTTAGTCTGCAAAGTCACACAGAAAATGGTGTCAGGGAGTTACATCAAACTGATGAAGCTGCCACTGTCAGAGTTGAATAAAAATCCTCTCGTAGGTGCTAGAAAATTGTTATAATCAATCAATGTTGTAGCCCTTTTGCATTACAGGTCATTGGAAGTACAACATGATCATTACAGCAAAATTGACTCGGGTCAAATACATTTGAAATACAGTCCAAGAAAAAAATGTGCAGGTTGTGAAGATTTGCCAGCTGAGGTGAGTAGAGAGGGTGTGTGTGATCACAGCGGTGACTCCTCTACTCGCATCGGACAGCTGTTTAGTTTCTCTGTGTAAAGAATGCTGTAAATGTCACTGGAATAAACGATAAATTAATCAATAATATTGTGTTTACTGCAGCATTTTTACTCACAAACACTTAATGAAAACTAAGATTGTACTTTTTAAACTAAGATTGCCCAGTATTAGAAGATTATTGCTCCAATTAATGAGCAAGTTTTCACCTTTTTGCTTAGATTTTAAACTAGTGAGTTGTGATTTTTTATATTGAAATAAAGCTGCTCAAAGCACTTCGGCCAGCGGCGTCAGTTAAAAAGTTATTTCCGGGTCATTTTTTTAAAGGTTTTATAGTAATACAATAATATAGTTTGAGCTTCTTAAACTCTGTCATATAGAGACCATTTGGGAATTGGCTTCCTTTTTTGGAACTTGAGCTACATTAAAAAAGGAAATAATTCTGACCCCTGCGAAACGGACCGCGACCTGCTGCTATCAAATGCTGGTTACTTGTATACCGAGTGTAGTGTTACTGTTGTGTCTTACTTACAGACTAGGACTGTAGAGGAACTGGATCTATGTTGTGTTGCACAACAACCAGTATGGTGACAGTCCAGTGTGACTGAAGGTTGGTGCATGCTGTTGACCTCTCTCAGATTTCTTTTTTTTTTTTTTAAGTGTCTAAGTGCATCTCTCTTTATTAATGTCATTACAAATAGTATTTGTATGTGTGTACCTACTTGGTGAGAATAGAGGGCATGGGGATCTCCAGAAACTGCTCCTTGAGGGGAACGAAAGGTAGAAGACCAGTGTAGAAGAGTCCTAACAGCTGTAATACTCTGGGAAGGCTGAACAACAATGGAATACGTGGGTTCTGCAAAAAAAACAAAAAAACAACCATGAACCTGAAATTCAGTCATAAGTGACGTAAAACACCTCCAGTCTACAACAATTCAGTTCTTTCTTACTGTGACACCTTATCCATGCCAACATAAGGCCTACTTGATGATGAGATAATACTATTACTGGTGGAAGAGTTTTTTAAAGGAAGATTGTCTCCCTTGAAATTACTGGACTGAAGGCAAAGTGAACTCGGCGTGTAATGTAAATGTACCTCTCTGCGACACTTCTTTACAATCTTGTTGTTGGCGTTGCCCCAGACCGTCAGATGCTCTCTGTCGTACTTAACAACCAGCTCAGAGACCTGCAAAGTTAGTTTTACTGTCAGCCTGTTTTTTGTTTTACAACTTTTGATATACAATGACAAAACCTTGCTCCTTCAATGACAGCAACAATTATTTAAATAGCAATTGCTGTTTTGATAAACAAGGCATGGAACATTGGCAAACTAAAATAAAGATACATTAAAACCAGACAACTGTTTTATACGAGGGTTAAGTACGAAAATAAAGAAATAAGGGACACACACACCTTCTTGATGAGCATGTCATTGTTGACCTTGATGTCAATGTTGACGGGGGTATTGGGGAATGCATCAAAAACGTCCCTGAGGAGAGGGATGCGTTTGTCCTCTCCCCCCTCACAGAAACACTCTGCAGGACAAGTAAATTAAATATATTATCAATCAAAAGTAAACTAAGATGACATTTTAAAAGCTGTTGCAGATTAATTGATCCATTTTACGAGTGAATTGACAAACCTCAAATATACATAATATTTATAGACTACTGTATGTGGCTTGTGTGCTAACTTTGTAGTAATTAATCACGTCTGATATGTGATGTTTACCTCTCTGAAAAGTTACACCCAGCTTGCAGAGGTATGGAGGGAGCTCCTGCAAAGAGCACACAGTACTCAGTGGTTAACAGACAAGAAATACAGCCTATAGACGGAGTCTGTAAGGAGGTCATATCCAGAGGTGGTGGGATGAGTGTGACTGAGGATGTTCACATTCATCACAGTCGACGTAGAACAGAGGAACGCAAGGACACGTCAAAGGAAGATTAACGTTAAGTTATCTGTGCTTCTTTGTTCTACAAGGCCAAAGAGCAATGAAGCTGTAAACCCAATCTTCAGTGACACAAAAATTATAGTGTCAACTTACGTAAGGCCTCTAAGAAAACCAATATCTCTGTTTCATATTGAAAGTATAGGCTGTCAAAGATTTCTGCTGGATCTGATTGTTTTATATCAGGTAAAGGTCCGTCATGTGACTTGATGTGGACCTTGCCTGATTAAGGTGGTTACGTCATTCACAGAAGTCTTGACACAAAGACTGTTTGTTTTATAAACTCAAATATTTGTGGACCTCTTACATGTCAAGACTCATAGAAAAACAGCTCAACAGCAAAAATGCTAGTGACTTTTTCCACGTTTTAATAATGTCAGAATCACAATTGGTAACATTTCCCTTTTGGTAGGTAGTCCACAAAATCAAAATGGAACTTAGAGTTGCAAGAGAGAGTAGAGTGTAGTTATGTATCTGTCAGATACAGAAATGGGGGGATATTGCAACTCACAGCGTAGCACATGTTGGAGATGTGGGCGTTGATGCCAGAGGCCCTCTGCAAGCTGGCATCATGTGACACCACTACCTCTTCATCTTTCGTCAAGTGGCAGTCCAACTCCAGCATGTCTGTGCCAAGATCCACGGCGCTGCATGGACAAATTGTATTGATCACTCCAACGACTTTTATCACAATAGAATCATAGAGCAGTTCATCTCTCAATCCATCAACAAATCAACCAGAGACAACCGCAGGAGTATCATGTGAGGCTTTGACATGAACAGTTATCTAAGGCATCGCAGCCTGTGTGGATCTAAACAGACAAAGACAGACGGGCAAAACAGACAGTGGTCACAAACAAAGGTCAGATGACACAAACTGCCCACAATCACATGCACAAGCACCAGTTCTGTTTCACAGATGCACACAAACACCAAATAAATAACTTTGTCATTGTGAATAAGGTTTTTTCTCACTGCTTGAAAGCTGCCATGGTGTTTTCCAGGTTTTCACCTGCTCCTGCAATGAAAAAAGTAAAACACTAAGCGTGGTACAGTGTTTTCTCTAAGTTAGCGCTTCACAGCTGGAACATAGCCCTCGGCCTACTGCAGCGTATCAGACAATAAACCAATGAAATTGTCTGACAGTAATAATACATGGCATTCTAACAAGAAAATGCAAATAAATGTATTAACAAAGTGTTAACCAGAGGTGGATGACCTATGCTGACTTCGTAAGTGATAAAAGTTGTCAAAATATCTTAAAAGCAAATACACATAACGTATACTCACAAGTTACAACTGTGTTTAAATGTTAAATTATGATGATACAGACAAATATAATAGAAGATTATAGCCACTGCATTGGCAAAGACATGAGCATGAGGCTCAAGATGGAAATTACACCTAATCTTCATATTCATAAAGAAACCTGAATAATATTAAGTTTTGTGAGGAACTGTCCATAAATTTGCAAAGCACCCATTATAACTGATGGGAATTTTGACAGAAAGACAAAAAAAAAAAAAATGAAAACATGATAAATGCTGAACTCAGACTTACCGCCGCGATGGGAAATGTGCCTGCTGCGAAAAGTCTCCCGCTTCTTCCGGTGCAAAAGATTTGGGCATTTCAGCAGCAGGGCAGAGGTGAGCACGTAGCCCGTTACCGTTGACAGGACATACAGAGCAGCACACATCTCCTCTCTGTCGTCTGGAAACACAACCCACTCAGTAAATATCTACAGTGAACAGGATTTTAATAGACTCACATTTTTGCAATTCAATAATCACTAAATCAAATTTAAAATCAAAGTTAAGTCTTAAGGCTGCTGACCTGACCAACAGCCCAAACCCCATTATTACATGTATTGATATAAATGGAGATAATCACGTCTTAAACTGTAACTAGAATAATTCATACTGTACAAATTATGAAGAATTATTCACCAATTATCAAAATTAACTAACCATATACTATCTGTGTGACAGGACTAGTTTCTACCAGTCAATTATTAGATGAATGGCACAAACTGAGGATGTGGGATTTTCATGTTGTGAACTCTCGACCATATTATTCAATAAAGCCACAGACAGCTTATTTTAACTCCTCAAAATATTTACATTTCAGCTTGTCTCATGCCTGTATCTCCTCAGTGCCCTTGTTATTGTGAGTGGAGAGTTTGAGCTGCCTTTGAGAAATGGTTTCCGTTCAAATTATATACTGACGACGTAACATTGTCGGTTCTTTCTTAATACACAGTTACAATAACTAATAACTTTCAATGACTTGAACCAGTTTACTGACGACAGCCTTCTAGCTAATTTGGCTAACGTTAGCTGAGCTCGGGTCGATCTCATGAGATTAAATCTTACCTTTTTCATCAAGTTATTTTGTTTTTTCTTTCTGTCTTTGCGTCGACTAATCTAAATAAAACCAGTGTGAGTTAGTTGGTGTCCAGGAATCTGTAGAGCAAGGTACTATGTGTCAACCTCACCTCTCGTCCGCAGCTGCTTCTGTCAAAACATTTACCGGTCGCTGTCAGTTGTAGGCGCATGCGCAGGACTGTGTTGAGGGCAAAGGCAAAAACGACGGCACTTCCGCCCGAATATTCCAGAATAAAAGCGACATTTCGACAAATGTTTTCTACCGAAAATCATTTGTTTGTATGTTTGATGATACATCGCATGTCCGCAAAAGCATATAGGTGCAGTAATATTTTGACATAAAAAAAGATGTATTAATTTCCCAAAGAAACTATACAGAATTCGGTTGAAATGAAAGCTTCTTTAAGTTCATGTTAAAGAAAATGACTCATACTTACATATAGTCTAGCCCTATCTGCTGTGCAGACCTGTGTATATTTGTGGATTAATTGTAAAGTACCAGACAGCACTAACCGCAGGGCACACCGCAAGGCACTATAATTATGTATGTTTACTGCAGTGGCGGGCCTTGCATTTTCTACCTAGGCCTGCTGTCTGATATTGTATACATAAATACATGCATGTTGAGATGTTGCGTCATTAACGGACATGAAGTACACATTAACAATAACAAATCCATTAGAACCAGTCATGATTAATTATACAAAAACATGACAAAACAATTCAACAAAACTGCGATATTGATTTAAAAAAACAACACTGGTGACGGTGTTGGCTCAGAGGGAAATGAAGCTCTAGCGTAAGTTCAGATAGGAAGACAATCCCCACACGCTAGGCTCGTACTGCTCCCTCACCACCGTCAGAAGAGTCTTAGGCTGCAGTCAAATAGTCAAAAAATTACCTCCTAACTATTCCTAACCACTTTTCCTTGACCTCTGTGGAAAACGTGATGGGGTTAAGGACAGATGGTAAGGAGAATTCATGAGGTCTTAGGAAAAGACAACCGCAGTGTTTAGCAAATCTGACTCCACTTTCCCTAAACCAAGTAGACACGTGACATCAAAAGTATTACTTTATTAACGAGGTTGGAACAGAAATGAAAGAAGGAATATGAAAAAGAAAGCACAGATAGTACAAAGCTACTAAACTGTGCCTGTTCAGTTTAAAACAGGCTGAATTAAATACGTTCTCCCACTAACATTGTCTCATATAGCTTTATGTTGTTATGGTTTATATGCAGATTATAATCTGATCTGATCATAAGAAAGGAAGACAATAGTTATGGAACAACTCAGTTTAACCGAGAAGTGTTGACTTGATTGTGTTTTATTGTAATGTGACAAAATAGTTGATTCAAAAGATAATCAAAAACATGACTGAAGAGCTCGTCCAGTTTAACCCTTTCATCAAAGCACCTGTAGCTGAAGTCAAATAAAAGAATGAGGGCTGAGATGCAGTACAACACCAGAGAGAATATCAATACAGCAGTTTAATCAGTTTACAGCAGTTTGATCAGTTTACAGCAGTTTTCAGCAACAGCAATGTAATGTTCGTAGTTCGCCAGCAGGTTTAATAAATTATTAAAAGTTAGCCAAGTTCTAGCACCGGCCATTTACATGATCTGCATTTGTCGGTCATGATCATTTGTTCTCAGGAACGGCCAAATGGTGGGCCACTTTAAATGCGGCCGCGGCAAGGAATTGTGGGGGCCATTATCTCCTTTCCTTTCGGAAAGGAAGGTCCAGTGGTTCCTAAGCTAAAGGGCCTAAGTTAGGAAGCATTGAAGCTCCTTTCTTTTGCATTTAGAGAATCAGACCAGCACTTATCATGGCGGTCACTTAGGTACTTCCGGGTCATTTCACTCAGTTAGGAACCTTCCTAACCAAAAAGGACTATTCGACTGCAGCCACGGATTAGAGGGCATTTGTACCACCGTACCCTCCACTTTCACACCAGAGCTGCTTCTCACGTCGCCAACCGGGCCGCCGTGCTGGCAGGACCAGACCGAACCGCACCAGGGGGCTGGTCTGGGCGCCCAGGTTCCTGTTGACGAGTTGAACTCCTTCCTGCAGAAACGATGATTTTAATGTGCGTTTTGGTCATCTTGCAGGATGAAATGCGCACCATCCTCTCCTCTGTAGCTGAGCTTTGAAGAGATTGAGGAAGTTTGATCTCAAAACGAGATAAACGGCAACTATAGCTACACTGGTCCAGCAAAAATGGCGACGCTTCGTACTGATGTCTTTGATGAACTTTATTCGTCTTGCTTTCTCTCCCTCTCTCTCTCTCTCCGCTCCTCAGTCACCTCAGACAACGTGAAAACTATAACAAACATAAACATTGGTGCATAAATTGCAAGCTCTTCTTGGAGTCTCTCAAGCAAATGTCTGTTGCTAGACATGCTAGCACATTAATGACATAAACTACAAAGTACACAAAAATGCAACACATGTAGACATAAAGGCAGGTCAACAACAATAGACACAAAATTATATATAAATAAACACTTTACCGTGTGCACCACTTGGACCACGTGCAGAATCCTTTTAACATGGGGTCGTTCACTCCTTTCTCCCTCTGCGCCAGCTAAACAACCCACAATGCTACTGTCATATGCCCACACCCACTGTTACTTTACCACTTTACATAATCTACACTACACATGTCTCTCTGACAGTTACAGCAACAGACGAATGTATAAATACAGTTTTACGACGCTTGTTGGCAGGAAAACATGCACATTATAGGTTGCCGTTAAGAATTATTGCTTACATTTTCAGGGGATAAAATTACCTGCGTTTTTTAATAGTGCAGGAATTAAAGCCCCCATTTTTAATGGAGCAGCAGTAACAATATAGCATATGAAAATATGCTGTATTTCTCTTGAATGTGGAGCCGAAATTATTTAAAAAATATGAAATGTTTAGTTTTAATTTAGTTTTTGAAATTTGAATTTCGAACAGAAAAATCTATGATGAAAGTAAAACTTCCTTGCAATCGTACACTATATGCACCTTTTTATAATAACATCGATTCAGTCTCAAACACTTGTGATTCCACAAACCCAGATTTAATAGAAAAAAAATTGCAACCAGTGAACGAAAGTGACCATTATTGGACTGTGGAGTCGCCGTAGAGACGATTGGTTTTATTGTCTCATCTATTGAAATGTTTAATTTGGGTTTAACTCTAATTTTACCTTGTCTGGCTTTGTGGGGCCTCACTGTTGGGTTTTGTAGTCTTTTACTGGTCGCCATGCTGGTTTGTAGTCCCTATCGTAACCATGGAGATGGAATGCATCACTAAGGAACATTTAAGGGAAACTCCCTCCTGAGAACTTGATGACGTCATCGCTCAATGTTGCTTTGATTTGTTAGTACATATAAAGAAACTGCTTGGAAGAGATTCTTTACCAAGTATTGAAATCGTCATACAGTCTGCAAGGAAAAGACAACCAGTGTTTATCAGAGAATCAGCGTTTATCAAGCAACCTGTGTTTTTTAGAGAATCAGTGTTTGTCAGAGATCCAGATTTTATCAGAGATCCAGATTTTATCAGAGATCCAGATTTTATCAGAGATCCAGATTTTATCAGAGAACCAGTGTTTATCAGAGAACCAGTGTTTATCAGAGAACCAGTGTTTATCAAGCAACCTGTGTTTATCAGAGAACCTGTGTTTATCAGAGAACCAGCGTTTATCGAGCAACCTGTGTTTATCAGAGAAACAGTGTTTATAAGACTTGTTTGCATTATCAAATTGTTCTACAAACCATGCCTGGAGCTGTAGCTAAGATGACATCCAAGAAGGCTCAGTTTAACAGCCGTACAGGACCTGCACCAACAAACCAGAAGGTCAATGGCAAGCTACAATCCACCTTTGGGGCTGTAGACATCAGGAAGACGGAGGGCTTCCAGACTGCTGTTCCCAAAGACCAAGCAGGACCAGGACAGCAAGCCAAACAGCCACAGCCCACCTTTGGGGCTGTGGACATCAGGAAGACGGAGGGCTTCCAGACTGCTGTTTCCAAAGACCAAGCAGGACCAGGACAGCAAGCCAAACAGCCACAGCCCACCTTTGGGGCTGTGGACATCAGGAAGACGGAGGGCTTCCAGACTGCTGTTCCCAAGGACCAAGCAGGACCAGGACAGCAAGCCAAACAGCCACAGCCCACCTTTGGGGCTGTGGACATCAGGAAGACGGAGGGCTTCCAGACTGCTGTTCCCAAAGACCAAGCAGGACCAGGACAGCAAGCCAAACAGCCACAGCCCACCTTTGGGGCTGTGGACATCAGGAAGACGGAGGGCTTCCAGACTGCTGTTCCCAATGTCCAAGAGGATTTTTCACAATCTCCGCTGGGTTACGCCAATTATCAGATTTCCTGGTTAAGTCAAAAACAAGGCCAAATGGAGAAGAGTAGGTTAAAATCCGAAGTTGAAAAGTGGAACTTCTGCCAGAGGGTTCATCAAGGGGAAATTAAATACCAGCGCCTGAAGAGGAGTCTAGAACTCACTCAGGATTTCTTATACGATGCGCTGTATTATCAAGAGGAGAAAGATCTGGAAATTGCCGAGCTCAAGGCAAGACTCCATCATCAGGAGGAGAAAGATCTGGAAATTGCCCAGCCTAAGGAAAACCTCCATCATCAGGAGGAGAAAGATCTGGAAATTGCCCAGCTCGAGGAAAAACTCCATCATCAGGAGGAGAAAGATCTGGAAATTGCCCAGCTCGAGGAAAAACTCCATCATCAGGAGGAGAAAGATCTGGAAATTGCCCAGCTCAAGGCAAAACTCCATCTTCAGGAGGAGAAAGATCTGGAAATTGCCCAGCTCAAGCAAAAACTCCATCATCAGGAGGAGAAAGATCGGGAAATTGCCCAGCTCGAGGAAAAACTCCATCATCAGGAGGAGAAAGATCTGGAAATTGCCCAGCTCAAGGTAAAACTCCATCATCAGGAGGAGGAAGATCTGGAAATTGCCCAGCTCAAGGTAAAACTCCATCATCAGGAGGAGAAAGATCTGGAAATTGCCCAGCTCGAGGAAAAACTCCATCATCAGGAGGAGAAAGATCTGGAAATTGCCCAGCTCAAGGCAAAACTCCATCTTCAGGAGGAGAAAGATCTGGAAATTGCCCAGCTCAAGCAAAAACTCCATCATCAGGAGGAGAAAGATCTGGAAATTGCCCAGCTCGAAGAAAAACTCCGTCATCAGGAGGAGAAAGATCTGGAAATTGCCCAGCTCAAGGTAAAACTCCGTCATCAGGAGGAGAAAGATCTGGAAATTGCCCAGCTCAAGGTAAAACTCCATCTTCAGGAGGAGAAAGATCTGGAAATTGCCCAGCTCAAGGCAAAACTTCATCATCAGGAGGAGAAAGATCTGGAAATTGCCCAGCTCAAGGCAAAACTCCATCTTCAGGAGGAGAAAGATCTGGAAATTGCCCAGCTCAAGCAAAACCTCCATCATCAGGAGGAGAAAGATCGGGAAATTGCCCAGCTCAAGGAAAAACTCCATCTACAGGAGATGAAAATGGAGGAAGCGGAGCATTGCAGCACAATGAAATACAGCGAGATGGTCGCAAAGTTGGAGTATGTACGATCAAAAAATGAAACTCTGGCTGAAAATTTGACAATTTGCGAAGTAGCTCTGGCTGCTGCAAATGTCAATGTCCAGAGCCTGGCAGAAATGCAGGAAAGACAGAAGACTCAAGTTGAGCTGCTGTCCTCCAAGGTCGGAAACCTGACCGAGGAAAACAAGGTCCTTGAAGACGTATGCCTTGCGATAGAAAAAAAGAGGAGAGGCATATTTGGGAAAAGGATGGGTGATAAAAAGACAGAGGTGGAGAAGATGGTGACAAAAATGAAGGCAAAAGAGGAGAAGAAAAAGGTGAAAACGGGTTGTTTCGGAACAATTGGCAGAAGGTCAACCCGTGACGGCAAGGGACTGCAGGAGGAGGCTGCAGATGATGTTTGTAATCAGCAGCGACCTCTTCCGTTCATCCCCACCTCCCTCACTCCCACCATTTCTCTCCCACCATCTCCCTCCCTCCATCTCCCTCCCTACCATCGTCCAGTCAACCTTTCCCCTAAGACCGAGGGCGACACAGTGGCTGCAGTGTTAAGTGACTTAACACAGCAGCCTCACAGAGACACCGTCTCTGTGTGTGAAGTTTGAAGTTTTAGTTTCCCCTTCCCCCTAAGACCGAGGGCGACACAGTGGCTGCAGTGTTAAGTGACTTAACACTAAAGCCTCACAGAGACACCGTCTCTGTGTGTGAAGTTTGAAGTTTTAGTTTCCCCTTCCCCCTAAGACCGAGGGCGACACAGTGGCTGCAGTGTTAAGTGACTTAACACTAAAGCCTCACAGAGACACCGTCTCTGTGTGTGAAGTTTGAAGTTTTAGTTTCCCCTTCCCCCTAAGACCGAGGGCGACACAGTGGCTGCAGTGTTAAGTGACTTAACACTAAAGCCTCACAGAGACACCGTCTCTGTGTGTGAAGTTTGAAGTTTTAGTTTCCCCTTCCCCCTAAGACCGAGGGCGACACAGTGGCTGCAGTGTTAAGTGACTTAACACTAAAGCCTCACAGAGACACCTACACCCTCCTCTCTGTGTGGAGATTGAATGTTCTCCCTGTGTCTGCGTGGGTTTCCTCCTGGTACTCAGGTTTCCTCCCACATTAAAAAAAAAAAAATCTCTTTCGCGAATCGCCACCTTAACGCGGTGAAGGAGTTTGAGTGGCTCAATGATCCTGGGAGCTATGTTGTCCGGGGCATCTGCCCCTGGTAGGGTCTCCCAAGGCAAACAGGTCTCGGGGGAGAGCCCAGACTAAGAGCGGTTCAAAAAATCTCGATGATAAGCAGCCCAAAGACTGTAGCTACCTCGCCCGGACCAGGGAAACCGGGGCACCCTCCCGGAGCCAGACCCGGGAGGCGAGCTCGTCGGCGAGCGTGTGGTGGCCGGGCTTTCGCCCATGGGGCCCGGTCGGGCTCAGCCCGATGAAACATCATGGTGCAGCCACCCTGTGGACCCACCACCCGCAGGGGTAGACATCGGGGTCGGGTGCTATGTAGACCGGGCGGCGGGCCGGGCAGGGGGCCTGGGCGAGCCGATCGCCAGCGACATAGACTAGCTCTAGGGACGTGGAACGTCACCTCGCTAGCGGGGAAGGAGCCGGAGCTGGTGAGGGAGGTGGAGCGTTACCAGCTAGATATAGTTGGGCTCACCTCCACGCACAGCGCTGGCTCTGGAACCAAACTCCTGGAGAAGGGTTGAAAAAAAAAATAAATTCTATGTTTCCGCCTCTCTGATTAAATATTTAGAGTATTAATATAATTGTACGACATATTGGTGACTTTAAAGAATAACAGGGCAACTTTGGCTCAGTGGTTAGCAAGTCTGACTTTCAATCAGAGGGTCGGTGGTTCAAACCCCGGCTCAGGTAGTCCATGTTGTTGTGTCCTTGAGCAAGACACTTAACCCTAATTGCTCACCGTTGCTGTGTCTGTGGTTTACTGTATAGCATGTAAGTCGCTTTGGATAAAAGCGTCAGCTAAATAAAATGTAATGGACGATGATATTCGCTTTATAGGATGGGATCAGCGGCAGCTTTGTGCATGCGCGACGGTCCGTGTACGTTTTATTCGTCTGTTTTTTGGTTCATTCGAAAATACGGAAATACCATCGTTTCTTCGTTTTCTGTTTCAAACCAAAAACGGGAAAACGGAAAAACACTTCCGTTTTCTCGTTTTTGTCGTCTGAATCCCAAAACGAGAGAACGGAAGTGCCTAAAACAAATGTCAAAATAAAGTCTAGTGATAGGTATTCTTATTTACAGTCTTCTATGCAAACACATAGCTGCCGTAACGTTAGAAGAACATTAATTAATCAATATAAATAAATAAACCTGGATATGTTATGTAATGGTAAAATATAGCATTGCTTACGTTATACAGGTAGATCATAAGTTATAGAAATTGTGTGTGTCTAAGGAAAAGTATTCAATGTGAGCATGCTGGGCACGCTGGAGGGATTATATCTCCCAGCCGGCCTGGGAACTCCTCGGGATCCCCTCGGGATCCCCCAGAATGAGCTGGTAGATGTTGCGGGTGAGAGAGAAGCCTGGGTCAGCCTGCTGGACCTGCTGCCTCCGCGACCCGACCCCGGATAAGCGGATGAAAATGGATGGATGGAACATACAGTGAAACCTATGTTGATTTGGACCTGTAGCTTTCCTTTAAACAATTTAAGGGCAGAGTTCACGACCGCAAATGTATTTATTTAGTGTATAAATATTTGTATTGTTTAATTAAAGGGGAATTAATTAAACAATACAGATATAACAATGTAAAGACAGCACTGTCGGTTCATTATGTGCCGATTTCACTATTTAAAAAAACACATTTGCAGTATTTTCATACCAAACAAAAATATGTAGCTTTAAACTAAACACATTGTTTCCACCAATTTCTCATTTGTGCCATTAAATTACAGCCCAAACATTTCCCCTCCACACCAATCTCACGGGAAAGTGAGTTTATCACTGATTTATTATTTTCATCCACCAGATGCTGCCAATGTGCAGCTGTGTGTGTGAAAAACTAAAAATGCTGAAAGATAAAACATGCACAAAAGCTGGGTGAACCATTGCAATGGCAAAAATACAGACAGTTAGTATTTTAATTGTGTATAGTTGTAATATAGTTAACATTAACATATTGCACATGGCTCTGTGAGTGATAACTGAACAATGTGATAACCAGATAAGTTCCTCAGAACAAGGTCCAAGTCAAAATCTTGCACATATGTACCAGTCAAAGTTCATTTTATGCAATAAAACGTCCATGGGGATGTGATACACACCCTGAAGAAACACTTTTCAACATGGCAGTATGTGCAAGCCATTACTTGGTTGCTAAACTATTTTAAAGCTTAATTTGGTTATTATGTTTTATTTCTTTGTCTACTGTAAGTGTAGTATGAAAGATAAAGTGTTGACAAAATGTCTCAAGATTTAAGAGTTGTTCTGGAGGAGTGGAAATGTCTGGAAGAAGAGTATCAACAACTTCTGGTAAGGATCGAACCAAAATCTGCCGACAGTGTCTGATTATGCACTTAGAGCAGTTGTATAAATCATGCTCAACATACTGTTTGCTTGCTGTTGTGTTAATTACTCATTTCACATGATGAAACGTTCTTAAAACCCCTCTTGTGAAACGTCAGTAAATGCACGTAGAATAACTTGTGCTCCGGATTATACCATATTCTGTAAAAAGTTATAAAATGTTTAAATGCTCCTTGTAATCTACATTTTCTTTTTTTTGGTTTTTGATGTAACCCCAAGTTCTTCTCATGTAGGAAACACACAGACTGTACTTACTGAAATTGGAGGAAATTTCCAAACTACAAAAAAACTGCTCTTCTTCCATTTCAAGTCAGCGCAGCAAACTGAAGGAGGTGTCCCAGCTCGTGAAAAAGTATGTTTACAGGCACACAAATGCATACATATTCATGAAGGAAATGCTTACTTTTGAAGTGGACCCCTCTAAGTTCAATAACCACACACAAACAAACATGTCATGTTGTGCCAATGTCATATGCACTTACAACATCCATCAGACGCAGCAAAGGACCATCAGAGGAAGATGCCAAGACCTTGGATGAAATAACTGAGAAGATAAAGACTCGACCAAATGCTTTCTTTGAAATGGAAGCTTTCCTTCCCAATAAAAACGGGTGATGATTTATATTTTTGAAATTCTAGTTTATGTCATAAAAACAGATCAAACATTAATTACATTGTATAAAAAAAGAAAATATAATATGATTGCTTCATATTTCAGGTTGTACCTCAGTCTGGTTCTTGGAAATGTGAACGTCACTCTTCTCAGTAAGCAGTCAAAGTAAGCAGTGGCTATCAACGCTAACACACAACCGGAAATAAGCACTTTAAATTAACACTGAAAATAATTATGTATTTCCCTCAATCAAACATTTCCATGGCTGATTGATTAAAGCCTTGTGCTGTTTGTTGACAACCACATGTATCATGTCAGATTTGCCTACAAAGATGAATATGAGAAGTTCAAGCTGTACCTCACAGTTATCCTGCTGCTGTTCTCCTTCATATTCTATTTCTTCGTGAGCTACAGGTAAGAATCCTCACATCACAGCTTCTCCAGCCTCTTCAGCGACAATGAGTTTATTAAAAGGACCCTGTGTTTACTGTCTGTCTCAGTCCAGCCCTTGTCTAATATGCCTGATTTTAGATTTCTTGACGCAATCCTCAATTTCCTGCTGGTGTGGTACTATTGTACATTAACACTCAGGGAAAGTATCCTCATCGCCAACGGCTCCAGGTAAACTCTTTCAACCATGCTATTAAAATAATGACAACTTTCTACTAATAAACACATTGGTAGCTCTCTGAACTTTCAATTTCTACATTATTAAAATCAATTAGCCATTATTTGCTCAAGAAAATGTGATTTGAGCAAGTACGTTTAAAGTGTAAAAGGTAAAATCTTGTTATCTCATTAAAATGTGTTCTGCATCATAGAATCAAGGGCTGGTGGGTTTTCCATCACTACATCTCAGCTTTTTTGTCCGGTGTAATGTTGACATGGTGAGTATAGGAAGATTAGAAACAGATTAAGAAACATTGAACATTGTATTAACACATTCAGAAAATGTAACTCATACACTGCTTGCTGTGATCCTTATCTACACGTATATTTTTGCATTTGTACTATATAATAACAAATGTCCTCCCTTTCACACCTATAAGGCCAGATGGGATCCTGTACAAGACATTCAGGAACCAGTTCCTTGCCTACTCCTTGTATCAAAGTATAAAATATTTCAAACGCATTCATGGTTCAAACCTTTCAAGATTCAAATCAAAGCCTGATGCGTGTTTCTTTCATCTGCAACTTACAGGTTTCGTTCAGTGTCTGCAGTGCTATTATCAGAGCGGATGTTTGTACAGGCTACGAGCCCTGGGAGAAAGACACAACATGGATCTGACCGTGGGTGAGATATACCGACACACCAAGGACACACAATGCAGACTCACTCAGCCTGCACGTCATAATTAAATATTTTACTGATGATTTTTTTACTTTTTGAGGGACAATGATGCCCCATCAGGCACGTGGCTTCTCATTGTCACTGTTGCTATAAATACATATGGTTAAAAAAAGTTTAAAGTAAAAAAAACATCGAAAACTATTTGAACTCTATTCTGTTCTGTTTGTAGAGGGATTTCAGTCGTGGATGTGCCATTTTGTTTTGTTTTTCCTTGTTAGGAATTATCATGGAATCTTACAAATGCATTACATTACATTTCATGCACAAATAGAGCTGTTTGTTTGTGACGAAATAAGGTGCATGTTTGTGTGTATTACGTTCAAGTCATGTGAAGTTATTTAGTATTTTTATGCAGTTTGGCTTGTGCTAAAATCCTCTTAGATCATTTCAAATATATGTAGGTAAACTACAAAATATATTCTGTATCTGTTGTGCTTGTGCATTGTTTTGTGGTCATAGCATGACAGACAAGAGAGAAGGGTCAGCTTTTTATTGTAGTTGCAGGAGAAGGCTTTTATTCGCCCCAAGTAAAAGCGAGCATGTCATTTTGTCCACAGAACAAGAACATCATCGTGTTCTACGGCTCCCAGACGGGCACCGGAGAGGAGTTCGCTAACCGGCTGTCCAAAGACGCTCAGCGCTACGGCATGAAAGGAATGTCTGCAGATCCAGAGGAGTACGAAATGGTAATTTGCATCAGTGGAACAACATCCAGCCTTCGGGGTTAAAATGAACAGAGGTCTTTCTCATTTGGTTGGATATTACTTATGATAGCTGCTCCCAGTTAAGTACTTGTGACTTGTGTCATGGAAAAGGTATCAGCTGAAGACTGAAGAAGTCACTGCGTTACTTTGACAAAGAAATCATTCAGTTTACAACTCTGTGTTTATAATCTGTAATTGTGATGATGATGTCATACACAAACCATGGTAGATTCTAACTGAGCCAAATAACAGTTTATGATATTGCCAGAGTAAAATGATCTTCTAATTATGCATTCACTCTGCTCTACTAAAACATGTCCGGGCATGCGAGTCCATAAAGACGCCAGGAGCATGTGCTCGGATTATAATGCGCAAGTTATTTCAGTCACAATTATTCAATGTGCCAAAAAAGATGACCTCACACTTCACCCAGGATTATGTGACAACACTCCTTTGAAAACCTGGATAGGCATGAATGATCTGCTTGTTATTCATATGTAATACTTACTTGCATGTTTGCTGACAGGGCAGCTCTTGAAGCAGCCGGTTAAATATTTAAGACAAACTTCTTTATGAGTAGTTCTTCAGAGCCTCTGATTATTGTGTCTTATCATGTCCCAGGGGGAGCTGGCCCGACTGTCTGAAATTAAAAACTCCCTCGCCATATTTTGCATGGCTACCTATGGTGAAGGAGATCCAACAGATAACGCCCAGGACTTCTATGACTGGCTGCAGGAAAATGATGATGAGGATCTCTCCGGACTAACCTACACAGTGAGTTTCAATGCCCAAGTTTGTTATTATTTATCGTTTGGTTCATACAACATCAGAGCGTGATGAAAAAGGCCTTTCACAATATCCAATGTGATGTCATCAAGCCCAAATCTAACAAACCTAATACAACTTAATTTACAGTAATTCATTAGAATTCCTTCTCACCAGAAATCTTTTTTTTTTCTTGCACAACTGAGAAACCCTTAATTACATGTGGCATTACAAATTACTGAACTATTAATAGTTTGCCAAAACAGTTGCTGTTTGCCAGTTTCTTCAATGAGATTATGATTTGAAAAGTCATCGTACAGGATGAACAACTTGACATGTTTTAACTGAGCTAAATGGTTAATATTTCACTGAATTCATTGCTAAACACCAGATATGGCCAATTTAGCTGATCTCCACCAAATATGTATCCACTTAAATATAACAAAGTCACTTTACACAATCAATAAAAACATAAAGTTCAAACAATATTTGATGTACAATACAATTATGTCAGTACTTAAATAAAAATGCCTCACAACAACTTGTTTAAACTCATAACTACGCTGCCTTATGTGGCTATAAATACTGAACTAAGATCATTGAGTTGCTTAAGTTCTCCATGGGTCTTGTGAGTCTAAAGACATAATAGTACATCTGTTTTAAACTACCACATAAACATACTCTTTGTATGGGTGGCATGACTTACTCTTTCTAGATCACTATACAACTTATGTATGAAGTTAAATGGTAAAACATCAAGAAAATGTATTTAATTCTTTAAACACTAGAGCATTATATTAAATACATGCCTTGTTTTGTTTTCTCTTTCAAAAATGCTTTTTCACTAACTAATATACACATTTTGCAACGGGTTGTAATTATCCACAATTATAATATAATACACAATCTTTAACATTACGGAAGAGAGGAAACAATAAAAAGTCCACACAGAGGCCTTTCTGAGTACATCTAGGCTAAGGACGCCCAGGAGGTGGTTACCGGGATAGTAAGACTTAACTTCCTTAACTTTTAACCATTCATTCTCTATGGTAGTTGTTATCGTTACAAGTGTCATATACTCTTTGGCCACAAGTGAGATTTTGAGGGCGCTGTTTCCCCCTTGTTGAAATGAGTGTTGGGCAGCCAGCAGGAAGTAAATGGTTTGAAGAAAGAGACTATAATTAACTATTTTTAAACGTAAAAAGTTAGAGAATTAAGTTTAATTGATTATTGAGACCCATTTTCCAGTCACTATTAAATAAAAGATGTCTAACCCGATGCTTGGCTATGGTCCCAAGCGACGTCATAGTGTATACATAGTGTGTACAACCCAGTAACCACTCCCGCGGCCTGCAGTCTCTGCTCCCTCCTCGCCCTGGAGCCTACCGACTGGTAGGTCGTGCGGCATGTGGTATCGAACCCGGGTCTCACTAGCCGGGAACGGGTGACATAGCCATTAAACCACCGCGTTAGACAATAGAAGATGTGTCAATTGATATATTTATCTTTATGTTTTCATTAGTACAGGGAGCCGGGCGGCAGGTCACGAAGCTCTCTGAGAGTGAGCATTAATAAATGATCACACTAGAATATATGTATACCATTATTGCACAACGTATAACATAATTGCAATAATTGGTCTCTCTCTCTCTGTTAAGGTGTTTAGCTTCAGTTAGCTAATTCTTCCGACAGACGGGCGGCAGGTCACGAAGCTCTCGCTCTCTCTCTCAGTGCATGCTGGGAGTGAGCGCGAGTGAGTCGAAGTGAGCGTTTCTTTTCGATTTATTTTTTCCCCCTTAGCTAATGTTTAATCACGTAATGTGGTTTATTGGTTGGGTTTCACCTTTAGTTGAGTATTTTGTGGTTCACTGTCACTCTGCTGAAACGGACACTGCTACTGTATAGCTGTGGTAGCAACCACTCACAGATAACATAGCTAACTGAACGTTAGGTTAGCTAACCTAGCTAGCTAGCTACATACAGTTAGCTTAGTTACTAAAACGCCAGCCGGTGTTGTAACACAGAAACTGAATACATATGACATACACGTCTATTAAACTAACTTCCAGTTTCGTTGCAGCATATATCATTTATTGTTGAGCTGTGATCTGATTATTTCACAGCCTCTGCACCGGCCCATTCACCGTGTGATTACATGTTTCTTTGCCCCTCAGGCACCTTGCTGTGGTAAACTGCATGTGTGTCGGCTGTGCCATGATGCGGAGGAGAACCACCAGATGGATAGATTCAAAGTCATGGAGGTGCAGTGCTCCGAGTGTAAGACAGTGCAGCAGGTAACTGAGAACAACACCTGCAGCTGATAGGTTTCAAATCCAATGTCAGCTGTAGCAGTACCACTACGTTATCTTAAATTCCACTTGTTTCCCTTTGGTTTTATGTTGTTTGTGTGTATGCATTGGTTAACTCGCATCAAGAAAAAAAGAATGGTACAAACTAAAGATGTCACTCTTGTAGGCACAGCAGACCTGTCAGCAATGTCATGTGCAGTTTGGGGAGTATTCCTGTGACATTTGCCACTTATTCGACAAGGATAAGAAGCAGTACCACTGTCCGGCCTGTGGAATATGCAGGTGAGCAACAGTAATGCCAAATACTTGTCATAAGAACTTGTCTTAAATAAATGTCGTCCTTTTGTTATGATTATAGCCTAAATAGAAAACACTAACAGTGATATGGGCATTTGGGGAGTAGAAGTACGAATGTCTCACGGTGAAAGTCTTTTATTTAACATTTAGTTTAACTTTGAGCCACAAGAGGGAGCCTGGATATACAATTAAATGTAATATTAAGGGTCATCTTACATTCTGATTGTTTAACTGATGAGGAGGAAAAACAACAATGGCCTGTTAATTCAGCCGGTTTTCTGGAAGACATGTGTAAAATAAAGGTGCAATTTATCAAATGAAAATGTCTTTGAAATGGCTGGTTTACCTATTCAAAATAGTTCCACTTTATGCCACGATGGACTAAGATATATTTGAGTTTTCTATTTCGTGTTTACGGTTTTATTTAATTATTCACAAAATATTATCGTTATATAGCCAGAACATTGTGCCTGCTCTTAATATTATATTGCAAACATAAGCAACTCTCTCAAGTGTGAGGGAAGAAGATTATAAAAGTTAAAATATTTGATCCAATACTGATGTTGGTATTCTCCTCCGGGTTCACTCAATGGTACCATCCTGTCCTCGTCCACTGTCTGGATAGCAGGTGTGCTGAATGCCTGGTTTCAAGTGAATGCACTGTTGGCATTTTCTTCTTTACCATCACAGTAGTACCTAATGCCGTTTGTTCTCTGTCCCTCCAGAGCTCCCACAGCAACATGTCTATAAGGAGGAAGAGGAGCAGCAGCTCTGTATTCAGGAGAGGAGCTCCAGTCTGGACCAAGAGGACCCAGAGCCTCCACAGATTAAAGAGAAACGGGAGGAACTCGGCACCAGTCAGGAGGGAGAGCAGCTTGAGCTGAAGCAGGAGACTGAGACCTCCATGTTGACTCCTACTTGTGAGGAAAGGGACCACAGTGAACCAGAACCAACAGTTGACCACCAGCTCCTCTCTTACATCTCTCATGTAGCTGAGAGCCCAGATCAGAAAGGAAGCGAGGATGAAGACTCAGGATCAACCAGAAATGTACACCTGAGAACCCACAAAGGTGAAAAGCCATTTTCTCGCAAAACATGTGGAAACATTTTTCGATATTGTAGTCACTTGATGGTCCACATGAGGACACACACAGGTGAGAAGCCGCTTTCTTGCAAAACATGTGGAAAGGATTTTCGACGTAATTGTGCCTTGTTGGCTCACATAAGAAGGCTCACACTCGGGTGAGAAGCCGTTTTCTTGCAAAACATGTAGAAAAGATTTTCGATATACAAGTGACTTGATGGTCCACATGAGGACACACACAGGCGAGAAGCCATTTCCTTGTAAAACATGTGGAAAAGATTTTGGACGTAATTGTGCCTTGTTGGCTCACATAAGAAGAGCCCACACTGGGGAGAAGCCGTACCTCTGCAAGACCTGCGGGAAAACATGCTTTGAGGCGTCTCAATTGGCAAGGCATAAAAGGTTGCATACAGACAAGTAGCCTCGTACTTGCAAAATACATAAAAGATAATTCAGTTCTCAAGTTAAGTTCACTTCAGTAACATGAGTGGAATGTGAACACTGTTGAGGCTAATCAACCCTCTCTCTGTATTGTTGAGTCAGTAATGTTGTCTTTACAATTAGACAACATCAGTTTTTTATGTACCTCATTTCATATTTTCATGAATTTTGTAATTGCATCAACTTGATCAAATGCAATTATTCACCTGTTGGATTCATATTTGCTTTACAAAGGTTATGCACCACCTCAGTTGTTTGTGAACTCTGATCTTTAGTCTGATAAACTCTGGAGTTTTGGGTTCAGATAGGTTGTCATCCTGCCAATTAGTCAGTTCCTTTTTGATTGCAACATTTCATTTTGTATATTTCTATTGCATCAACTAGATATTCTTTTTTTGGTTTTGATTTTAAGAGGGGACCCCCTAACACTAATTGTAGATGATGTTTTACATAGTGTTGCCAATAAATCAGCATAAGTAGTAATGAATAGTAGTGATGCAGTGATCAGTGCACAAAGGGGCGGGGCCACACAATACATTTTTGTGATCTAATGTTTGGGGCCTGGTGGACAGTTTGGGGTTTTGGTGCCGAGTCAGCAGTGATGAGTGTGTTGTATTGGACCGTTGTGGGGGAGAAGGAGCGGAGCTGGGAACATCTCAAGGTTCTCCAGTCCGAGCTGGAAAATGTTCTTTGGTAGAGGAACACCTGTAATACTTAGCCTGCTGCCTGCAACCTGAACCCGAAATAAGTGGATGGAAGTGGATGGAATGCTGGATGTATGTTTTATTAAAAAGTTAGACAATTTACTTGCATGATTTCACTATAAAAAATAATCTGAGGGTGTTTAATTTGCTTCTTCGTTTTGAGTTATTGTTAGCTTTATAAAATACATTTATTTTGTATTTTGCTGAAATAATCAAAATTACGGAATTGCAGGCCTATTGTGCAGCACAATTGAGGATGAATAAAAAACAAACAATTTTCTGTTTCAGTGGATTTTTGTTTTCAGTCACATTGCTTCCCTTCACCTTTCACAATCTCAATAAAAGCCGACATTGAAAGATTAGAGACGTTCACCGTATTGAGGACATTTGCCAAAGCACTCAAAGCTCATTAGCAACTGCCACTTTTGGTACGGAGGTTTTGTCTCTCCAGGATGGATTGTCTCTGCCTATCTTTATAAAACACACACAAACATTAAAAGGATAAGAAGTCACTCACTTTAGCAGTCCTTCTCTTTGACCCTAAATCTTGTGCCAGACAGTGAGCATTCTCCAAAGTTCAGGGATGTTGTGACGTTGCTTATGAATCCAGGCTTATGTAAGAGGAAATCCTCACATCTGACTCCCAAAATGATCACTGCAACACCAGAGCAACTGCTGAAGTGACCTCCCATAAGAAAGATTGAAAAGGTTACACATTGATGTTTGCATTGTGGGATGGACTTTATCCCTTTGTGGATGTGTGTGTGTAAGTATTCTGTGAGTGTGCAATAAATATTACAATTATATGTGATATTCTTTTTTTTGTGTTTGAAACTTTAAATCCTCACCAGTTTCTTCAATGAGATTATGATTTGAAAAGTCATCGTACAGGATGAACAACTTGACATGTTTTAACTGAGCTAAATGGTTAATATTTCACTGAATTCATTGCTAAACACCAGATATGGCCAATTTAGCTGATCTCCACCAAATATGTATCCACTTAAATATAACAAAGTCACTTTACACAATCAATAAAAACATAAAGTTCAAACAATATTTGATGTACAATACAATTATGTCAGTACTTAAATAAAAATGCCTCACAACAACTTGTTTAAACTCATAACTACGCTGCCTTATGTGGCTATAAATACTGAACTAAGATCATTGAGTTGCTTAAGTTCTCCATGGGTCTTGTGAGTCTAAAGACATAATAGTACATCTGTTTTAAACTACCACATAAACATACTCTTTGTATGGGTGGCATGACTTACTCTTTCTAGATCACTATACAACTTATGTATGAAGTTAAATGGTAAAACATCAAGAAAATGTATTTAATTCTTTAAACACTAGAGCATTATATTAAATACATGCCTTGTTTTGTTTTCTCTTTCAAAAATGCTTTTTCACTAACTAATATACACATTTTGCAACGGGTTGTAATTATCCACAATTATAATATAATACACAATCTTTAACATTACGGAAGAGAGGAAACAATAAAAAGTCCACACAGAGGCCTTTCTGAGTACATCTAGGCTAAGGACGCCCAGGAGGTGGTTACCGGGATAGTAAGACTTAACTTCCTTAACTTTTAACCATTCATTCTCTATGGTAGTTGTTATCGTTACAAGTGTCATATACTCTTTGGCCACAAGTGAGATTTTGAGGGCGCTGTTTCCCCCTTGTTGAAATGAGTGTTGGGCAGCCAGCGGGAAGTAAATGGTTTGAAGAAAGAGACTATAATTAACTATTTTTAAACGTAAAAAGTTAGAGAATTAAGTTGAATTGATTATTGAGACCCATTTTCCAGTCACTATTAAATAAAAGATGTCTAACCCGATGCTTGGCTATGATCCCAAGCGACGTCATAGTGTATACATAGTGTGTACAACCCAGTAACCACTCCCGCGGCCTGCAGTCTCTGCTCCCTCCTCGCCCTGGAGCCTACCGACTGGTAGGTCGTGCGGCATGTGGTATCGAACCCGGGTCTCACTAGCCGGGAACGGGTGACATAGCCATTAAACCACCGCGTTAGACAATAGAAGATGTGTCAATTGATATATTTATCTTTATGTTTTCATTAGTACAGGGAGCCGGGCGGCAGGTCACGAAGCTCTCTGAGAGTGAGCATTAATAAATGATCACACTAGAATATATGTATACCATTATTGCACAACGTATAACATAATTGCAATAATTGGTCTCTCTCTCTCTGTTAAGGTGTTTAGCTTCAGTTAGCTAATTCTTCCGACAGACGGGCGGCAGGTCACGAAGCTCTCGCTCTCTCTCTCAGTGCATGCTGGGAGTGAGCGCGAGTGAGTCGAAGTGAGCGTTTCTTTTCGATTTATTTTTTCCCCCTTAGCTAATGTTTAATCACGTAATGTGGTTTATTGGTTGGGTTTCACCTTTAGTTGAGTATTTTGTGGTTCACTGTCACTCTGCTGAAACGGACACTGCTACTGTATAGCTGTGGTAGCAACCACTCACAGATAACATAGCTAACTGAACGTTAGGTTAGCTAACCTAGCTAGCTAGCTACATACAGTTAGCTTAGTTACTAAAACGCCAGCCGGTGTTGTAACACAGAAACTGAATACATATGACATACACGTCTATTAAACTAACTTCCAGTTTCGTTGCAGCATATATCATTTATTGTTGAGCTGTGATCTGATTATTTCACAGCCTCTGCACCGGCCCATTCACCGTGTGATTACATGTTTCTTTGCCCCTCAGGCACCTTGCTGTGGTAAACTGCATGTGTGTCGGCTGTGCCATGATGCGGAGGAGAACCACCAGATGGATAGATTCAAAGTCATGGAGGTGCAGTGCTCCGAGTGTAAGACAGTGCAGCAGGTAACTGAGAACAACACCTGCAGCTGATAGGTTTCAAATCCAATGTCAGCTGTAGCAGTACCACTACGTTATCTTAAATTCCACTTGTTTCCCTTTGGTTTTATGTTGTTTGTGTGTATGCATTGGTTAACTCGCATCAAGAAAAAAAGAATGGTACAAACTAAAGATGTCACTCTTGTAGGCACAGCAGACCTGTCAGCAATGTCATGTGCAGTTTGGGGAGTATTCCTGTGACATTTGCCACTTATTCGACAAGGATAAGAAGCAGTACCACTGTCCGGCCTGTGGAATATGCAGGTGAGCAACAGTAATGCCAAATACTTGTCATAAGAACTTGTCTTAAATAAATGTCGTCCTTTTGTTATGATTATAGCCTAAATAGAAAACACTAACAGTGATATGGGCATTTGGGGAGTAGAAGTACGAATGTCTCACGGTGAAAGTCTTTTATTTAACATTTAGTTTAACTTTGAGCCACAAGAGGGAGCCTGGATATACAATTAAATGTAATATTAAGGGTCATCTTACATTCTGATTGTTTAACTGATGAGGAGGAAAAACAACAATGGCCTGTTAATTCAGCCGGTTTTCTGGAAGACATGTGTAAAATAAAGGTGCAATTTATCAAATGAAAATGTCTTTGAAATGGCTGGTTTACCTATTCAAAATAGTTCCACTTTATGCCACGATGGACTAAGATATATTTGAGTTTTCTATTTCGTGTTTACGGTTTTATTTAATTATTCACAAAATATTATCGTTATATAGCCAGAACATTGTGCCTGCTCTTAATATTATATTGCAAACATAAGCAACTCTCTCAAGTGTGAGGGAAGAAGATTATAAAAGTTAAAATATTTGATCCAATACTGATGTTGGTATTCTCCTCCGGGTTCACTCAATGGTACCATCCTGTCCTCGTCCACTGTCTGGATAGCAGGTGTGCTGAATGCCTGGTTTCAAGTGAATGCACTGTTGGCATTTTCTTCTTTACCATCACAGTAGTACCTAATGCCGTTTGTTCTCTGTCCCTCCAGAGCTCCCACAGCAACATGTCTATAAGGAGGAAGAGGAGCAGCAGCTCTGTATTCAGGAGAGGAGCTCCAGTCTGGACCAAGAGGACCCAGAGCCTCCACAGATTAAAGAGAAACGGGAGGAACTCGGCACCAGTCAGGAGGGAGAGCAGCTTGAGCTGAAGCAGGAGACTGAGACCTCCATGTTGACTCCTACTTGTGAGGAAAGGGACCACAGTGAACCAGAACCAACAGTTGACCACCAGCTCCTCTCTTACATCTCTCATGTAGCTGAGAGCCCAGATCAGAAAGGAAGCGAGGATGAAGACTCAGGATCAACCAGAAATGTACACCTGAGAACCCACAAAGGTGAAAAGCCATTTTCTCGCAAAACATGTGGAAACATTTTTCGATATTGTAGTCACTTGATGGTCCACATGAGGACACACACAGGTGAGAAGCCGCTTTCTTGCAAAACATGTGGAAAGGATTTTCGACGTAATTGTGCCTTGTTGGCTCACATAAGAAGGCTCACACTCGGGTGAGAAGCCGTTTTCTTGCAAAACATGTAGAAAAGATTTTCGATATACAAGTGACTTGATGGTCCACATGAGGACACACACAGGCGAGAAGCCATTTCCTTGTAAAACATGTGGAAAAGATTTTGGACGTAATTGTGCCTTGTTGGCTCACATAAGAAGAGCCCACACTGGGGAGAAGCCGTACCTCTGCAAGACCTGCGGGAAAACATGCTTTGAGGCGTCTCAATTGGCAAGGCATAAAAGATTGCATACAGACAAGTAGCCTCGTACTTGCAAAATACATAAAAGATAATTCAGTTCTCAAGTTAAGTTCACTTCAGTAACATGAGTGGAATGTGAACACTGTTGAGGCTAATCAACCCTCTCTCTGTATTGTTGAGTCAGTAATGTTGTCTTTACAATTAGACAACATCAGTTTTTTATGTACCTCATTTCATATTTTCATGAATTTTGTAATTGCATCAACTTGATCAAATGCAATTATTCACCTGTTGGATTCATATTTGCTTTACAAAGGTTATGCACCACCTCAGTTGTTTGTGAACTCTGATCTTTAGTCTGATAAACTCTGGAGTTTTGGGTTCAGATAGGTTGTCATCCTGCCAATTAGTCAGTTCCTTTTTGATTGCAACATTTCATTTTGTATATTTCTATTGCATCAACTAGATATTCTTTTTTTGGTTTTGATTTTAAGAGGGGACCCCCTAACACTAATTGTAGATGATGTTTTACATAGTGTTGCCAATAAATCAGCATAAGTAGTAATGAATAGTAGTGATGCAGTGATCAGTGCACAAAGGGGCGGGGCCACACAATACATTTTTGTGATCTAATGTTTGGGGCCTGGTGGACAGTTTGGGGTTTTGGTGCCGAGTCAGCAGTGATGAGTGTGTTGTATTGGACCGTTGTGGGGGAGAAGGAGCGGAGCTGGGAACATCTCAAGGTTCTCCAGTCCGAGCTGGAAAATGTTCTTTGGTAGAGGAACACCTGTAATACTTAGCCTGCTGCCTGCAACCTGAACCCGAAATAAGTGGATGGAAGTGGATGGAATGCTGGATGTATGTTTTATTAAAAAGTTAGACAATTTACTTGCATGATTTCACTATAAAAAATAATCTGAGGGTGTTTAATTTGCTTCTTCGTTTTGAGTTATTGTTAGCTTTATAAAATACATTTATTTTGTATTTTGCTGAAATAATCAAAATTACGGAATTGCAGGCCTATTGTGCAGCACAATTGAGGATGAATAAAAAACAAACAATTTTCTGTTTCAGTGGATTTTTGTTTTCAGTCACATTGCTTCCCTTCACCTTTCACAATCTCAATAAAAGCCGACATTGAAAGATTAGAGACGTTCACCGTATTGAGGACATTTGCCAAAGCACTCAAAGCTCATTAGCAACTGCCACTTTTGGTACGGAGGTTTTGTCTCTCCAGGATGGATTGTCTCTGCCTATCTTTATAAAACACACACAAACATTAAAAGGATAAGAAGTCACTCACTTTAGCAGTCCTTCTCTTTGACCCTAAATCTTGTGCCAGACAGTGAGCATTCTCCAAAGTTCAGGGATGTTGTGACGTTGCTTATGAATCCAGGCTTATGTAAGAGGAAATCCTCACATCTGACTCCCAAAATGATCACTGCAACACCAGAGCAACTGCTGAAGTGACCTCCCATAAGAAAGATTGAAAAGGTTACACATTGATGTTTGCATTGTGGGATGGACTTTATCCCTTTGTGGATGTGTGTGTGTAAGTATTCTGTGAGTGTGCAATAAATATTACAATTATATGTGATATTCTTTTTTTTTGTGTTTGAAACTTTAAATCCTCACCAGTTTCTTCAATGAGATTATGATTTGAAAAGTCATCGTACAGGATGAACAACTTGACATGTTTTAACTGAGCTAAATGGTTAATATTTCACTGAATTCATTGCTAAACACCAGATATGGCCAATTTAGCTGATCTCCACCAAATATGTATCCACTTAAATATAACAAAGTCACTTTACACAATCAATAAAAACATAAAGTTCAAACAATATTTGATGTACAATACAATTATGTCAGTACTTAAATAAAAATGCCTCACAACAACTTGTTTAAACTCATAACTACGCTGCCTTATGTGGCTATAAATACTGAACTAAGATCATTGAGTTGCTTAAGTTCTCCATGGGTCTTGTGAGTCTAAAGACATAATAGTACATCTGTTTTAAACTACCACATAAACATACTCTTTGTATGGGTGGCATGACTTACTCTTTCTAGATCACTATACAACTTATGTATGAAGTTAAATGGTAAAACATCAAGAAAATGTATTTAATTCTTTAAACACTAGAGCATTATATTAAATACATGCCTTGTTTTGTTTTCTCTTTCAAAAATGCTTTTTCACTAACTAATATACACATTTTGCAACGGGTTGTAATTATCCACAATTATAATATAATACACAATCTTTAACATTACGGAAGAGAGGAAACAATAAAAAGTCCACACAGAGGCCTTTCTGAGTACATCTAGGCTAAGGACGCCCAGGAGGTGGTTACCGGGATAGTAAGACTTAACTTCCTTAACTTTTAACCATTCATTCTCTATGGTAGTTGTTATCGTTACAAGTGTCATATACTCTTTGGCCACAAGTGAGATTTTGAGGGCGCTGTTTCCCCCTTGTTGAAATGAGTGTTGGGCAGCCAGCGGGAAGTAAATGGTTTGAAGAAAGAGACTATAATTAACTATTTTTAAACGTAAAAAGTTAGAGAATTAAGTTGAATTGATTATTGAGACCCATTTTCCAGTCACTATTAAATAAAAGATGTCTAACCCGATGCTTGGCTATGATCCCAAGCGACGTCATAGTGTATACATAGTGTGTACAACCCAGTAACCACTCCCGCGGCCTGCAGTCTCTGCTCCCTCCTCGCCCTGGAGCCTACCGACTGGTAGGTCGTGCGGCATGTGGTATCGAACCCGGGTCTCACTAGCCGGGAACGGGTGACATAGCCATTAAACCACCGCGTTAGACAATAGAAGATGTGTCAATTGATATATTTATCTTTATGTTTTCATTAGTACAGGGAGCCGGGCGGCAGGTCACGAAGCTCTCTGAGAGTGAGCATTAATAAATGATCACACTAGAATATATGTATACCATTATTGCACAACGTATAACATAATTGCAATAATTGGTCTCTCTCTCTCTGTTAAGGTGTTTAGCTTCAGTTAGCTAATTCTTCCGACAGACGGGCGGCAGGTCACGAAGCTCTCGCTCTCTCTCTCAGTGCATGCTGGGAGTGAGCGCGAGTGAGTCGAAGTGAGCGTTTCTTTTCGATTTATTTTTTCCCCCTTAGCTAATGTTTAATCACGTAATGTGGTTTATTGGTTGGGTTTCACCTTTAGTTGAGTATTTTGTGGTTCACTGTCACTCTGCTGAAACGGACACTGCTACTGTATAGCTGTGGTAGCAACCACTCACAGATAACATAGCTAACTGAACGTTAGGTTAGCTAACCTAGCTAGCTAGCTACATACAGTTAGCTTAGTTACTAAAACGCCAGCCGGTGTTGTAACACAGAAACTGAATACATATGACATACACGTCTATTAAACTAACTTCCAGTTTCGTTGCAGCATATATCATTTATTGTTGAGCTGTGATCTGATTATTTCACAGCCTCTGCAGGGTTAGGGTTAGGGTTAGGCCTCTGTGTGGACTTTGTATTGTTTCCTCTCTTCCGTAATGTTAAAGATTGTGTATTATATTATAATTGTGGATAATTACAACCCGTTGCAAAATGTGTATATTAGTTAGTGAAAAGGCATTTTTGAACGAGAAAACAAAACAAGGCATGTATTTAATATAATGATCTAGTGTTTAAAGAATTAAATACATTTTCTTGATGTTTTACCATTTAACTTCATACATAAGTTGTATAGTGATCTAGAAAGAGTAAGTCATGCCACCCATACAAAGAGTATGTTTATGTGGTAGTTTAAAACAGATGTACTATTATGTCTTTAGACTCACAAGACCCATGGAGAACTTAAGCAACTCAATGATCTTAGTTCAGTATTTATAGCCACATAAGGCAGCGTAGTTATGAGTTTAAACAAGTTGTTGTGAGGCATTTTTATTTAAGTACTGACATAATTGTATTGTACATCAAATATTGTTTGAACTTTATGTTTTTATTGATTGTGTAAAGTGACTTTGTTATATTTAAGTGGATACATATTTGGTGGAGATCAGCTAAATTGGCCATATCTGGTGTTTAGCAATGAATTCAGTGAAATATTAACCATTTAGCTCAGTTAAAACATGTCAAGTTGTTCATCCTGTACGATGACTTTTCAAATCATAATCTCATTGAAGAAACTGGTGAGGATTTAAAGTTTCAAACACAAAAAAAAAGAATATCACATATAATTGTAATATTTATTGCACACTCACAGAATACTTACACACACACATCCACAAAGGGATAAAGTCCATCCCACAATGCAAACATCAATGTGTAACCTTTTCAATCTTTCTTATGGGAGGTCACTTCAGCAGTTGCTCTGGTGTTGCAGTGATCATTTTGGGAGTCAGATGTGAGGATTTCCTCTTACATAAGCCTGGATTCATAAGCAACGTCACAACATCCCTGAACTTTGGAGAATGCTCACTGTCTGGCACAAGATTTAGGGTCAAAGAGAAGGACTGCTAAAGTGAGTGACTTCTTATCCTTTTAATGTTTGTGTGTGTTTTATAAAGATAGGCAGAGACAATCCATCCTGGAGAGACAAAACCTCCGTACCAAAAGTGGCAGTTGCTAATGAGCTTTGAGTGCTTTGGCAAATGTCCTCAATACGGTGAACGTCTCTAATCTTTCAATGTCGGCTTTTATTGAGATTGTGAAAGGTGAAGGGAAGCAATGTGACTGAAAACAAAAATCCACTGAAACAGAAAATTGTTTGTTTTTTATTCATCCTCAATTGTGCTGCACAATAGGCCTGCAATTCCGTAATTTTGATTATTTCAGCAAAATACAAAATAAATGTATTTTATAAAGCTAACAATAACTCAAAACGAAGAAGCAAATTAAACACCCTCAGATTATTTTTTATAGTGAAATCATGCAAGTAAATTGTCTAACTTTTTAATAAAACATACATCCAGCATTCCATCCACTTCCATCCACTTATTTCGGGTTCAGGTTGCAGGCAGCAGGCTAAGTATTACAGGTGTTCCTCTACCAAAGAACATTTTCCAGCTCGGACTGGAGAACCTTGAGATGTTCCCAGCTCCGCTCCTTCTCCCCCACAACGGTCCAATACAACACACTCATCACTGCTGACTCGGCACCAAAACCCCAAACTGTCCACCAGGCCCCAAACATTAGATCACAAAAATGTATTGTGTGGCCCCGCCCCTTTGTGCACTGATCACTGCATCACTACTATTCATTACTACTTATGCTGATTTATTGGCAACACTATGTAAAACATCATCTACAATTAGTGTTAGGGGGTCCCCTCTTAAAATCAAAACCAAAAAAAGAATATCTAGTTGATGCAATAGAAATATACAAAATGAAATGTTGCAATCAAAAAGGAACTGACTAATTGGCAGGATGACAACCTATCTGAACCCAAAACTCCAGAGTTTATCAGACTAAAGATCAGAGTTCACAAACAACTGAGGTGGTGCATAACCTTTGTAAAGCAAATATGAATCCAACAGGTGAATAATTGCATTTGATCAAGTTGATGCAATTACAAAATTCATGAAAATATGAAATGAGGTACATAAAAAACTGATGTTGTCTAATTGTAAAGACAACATTACTGACTCAACAATACAGAGAGAGGGTTGATTAGCCTCAACAGTGTTCACATTCCACTCATGTTACTGAAGTGAACTTAACTTGAGAACTGAATTATCTTTTATGTATTTTGCAAGTACGAGGCTACTTGTCTGTATGCAATCTTTTATGCCTTGCCAATTGAGACGCCTCAAAGCATGTTTTCCCGCAGGTCTTGCAGAGGTACGGCTTCTCCCCAGTGTGGGCTCTTCTTATGTGAGCCAACAAGGCACAATTACGTCCAAAATCTTTTCCACATGTTTTACAAGGAAATGGCTTCTCGCCTGTGTGTGTCCTCATGTGGACCATCAAGTCACTTGTATATCGAAAATCTTTTCTACATGTTTTGCAAGAAAACGGCTTCTCACCCGAGTGTGAGCCTTCTTATGTGAGCCAACAAGGCACAATTACGTCGAAAATCCTTTCCACATGTTTTGCAAGAAAGCGGCTTCTCACCTGTGTGTGTCCTCATGTGGACCATCAAGTGACTACAATATCGAAAAATGTTTCCACATGTTTTGCGAGAAAATGGCTTTTCACCTTTGTGGGTTCTCAGGTGTACATTTCTGGTTGATCCTGAGTCTTCATCCTCGCTTCCTTTCTGATCTGGGCTCTCAGCTACATGAGAGATGTAAGAGAGGAGCTGGTGGTCAACTGTTGGTTCTGGTTCACTGTGGTCCCTTTCCTCACAAGTAGGAGTCAACATGGAGGTCTCAGTCTCCTGCTTCAGCTCAAGCTGCTCTCCCTCCTGACTGGTGCCGAGTTCCTCCCGTTTCTCTTTAATCTGTGGAGGCTCTGGGTCCTCTTGGTCCAGACTGGAGCTCCTCTCCTGAATACAGAGCTGCTGCTCCTCTTCCTCCTTATAGACATGTTGCTGTGGGAGCTCTGGAGGGACAGAGAACAAACGGCATTAGGTACTACTGTGATGGTAAAGAAGAAAATGCCAACAGTGCATTCACTTGAAACCAGGCATTCAGCACACCTGCTATCCAGACAGTGGACGAGGACAGGATGGTACCATTGAGTGAACCCGGAGGAGAATACCAACATCAGTATTGGATCAAATATTTTAACTTTTATAATCTTCTTCCCTCACACTTGAGAGAGTTGCTTATGTTTGCAATATAATATTAAGAGCAGGCACAATGTTCTGGCTATATAACGATAATATTTTGTGAATAATTAAATAAAACCGTAAACACGAAATAGAAAACTCAAATATATCTTAGTCCATCGTGGCATAAAGTGGAACTATTTTGAATAGGTAAACCAGCCATTTCAAAGACATTTTCATTTGATAAATTGCACCTTTATTTTACACATGTCTTCCAGAAAACCGGCTGAATTAACAGGCCATTGTTGTTTTTCCTCCTCATCAGTTAAACAATCAGAATGTAAGATGACCCTTAATATTACATTTAATTGTATATCCAGGCTCCCTCTTGTGGCTCAAAGTTAAACTAAATGTTAAATAAAAGACTTTCACCGTGAGACATTCGTACTTCTACTCCCCAAATGCCCATATCACTGTTAGTGTTTTCTATTTAGGCTATAATCATAACAAAAGGACGACATTTATTTAAGACAAGTTCTTATGACAAGTATTTGGCATTACTGTTGCTCACCTGCATATTCCACAGGCCGGACAGTGGTACTGCTTCTTATCCTTGTCGAATAAGTGGCAAATGTCACAGGAATACTCCCCAAACTGCACATGACATTGCTGACAGGTCTGCTGTGCCTACAAGAGTGACATCTTTAGTTTGTACCATTCTTTTTTTCTTGATGCGAGTTAACCAATGCATACACACAAACAACATAAAACCAAAGGGAAACAAGTGGAATTTAAGATAACGTAGTGGTACTGCTACAGCTGACATTGGATTTGAAACCTATCAGCTGCAGGTGTTGTTCTCAGTTACCTGCTGCACTGTCTTACACTCGGAGCACTGCACCTCCATGACTTTGAATCTATCCATCTGGTGGTTCTCCTCCGCATCATGGCACAGCCGACACACATGCAGTTTACCACAGCAAGGTGCCTGAGGGGCAAAGAAACATGTAATCACACGGTGAATGGGCCGGTGCAGAGGCTGTGAAATAATCAGCTCACAGCTCAACAATAAATGATATATGCTGCAACGAAACTGGAAGTTAGTTTAATAGACGTGTATGTCATATGTATTCAGTTTCTGTGTTACAACACCGGCTGGCGTTTTAGTAACTAAGCTAACTGTATGTAGCTAGCTAGCTAGGTTAGCTAACCTAACGTTCAGTTAGCTATGTTAGCTGTGAGTGGTTGCTACCACAGCTATACAGTAGCAGTGTCCGTTTCAGCAGAGTGACAGTGAGGCATATTCAACATTGATATGCATCTGTAGCGAATATATACAATATAATTTTAAAAAGTTAACTCACTTTCCAGGATCTTGGTTACAATCTTCTCCACTGAAACCCGGCTCAGTGAATCCTCCTGGAGGAGCCACATGTGGAGGGTTGCAGGAGGCAGGGTTGTGACCGGCACACTGGCCGTGTGGCTGCAGCTGCTGTCTCCAACACCTTGTCTGGCTGGTGTTGAGAGGAGCTGGTGTGTTTTGTTTTGGCCAGATGCGTCACATATCTGCAGATATGTTGACATGTGGTAGGATGCATTAAACTGTTGGTCAGTGCACGCCCTCTGGACCATGGCACCGTAGTCATCATCACCTGCTTCAGCATCACCTGCTTCAGCATGGTGGAGCTCCATGGTGCTTCATCATCACCTTACTGTTAGAATACAATGATCTGTTTTTATATTGTTATATGGTTTCACAGTTCCTAATTTATGTTGTTTGTAAATGCTTATATGTTTCTCTCTTTTTCTTAAATTTTTTAAAACGTTTTTGCACTTTATTATTATTATTCACTTTATGTTGGACAGAAGAGAAACATACTTTCAATCTTTTGTATGTTTGCACATATGTAAAAATTGACAATAAAGCTGACTTTGACGATTATTGGTAATGAACAACATATTAAGGCTGGTTCTAACTGCAAAGTCTATATGAGGGGTTGTAGAGGGTCGTTTGAAAGCTACCTGCAGTAGACGACGGCACAAGGTCCGGTCTCTGAGCAGAAGACTTGTCCTGAAGCGATGGATCTTTTTAATCCTCATGGCCTCATCAGAGGGGTCCTGCTGCAGACGAACGAACTGCTCTGAACGACACCGCCTTCCTTCCTGGGTAGAAGTTGATGGTCTTCTTCATCATCTCCTGTGCACAGCAAAACACAATGCATTTTATATACAGAGCCCCTCACTAATGTTGATCAGCATTTGTAATGACTAGGACACACACACATACCCAGCTCTGTTGGGCTTTCACAAGTGCATCAAAGTCAGGTTTAATGTCTGAGGTGGAGATGCGAAGCACAGCTGCCAGATGATCATCAGTGAGAGAGGATCTATACCTGGATTTTGTAAACTTCATCACTGAGAATGCTTGTTCACATATGTAGGTAGAGCCAAAGAGAACCAACATCTTCTGAGCATGTCTCCTTATGTTTGGAAAGTTCTCCTCCTTGAGAGAAGAGTAAAAATCCAGCAGTGACCCTGACTTAAAGTGCTCTGCCAGTACCGCATCAGACTGCAGGTGAATGACTTCCAGCTGAACATCACTGGGTGCATTACCCACACTGCAGGTAAAGGGAGAGGAAATCATGTGCATTTCATCCTCGATCATTCTGAGATCTTCAAATCGCCTTGAAAACTCACCATGCAGTGCTCCTAGCTTCCAACAGTTGACCACCAGCTCCTCTCTTACATCTCTCATGTAGCTGAGAGCCCAGATCAGTGTTGAACAGCTGGTCGGTGCGGTAGACCGTTCAAACTCTTTTTTCGTGCTTTTATTCACTTCAAACAATTTTTAAAGCAAATAACAGGGAGAGAGAGAGGAAGAGAAGAGAGAAAGAGGCGCATAACACAATCAGGTGACCGGCAACCACGGAGAGCCCTGCGGGACACGGGGACACCTACGATGGAGGGTCGATCCGTGCCTACCGAACACCAACCAACCGCACTGCGGGCTCGTGCACGGATCACCTGCCTTGTTGGGAAGAAAACAACGTTTCCCGACTGCCCAACTTGACGCACTCACTTCTCCTCCAACCCCTTGCAAGGAGTCTCAACCGCTATGAGTCCCTCTCCCCGCCTCCGGGCAAACACAGCGCTGCCTGGCAGGGAGCCAGGGGCTCTCTCCCTAAATATAACTGATTTACAAACCAAATCTATATGTGCAGGATATGTACGTGTAGCATTTAGTTCAGGGGGTTTATCAGCGGTGTAGCCGTAGTGGATGTAGCTCATGTTGGGAATAATATGAAGCCCTTGAACTGTAAATCTACAGTCAGGTCCATAAATATTTGGACATTTACACATTTTTCATTATTTTGTCTCTGTACACCACAACAATGGAGTTGTAATGAAAGAAATCAAGATGTGCTTTAAGTGCAGACTTTCAGCTTTAATTTGAGGGTATTTACATCCAAATCACGTGAACGGTGTAGGAATTACAACAAACTAAAATGTGGCCACCCTCTTTTTAAGGGACCAAAAGTAATTGGACAATTGGCTGCTCAGCTGTTTCAAGGTCAGGTGTGTGTAATTCCCTCTTTATTTCATTTACAAGGAGTAGATAAAAGGGTCTTGGGTTCATTTCAGGTGTGGTATTGGTGTTTGGAATCTGTTGCGGTCAACTCTCAATATGAAGTCCAAAGAGCTGTCACTATCAGTGAAGCAAGCCATCATTAGGCTGAAAAATCAAAACAAAACCATCAGAGAGATAGCAGACACATTAGGTGTGGCCAAATCAACTGTTTGGTACATTCTTAAGAAGAAAGAACGCACTGGTGAGCTCAGTAGCACCAAAAGACCTGGAAGACCACGGAAGACAACTGTGGTGGATGACAGAAGAATCATTTCCCTGGTGAAGAAAAAGCCCTTCACAACAGTTGGCCAGATCAAGAACACTCTCCAGGAGGTAGGTGTATCTGTGTCAAAGTCGACAATCAAGAGAAGACTTCACCAGAGTAAATACAGAGGGTTCACCACAAGATGTAAACCATTGGTGAGCCTCAAAAACAGGAAGACCAGATTAGAGTTTGCCAAAAAACATCTAAAAGAGCCTGTACAGTTCTGGAAGAACATCCTATGGACAGATGAGACGAAGATAAACTTGTACCAGAATGATGGGAAGAGAAGAGTATGGAGAAGGAAAGGAACTGCTCATGATCCAAAGCATACCACCTCATCAGTGAAGCATGGTGGAGGTAGTGTTATGGCGTGGGCATGTATGGCTGCCAATGGAACTGGTTCCCTCGTATTTATTGATGATGTGACTGCTGACAAAAGTAGCAGGATGAATTCGGAAGTGTTTCGGGCAATATTATCTGCTCATATTCAGCCAAATGCTTCAGAACTCATTGGACGGCGCTTCACAGTGCAGATGGACAATGACCCGAAGCATACTGCGAAAGCAACCAAGGAGTTTTTTAAGGCAAAGAAGTGGAATGTTCTGCAATGGCCAAGTCAATCACCTGACCTGAATCCAATTGAGCATGCATTTCACTTGCTGAAGACAAAACTGAAGGGAAAATGCCCCAAGAACCAGCAGGAACTGAAGACGGTTGCAGTAGAGGCCTGGCAGAGCATCACCAGGGACGAAACCCAGCGTCTGGTGATGTCTATGGAATCCAGACTTCAGGCTGTCATTGACTGCAAAGGATTTTCAATAAAGTATTAAAAGTGACAATTAGATTTATGATTATATTAATTTGTCCAATTACTTTTGGTCCCTTAAAAAGAGGGTGGCCACATTTGAATTTGTTGTAATTCCTACACCGTTCACCTGATTTGGATGTAAATACCCTCAAATTAAAGCTGAAAGTCTGAGCTTAAAGCACATCTTGATTTTTTTCATTTGTTTGGAGAGTGTAGGCTATATTTGGAATATTTTAATCACTTTACCATGTCGTCAGACTGCCCTTTTCAACAAGGAACTGAAGCTGTTATCTATGCGGGGGCGACTGTGGCTCAGTGGTTAGCAAGTCAGTCTTTGGATCAGAGGGTCAGAGGTTCAAACCCCGGCTCAGCCAGTCCTAGTCGTTGTGTCCTTGAGCAAGACACTTAACCCTAATTGCTCACCATTGCTGTGTCTACTGTATAGCATGTAAGTCGCTTTGGATAAAAGCGTCAGCTAAATGAACTGTAATGTAATGTATGCTCTCTACAAAGCTACAAGACTCCATTGACAAAAACAGTCATTTTACCTCCCAGAACAGAGGCGTTGCTGATGTGCCGCTGCCTCCACCAGTTATTTTAGTTTGTGTTTGTGTGACTTTGGTGTTTTAACGCATTAGTTTGGTACCGCTCCTTCACGAGAAGAGAGGAAAGAAAGAAAACCTGTGCACTGCGATCTCTGCCTTGTTCGCAAATAAATAAATAATCCAATAATCAATGCATTAATTTTCTCAAAAGAAATAAGGAATGGGTCCCCGTTTTGTTCATTTTGTGCACGGGCACGAGGCCAGCAAAGATCAACATCACACAGCATCACAGTCAGCGCCCACAGGGCTCCGTTCACGAGAGACAAAAAGATCTGTTACACCTGTAATGTAACACCTGTTGTCTGTAAAGGGTCAGTTTGTCATCCATGGGGTCACTTCTCATCATCCTCTTCTCAATCAGCTGGTTTATCCGAGAATCAACTTCTTTAATCTGTGAAAGTGACAATTGCAGAGCACTCAGAGACAAACAGATTTTGCCGTGCATGGCGGTAGACGGACTCAACACCGGATCCTGGTCCTGACCTTGTCCTCCAGCTCCTGGAGATCGGCCTGGCCCATGGCAGGCTCTGACGCGATTTTCTGTAGGTAGTGCACGGTGCGCCTCATGCCCTCCAGCTCTTTGGGGAGCTTCTCAGAGACCATGTAGGAGTTGATCTTGATCTCCTCTTCATTAAGCCTGAAAGAGACGGAGCGTTTTAATGAATCGCTTTGTCTGTAATCCTGTCAGGCTTTCTGTAGCTCTAATTCCTTACTAAGAAAAACTGAATAT
Organism: Cottus gobio; assembly: GCA_023566465.1. Taxonomy (NCBI): domain Eukaryota; kingdom Metazoa; phylum Chordata; class Actinopteri; order Perciformes; family Cottidae; genus Cottus; species Cottus gobio. Next base: position 19,939,295 of record CM042220.1, on the reverse strand, counting down.
ATTTCACACACACACACACACACACACACACACACACACACACACACACACACACACACACACACACACACACACACACACACACACACACACACACACACACACACACACACACACACACACACACACACACACACACACACACACACACACACACACACACACACACACACACACACACACACACACACACACACACACACACACACACACACACACACACACACACACACACACACACACACACAATATAAAAAATGTACTGAAATTGAAGCTGACTTTCAGAATTGAATTAATTAATAAATAGTTAGTAAACGACAATGGATTTTCTTTGGACACATGCTGTAGAGTAATTGTGGTGACTTTAATTGTGCAGCCCACCCTGGTCTGCATTGCGTGGGTCATTTTAGAAACTGTAAATGTGTAAATCTCTCGATGAGAACAAAAGGAGACAATTTCAGTATTAGTTAAGCTCCGTCACAGCACTTCAAAGATCAGTATAATTAGAGGGTCTCAACAGATGAAAACCCATTAGCCGAGAGGCCTCCTGATGCTCTGCGGTGTTGTTGGATCTCCCCCCCCAGCGGAGTCCTGCAGAGGCACCAGCAGGGCATGGGTACTCACTCTCTGGATTGGCATCAGCTGCTGCTTGTCGCAAATCCTTCAACTGCTGCTGCGACCTCTGCAGTCTCTGCTCGGCCTGGAACAGCTGAACACACCCAAGTTATCACTAATACAGGTAGTGTATGATAATTAGTTCACCATAAGGGCTGCAATGGACCACTGCTTTCACTAGTGATGATGGATCTTCTGATCACAAACCAAGAGGCAAAAATGTAAACGTTAGTGATGGGTAATGAGGCCTCATGAAGCGTTGCGGCACATTACCCAAACTGTATCGATACTGTGTCGGTACTGTGTCGCTCAATACTGACACCTGCTGGATCTTAAAAATCATTACAGGCAACCTAGTTGACAGGCTCCACTGACATACTGATTTAATGACCTAGTATATACAATAATATAATTTAAGTTATTGTATTTTATATCTTAATTTAAGTTTAAAATATAAAGATATCTTTATATCTTTAACATGTGAATGTGAGGATGCTTATGTACTTGTCGTTGAGGCAGGGAGGGGATTTTTTTAATACATTTTATTCAAAAAAAGAAGTTGTTCCAATGTCTTGGCATTCAGGCGATTACGTTTCTTTGACTAAGAGTCACTTTGAAATGGATTTGAATTCTGATAGATCAAGCGGAAACTGAGGAACAGGATGAAACAACAAGGAAATAAAAACAAATACCTTATTTGCCGATATAAGATCAAAATAGTCACCCACGACGGAAACCTTTCTTTTTCTTTCGGGCTCAATGGCTTGAAGGGAAGAATTGCGCTTCAAAAGATCTGTTGGATCTGTTTTGGCAGAGATGCATTCCGTTGACAGACGCGCTTCCTTATAAACACAGTTTGGCGCCTCAGTGACAGGCGAAACAGCAGCTGTATCGGTCACGTGACTTTCTTAAAGCGATACGCGCACCGACGCGGGGTTTCGCTCTATGAGCTCGACACATGCGCCGACGCATCGGTGTTGCCGGACCAATCACTAGTAAACGTTAAGCCAATAATTTGAGATACTGAGATACTACATGTTATCTTTCTTTTCCGTCTATTAAAGCAAAGCAGACATAATTTGGTTTAACTGGCCTACAATGTCTCAATTAATTATACCAAGGTGAGCAAATGTAATGATAAACCACAATCTGTCACAAGCAATTACCTGGTTCTTCTGTTCTTGCTTCTGGTGAGTCAGCGACTCCTCTCTCTCCTTCTCCACTCGCAGCTGTCTGGCCTGCTCCAGCATCCGTTGATGGTTGGACACCGACTCCACCTAGTGGATCCACAAGTTGATAAGATGCTGTAGGATTGCAAGCCATCACATGATCAGCAGAAAAATCCAAAGCACGTCTAACAGAGTCACATTTCACCTTCTGGCAGGACCCATTAAATCAACAGCGTGTTACTTCACAGCCTTGTTAGGACAGCCAAGCAGCCTGTCAGAGCCCTGTCAGGCCTATTAGAGAAGCTGATAATATGTGACTGGGGTCATGTTTTTATTCCACAGGGGATCCTCAAGTACTTCAAGCGTTGGAGTGGCCTCTCGGAACAGTTTGCCTTACCCTCTTCTTCAGCCTCTCCAAACGTTTCATTAGTTGGTCTTTCTCTTCTTCCATTGCACTAATGTCCTGTTTATTGGAAAGAGAAACAAGGATGTATTAAAAAAGGTTTTAGTGCATTATATCAACTAAGCTTCAGAAAGTTAAAACTGAAAAACTAATTCATTTCAACATGTGATATTTTCATACTGAAGAGAAAAGCATCAACGGTGATTGTAAAGAGTCAGAGTGTTTTTCACCCTTCTGATTTCGGCTGTGAAGAAGCCTGAAGTCCTCAGCAGCTCACACTCCTTGTGATACGTCTTAAAACCTTCCACCAGCTCTTCATACTGTGAACACACAACATTAATGCATTGCCTCTTTTGCTTTTAAAAAAAAGGTACCAGCGATTTCAAAAACTAGCAAATGAAATGTGTTTGGGCAATAAATTGGCAACCTGGTGAGAGGTGTCGATGACATCATCCTGCAGAAACTCTGTGGGCACCTCCAATTTGACTAGAAAGCGAGCCAAGTAAGCCCTTTTCTTGAGTTCAGGGACCCTCTGTAGCAGCCAGAGGAGGATGGGGTGGACCACAGGCTTTTTGCCAGCCACCAAGCCCAGTCTAAAGATGCTCCTGCATGAGAGAATATGAGAAAAATAAATGGCTCAGACAAGACTTTTAAAAAAAGTTGTGTGGATATTTATAATCTCATTGAATGGTATTACTTACACATCAGAGATATTGCCAGGAGGTTTGTATTTCAGCATCCCCAGTATGGCACACATTATTTTTATGGTTTGTTCAGGCATTTCTTCACAAATATCTAGAGCTTGCTAGAGACAAGAGATGGAGAAAATAGCGTGAGATGATATCACACAACATGCGTGCACTGTTTGCACTTGACACACCTGTAGTGAATAAAGTCAGTGTCCCACCTTTGGGTCTATTTCAGCCAACACGTCATTTAAAATCTGCAGCAGCTGCATCGGCTCGAGGGAGTCAAACGTGATGAGGTTAAACATTTTCTTGAATGGCTCCTTGTTGAGCTGTTCGATGATGAATTTCAGCTGTTCGCTCATCTTGACCGATACGAAACGTGCTCGTGGTAAATACACGAATCCTGCTTATGCTTCTGAATTAGCCGAGGCTAAAGCTAACTAGCTAGCTTAGCTCTGTGGCGTTGACTAACAAGCAGATACGCCTGGTGACAATGGCACACAACTAATTACAAATGATGAAGTCACGTTTAGACACGTTAGAATTGTAACATACAAGTATGCACAATAACTACATGCACAATAAGTGTGCATCTCTCTACTGGTGACTCCTCAAGACTACTGGACTTCTTGGATCTTGGCTGAGTACATTCTCTAAAGAGGTTTCTCTGCTATATTCCTATTGTACTTGCTGTATTTGTTCTATTTGCGGAACTATCTCTACTAGACTATTTCTAGTAGACTGTTAATCTGTACTGTCATTTCTATCTGAATCGTTTGAGCCGGGACTTTGCTTTGGTCAAGTGACTTAAACGCAACTGAACTAGCTAGGGTTAAAGTCTACTTCTGTAATCCAACTGTACTTGGGACTAGGCTCTAGTTTTACTTTCTACTTTAGAGGTAAACAGATCCTGTCCTTGTTCACTTTTGGCAAGAAGCAGCTGTTCTTGGGAAACTCTCACCTCACTGATTAAAGGGAAACCCTGCTATTGTCCTGAGCCAGAGCACTATCGATTGTGGGCCATCACACTAACGACCTGATGCGTAGTCAACTCAGCTGTAGCTAATTATCGCTAACACCGGTATAGATGCAGGTGTGGGTTTGAAGCGTCAGCGAAGACTCATCGTATGAAGACTCGGAGGAAAAAGACAAAGGAGTCTTTCGTTGGAGTCTTCGGGGCGGCTGAGCATTAACACTTCTCTGTGAAAATGTGCTTCCCTCCCATACCCGTGTACATATCACCTCGTAGATACTTCCGACCTCGGACTCGTTCTGACTTGCATCAAAATCCTTCCGCGGACTTCCGGTTATGGCGACACGGTGAGCAGACGCGTTTTCCTCGTGCTCAATAGCTTGTCAATAAATCCTGCATAAAACTCCAGAGAGAAGCCATAAAAAGTGACAAATGTAAGTACAAGAGTAAACCGAGTCAAATATGCCGAAAAAAACGGTTAAGGAGAAGAAAACGTTGGAGAGCGGTGAGGTGGAGGTAGCTGAAGGGGAGCCATGTTCACCGCGGACACACGCTATGGCTTCCGCGGGAGCCGAACAAGATATAAATATGGACAATCCCTCAACAAAGGACCTCATGCTTGCAATAGCCTCACTCAAACAAAACTTTAACACGAAAATTGACGGTGTGCTGACTGAAATAAGAGTTGTCCAAACGGACATTAAAGACTGTAGTGGGCGTATCGCGGAGGCCGAAGTGCGGATATCTACGGCAGAAGACGAATTACAAACCCTGAAAGAAACTATCGGAAAACTTGAGACCAAGACAAAATCTCACCAATAAAGTCGAAGACTTGGAAGGGAGGAGTAGACGTAACAATTTGCGTGTACTGGGCATACCCGAGAAAGTAGAAGGCAATGACACCCGCTCATTTATGGAAAAGTGGATAGCGGATAGTTTGAAGATAACGCCACCGGTTTTAGAGAGAGCGCACCGGATAACAACGAGCCAAAGTTCCACCACGTATCCGAGGACCATCATCATCAAATGTCTAAACTACAAGGACAGAGAAAATATCTTGAAAGCTGCTCGAATACTGAAAGAGGTGATGTACCAAAACAACAAGATAAGATTTCTACCTGATCTGCCAACAGAGGTGTATAAACAGGAGTTACGACGGCGTGCGGAAGCGGTTGCGGGAAATCGGCCTGGACAAACACCGGGTAATATACCCCGCAAGACTTCTGCTGACCAACGATGACCGCACTATCGTCTTCAACGCACCTGCGGACGTAAACAAGTACATCAAGAAAATGGAGTCAGGGACTGAGGATGGCTAAATCAGGCGCGTTTTGACTCTTGATGAGGACTTATTTAACTTAGCTCTTTAGAGGTGGATGCTGGAAAACAAGGTATGGCCTAATGCTGATGGACATTTGAAGCTTTACTTCTTACAAACTTGGTTCACTTAAAGTAACGTTACTAATATAAAGTTCTAAAAACCCTTGGTCAAATAGAGATTATTTTCAGTGGATTCTAAATTTTCTGGAATCTGGATTAGTTTTTGAACATAGACAGGCAATTGAGCGGAGGTTAGTTTTACAGGAGAATAGTTCCTCAGTATAGTGTGGACCTATTCCCGATAATGGAGGGAAGTTATTTAGGGGTTTGGGGGGGGCCTGTATGTTCTAGTGAGACAGGCCTGGGTTTTGGGGGGGGTAGCTCTCTTCCTTTTGTTTATTGGTTTTACTCTAATGGTACCCGTTATAGGATTTAAGTACTACTCCTGTACTAA